>JAWWEW010000006.1:5378830-5394268 GCA_035583185.1 Anabacerthia variegaticeps | reverse complement strand
TGGCGGCTCCTGCCCTGCCAGCCCAGCGCTCCTCATCCCTACAACCACTCCTGCCCTGCCCTGCCAGCCCCGCTCACCCCCATGGCCCAACCCGGCCCGGCTCACCCCCATAGCCGCTCCTCCCTGTGTTGCCAAGGCCTTCCCGGCCCTCTCTAGGCCGTGCCCGCAGCAAAGATGGCGGCCGCACGCCCCGCCGTGCTGAAGCCGCGGTTGCCCTCAGTCAATATGGCGGCGGGGCGGGAAAAGCGGGCGATGGTAAAAAGGGAGGGTTTCACCTTTTTAAAAGCCGTTTAACCGCAATTTTTAAATCGCAGTAGGTACTGACTTAGTTGAAACGGAGAGAGGTGCTAGAGAAAGCAGTTTGGCAGCGCTGCTGGGGGGAGCACCCTTGTCCAGGGTGAGCCTCAGACCCCTTGGTCTTTTAATTAATGCTACACCATAGCTCTGCTAGAGTAGAACTTAACTAAATACATTCTACGTTGCTTTTCAGCTCTTAGGAGGCTGGACTGGAGCACCAGTGAAGATCCTGGAGGCTTCCAGGTGAGCACAGGCCAGGAGGAAGGTGAGGTGTGTCTGCTGTAACCAGTCATCACAGCTGGTTTGTGTATCTGGGCTGCCCAAAAACTGGCAAAAGTTTCATCTCACAGAGCCAGGCTTAATTCCATTTTCTACTTCTGTGTAGACAGAGAAACAGAGGATGTGTGTGACAGACCCTGAGTGCACCATCCTAAAAGAAGTGTTAGGAAGTGAGTCTCTCACCACAACTCAAAAATTAAAAAGACAAATATCATCCTTTTATTAAGGACAGTCACTGACAGTTTTTAACAACAACAACAACAAAATCTGAAATACATAAAAGCTCCAGGTCCGAAATTGTGACGAGCTGGAACAGCATCCTCCCCCCTCCCATTCCCCCATACAGAATGTAATAAAACTTCAGTTTGTTTGATTTAAATTGGCTTAATCTTGAAGTGTAGTCCAATAAGACTGAAGACGAGACACTTAAGGTCCTGGACTAGGTAGTAGAATACTCTCAAACCTTCTGGATCTCTGCAGGGAAAAACAGAAGGAAAGAAAATGAAAGAAGGTTAAGATTGATGCTCTTATAGAAGAGTTTATAGAACTTATTAAACAACCCCAAAGCCTACAGGGAGACTTTTTGGAGGTCACTTTAGCCATTAACAGATTTTTTTCATTCTACGTTGATTGATAAAACACTCTATACTCCATGTTTGCACACTTTAAGTCTTAACAAAACGTGCATTTTTTTTCATGAAAGCAAGTAGCAACAGCACTTAGGATTTAAAAAAAACAACCCATGACAGCCAGTCTTTTCAGCTTAGGTGAAATGCATAATAAATCTTGATTCCTCCAAAGACATTGGTTCAGGCAGGTCAATAGCAGGTCAGTTTGGACTACAAACACATCTAATGGGGTGAGTTTGAACATACAACATGCCATGCCACAGTTGGTACATTACACTGCAACAGGGAGCAGTGGTGCCCCCAGGAACTGATCTGTACCTTGAAACAAATCAGCAAGTTTAATACAGATTGTAAAATAAAAACAACAGCAGGGTTTAAAAAGCAGGGTACGTACTTGGACTGATTTACATCGATGAGTGAACCGATTTTTGACGTGGTAAAGGAAATGTGCTCGTCACCGATTACTATCTCAAGCTCCTGAAAAATAAAAGGTTATAGGAGCTCTACTGCTTTATGGTGCAAGTTACAGAAATACTTCGGTACTGTGATGACTTTTGGAATGCAGCAGGTCTGTGAATCGTATTAAATCCCACAGGTAAGCTGCCACTGAGTCACTGTTCCCGTTTTAAAGCAGCGTTTGTCTCCCTTTTGGCTGGAAACAACACTGCCCTGAGGGACACGGTCCCTTACGCTTCCAAGGGGCCAAGCATGGGAATTAAAGCACCAATTAAGAGGAGACAGCGCGCACCCACCTGCCGGCCCACCCTGTCCGGAGGCGGCCACAGAGCATCGTCTTCCTTGGTGATTTCACTGTCGTCGATGATCCTCTTCAGCTCCTCCATCACGCTCTTGTGCACATACGCCTGCACACAACAGCCCGGCGTGGGGATCGCACCCTCGCACACAGGCAGCACCCCAGCGGGGGAGCCCCGCGCCGCCCTCACTCACCTCCTTGCGGATCATCACATCGTTCTTGTAGTTGCTGTTGTTGGCGTAGCGCAGTTTCCCTGCGGGAGAGGCCGCGATTACAACCCGGGCCATACAGGGCCTGCCGGGCCCGGCGCCCTCGGGCAGCGCGGAGATGGGCCCTGCCGCCTCCCCGACCCTGCCCACCCCCTGCTCGCCCCCTGCCCGCCCCCTGCCCGGTCTCACCGTCGGGACGGAACTCGAACTCGAGGAACTCGTGCCCGAACTTCCCCTTGTGCCCCACGTAGTACCGCAAGTAGAAGTCGCTCGCCATGGCCGCGCCGCCGGCCCGGCATGCACCGCGGCGGGGCGGGGCCTGTGAGGGGAGGGGCGGGGCCTGTGAGGGGAGGGGCGGGGCCTGTGAGGGGCCGGGAGGGCCCTCCCTCAGGGATGGGGGGAGTGCGGCCCGGCCGGGACACAGCCAGGATGGCAGCCAGAAACAGTGCCAGGAACACAGCCACGAACACATCACATGGCCCCGGGAGGCACGGACACTGCGGGGGAGGGGTGTGCAGGTGAGGGGGTGTGCAGGTGAGGGGGCTGTGAAGGTGAGGGAACCGTGCAGGTGAGGGGGCCCTGCAGGTGAGGGGATTTCCTGCAGATGAGGGGGGCCCTGCAGGTGAGGGGATTTCCTGCAGATGAGGGGGGCCCTGCAGGTGAGGGGGCCCCGCACCCCCGAGGGCCCCAGGGAGAACGGGCCCCGCAGGCTGGGCTGGCGCTGTGGTATTTTGCAGTGTTTGGCAGAAAAATGCCCTGTTTTCCCCACGCCTGGGTGCCGTGGCTGTGACAGGGCACATCCACACCGGGACTGACCCAGCTGGTGAAGGATGAGCTGCGTCCTCTGCTCTAAAGCACCTGAGGTTTTCCAGGCAAAGAAATGAAATTTTTCACTTGCCACTAATAAAGGCTTTCTTATGGTATAGTAATGAAAGAGATGAGGTGCAGCCATCCCTTTGTTGTGAGCCCAGATGTTGACATTCAGTGTTACTGCAAGAATTCAACACACGCCTTGTTATATTACAGCCCTCCCATCCTGTGCACAAAAATATGTATTTATAGAGATATTTTCTTCAGAGACAGAGCAATCACAGTGTGTGTATGCCTTCAAGCAGAATGGAAAGAACTACAACACCCACATTTCTGTGTCCTGGGGCATTTTGGTGCCTCACCGGGACCCGTTTGTTGAGACCCCTCATGGCCAGTGCCTGAGGTTTGAGACTAAATGGGCTGGGGGTAATGCCAGTCTGGAAGGAGATAGCCAGAGACATGCCCTTCTGTAAGAAAAATTCAGACAGGGGGTATCTCTTGTGCTGATCACTCGATGGGACACTTCACTGAGGACATAGAATGGGAGAGGGTGTTTTCTGTTGTGATAGAGCTGGAAATGGGTTTGTCCCTGATGGTTTCATTTAGGTGGTGCTGTGTCACATCCCTGGTGCAGGGCTGGTGGAGCTCACTCTGCTTACTTCAGAGTTAACTCAGGCAATATTTACCGTTACGAGCCCAATGGAATAGCTGAACTGCTTCCAGATCTAATCTGTCCATGGAAATGACATCATCTTTGGTGTGGTAGTGTGTGAATAATCAAATAAACCTGTTGATTTCAGTGAATTCTGCTGGAGGCCAGCCCACCGTGTCCATATCTGGACAGAATTCATACTTCACCTGACTAAACCCCCCATGGATAGGGCAGATTTGGCTGTAGTTTGGTATTCACAAGCCGTGAGTGTTTTGTGATGTCTTCCTCTTCTGGATAGGTAGGAGCTCTAAGTCTTCACTACTACAGTCAAACCCAAAAATGTCAGGATTTGTGGTCGATTTCTTTTAACACAAGTTACTGCACTGAGAGACAAACCAGTAACTTTCTGGAAATACATGGCTTTAAATCTAGGCACTCATAAATTAGGGTTAAATAGCTGTTTTAAATATGTTTTAGGACTCCACTGGATTAAAACAATGGGGCAAAGAAGTTGCATCTTTCTCCTGTTTAACTTAAATTACTATTTGCTTGGTCCTAAAGCACTATTTCCTGACACTAAATAAAGAACACTTTATTACAGACTCACCAAGAATGAGAAAATAAACAGATAGTTAGAGGGAGGTGAAATATTTAAGGCTCACTCTTGAACAGATAATGGACTTCCAATGTTATTCACTGTGGTAACAGGTCAAGCTCCTTCTCAGCCTGGGTTAAACAGCTTTTCATATGTTCAGTTTTCTTGCGTTTTCTGGAGTCCTCTCTTAATTTAACTGGCTATAGAGAGTGCCCAAGTTTGCACCAAGTTTGCACATAGATCCTGGTTATGCCTGTGTTACTGCTTTAGTTCCTGGGAAGAGAATGATATTCCAGTTTTGAAGAATGTTAATCCCTGTATTGAGTGAAAGATAATTAGTACCGAAATATAGCTGAGTCAGCAGCCTGGAGACAAACTGACCATGGGTTTCTGTGTTGACACTGAGCTGTGCATTGTAATACACTGTTTAGTAAAGGCATCCTGGTTTGTGTCTTAAAATTGTGATATGGATAAGTTTTGTGTACTTGGTTAAAAGTACAGGTGTGTAAGAAGGTCAATTGACTGCCAAGTTGCTCTCTGAGGTGAGGTTTTCCCCATGGTGCTTGGCTGCTGAGGCTGGTTAGTGACTAAAAGATACAAAACTCACTGGTGATGGCTGAGCAAACAAAAATGGGGTGTATTGACATCTGGGTTGGAAGAAAAAAGTCCTGAGCCTAACTCAGGATGTGTGAATGCCTGAAAAGGAGAAAGATTAATGGAAATTAATAGCAAACAGGCCTGGAAGGGTCTGTCATGGTTGCCAGGTTCACCCCCCTGCCCTCAGACAAGATCAGCTCTCTCTCATGTGAATATTTTTGTGTATTTTAATGAAGCTTTTGGGGATTGATTTTGTTTCTCTGCTTTTTCTCCAGGTCATTTTTGTGCCAAATGCAAGTTTATAACATAATTGACTTTCTCATTTCAAAAGTCAGTCCCCGTCCGAACCTGTTTGGTTTGGCAAGGCTGGAAGTTGGGGTGCAGTGCAGTGAATGAGAACTGCTCGCCTTGAAAAGTAACTGGTGCAGCACAGATGAATTCACCTCTTTATAGTTCATTTCCACAAATAATTTATGAAAAGACGTATTACTTATTTAAATTGTTGTGCTTTTTCATGATAGAACTGTGGTTTCAACTTACACAAAATAGTATTTGCTCTTAGTTAAAAATAGAAGAGCTTTAATTCTCACTTCAAAATGTTACAGAGCTAGTTACAAGGGCTGCCATGGGAAAGCTTGTCTCCAGTGGTTCCCTCTGAGAAAGAATGTGCCCATTTGGACTGGAATTAGCCTTTGTGAATTTGGCTCTGAGTCGTTCCCCAAACTGTTGGTATCACATTAGAAAGAGGTATTTTATGTCACCACATGTTTCAGGCTCGTTGTTTAGCCATTAGCCAAGTGCTGCATTCTAGTCGTGCATTTCTGGGGAAGCTGATTTTGTTTAAACAAACCTGCCAAACTGTTTGAAGGTTCCCCGGGTGGCGGGGAGCAAACACAGGTATTTATTTAACCTTCAGCCCACGACCTTCCTGTAGGGGTGGGTTATGTCTACAAGAGGCCTCTGTGTTTGTGGTAGGAGTGTTGAACATTTTACCTCCTTGATTGGAAGGCCCACGTTCTGGGCCATGTGACTTGAAAGGGCGTCCTCCTTGTGTGGAGCTGCTCAAGATGATACTTCAGGCAAGGGCTACAAAGAAACCTCTTTGCTTTCATATGGCCTTGCTTTAGCTTCAGTAAACATTGTGCTATTTTTTCAAATCCAAGGGGTTTTTTGGTTGTTTGGTTTTTGTTTTGCTTTTTGTTTGTTTGTTTGTTTTAAATCCAAGCTCTGACGGAGCTTTTTGACACACCAAAATTTCACAAATTTTACAAAGGTGAGAGACCAGGGGCAGTGCATGTATAACAGAAACTTAGATTTTACCTTTTAGGTGTGCTTATGCTACTCTGAGAGGACTTCATGTTCTCTGTTACACTTTGAGAAGAAGCTGAATTGAATTTTATTTATTTCTAATATTTTTACCTGTGTTTCTGCATACTTTTTGTTTTGCATTTCATTTTTTCTCATGCTTGTCATCTTCTATAAACAACTTGTTCTTCTAATGTATTTGATTCCAGTATTTGGTTCTGTGCTTTTCCCTTATTCAATAGAGAGGGAAAGTGGTGTAGTAGGTCAGGAAATCCAAACATAAGGCTTCATTTGCAAAAAGGTAAATATCTGCCTGCTCACAGAAAGCTTCCAGGCCTTACTTGTCCCCTGCACACATCAAATTCTCCAATCTTTACAGCCATTTGAAAATGGAATGAAAATACACTGCTTTCCTTTTCCATAGATAATTGTGCCTTTGAGCAGCCTTTGATGTGGTGGATGCAAAAGTCCCATCCATTTCCTTTGCAGTCCTTATTTGGGAAACCTTTGTACAGTTTCCAGGGATCCCTAGCTCGAAGCGGGCAAACCCTCAACTTTCAAGAGAGCCCTTGCAGATAGACTTTGTGTGCAGGTGATGTGCTGAATTCATTCACGGTTGCCTTGGCAACCCTTTTCTTCTTTATCCAGAAAAAGATTGCTTTATCAGTAAATGTACCTTTTCACAGTACCCTGGGGCTTTTGTTCAGGGCTCTCAGAGCTCTTGGGAGCAATAGATGGGCAGGCCCTGAAATTAGCAGTGCCATAGACCCTTGTTGGTCACTAGTACTCTTTGTTCTTCAGCAATAAAGATACCAGCATTTATTCTCTCCACCTTCTCTATGGATTTTTGCATAAGATTATCCCTTCTATACTACATGGAGACATATAATCTCAGATTCTGGGTGTTGAGCACCATAATTTCACAGCCAAGACACACCATTCTCAGTCCTGGTGTTCTCCTGTCCTTTCCCCCGATCTCGAAGACTTCTTGGTCAACTTTTTCAAGAGTCTGTTTTGCTGTGCATAACTGCTCTCCTGCCCCCAGGAGCCACCACATTGTTTCTGTTCCATGTTCTTGTCACTGGTGCTTTTTCAGTGACAAGAAAAAAGAAAACAGGAGGATGAAAACCCAAACTGAGATGAAGATGATGATACTGTAATTCACTAATCCCCTTCCAGAAGCCATGGAGTTATTTGTCATAATAAAGTGATTTGTCTCATAATGAAGTGATTTGTCTCTCTCAGAAAATGATTCTTGATTTCCAGTCAGTCAGGACTCCTGTGACTGTGAGTCTGTCCTGTTAATCCAGAGGGATGGTGGGTGAGCAGCACGTTATTGACAGTGGTTTCACAGAGTGCTGGGTGGCAGCCTCAGGAATTCATGTGTATATATTTATACATTTCCACATACACAAATGCACATACATATGGTTTTTTCTACATCAAATAAAATATCTTGCCCACAGATGGCTCTTGGGATTAGAAGGATGGGAAGTAATAACACATTTCTATTTTCAATGAATAAACCTATTTTGCAGTTATCCCAGTCAGCAATATCCATCTGTTGAACATTACTTGGGTACTGACCCCACAAGAGAAAAATTACAGGTAAGATTATGTTTAGACTAACATTACACTATGTAATTATCATTCATTTACATTATATTTCTATTTCATACTGTTTATGGAACAGTTTGTGTAGAGAATCCAATATATTACTAAGAACTCATCTTGTGGGATTATCACAGAAAAGGATAACTTCAGGAAATGCATTTTGTGCGTCTGATTCTTTGAGAACAGCATACAGAATTGTATCAGTGTTAGCTATAAAATCTCAGTGTTGATGTTCCATTAACATGTATCACTTATAGAAGCCTTCATTGTGCAGGTCAAGAACTGATTCTTCTATGCTGCAGGATCGTGGGGAGATGCAGGGCTGGTTTGGATACCCAGTCACATTCCAGCCTAGATATCCACTCCTATTCCAGCACCAGCCTGTGTGGTCTTTGCCCCAGGTTGTATTACAGATCTCTGGCGTACCTACACAAGCTCCTGTGCTGGGGTTGGGAAAGATCTGCACTGGTTTCCCCTCTGTGGTGCCACAAACCTGTGATTTAGGAAGAAGAGAAGAGCTTAAATGCTTCCCCAATCACTTTACATCCTGCACTGGAGTAAGAAAGGTCAAGCAATAACTTTTGTTCAAAAAGAAGGCTTCAGTAGAATGGATTTAGTTTATTTAATAGTAAAGAAAAGGTCACATCTTTTGTTCTTTTATTCTCACATAAATTGATTTTGTAAAGCTGAAGTTGGTTTATCACCGTTTGTGTTCTGTGGCTTTGTCATTTCAGTACTGGAGAAAAGGTCATCTTCTTGCTGTGTATCTGATATTCCATGCTCCATTAAAACTGCATTATTTCTGCTGAAGCTGGAGTTCTTTTTCTTTTCTTGCATTTTTTTTCTGTTTTATTTTCCTCTCTAACTTCACCTGTCCCAGATCAACTCAGCTCCAACTGGGTAGTTTATCCTGCAGCCTGGTATAGATTTTTTTCATGTTTTGTTCACTGTTCAAGAGCTCGAAGAAATTCCCACTCTGGTAACTTTTCTTAGGGGAGTGAATTGCATTCTGTCTCAAAAGGAGGTGTCATGCCAGTAGAAGACAGTGACTGAGGTTTTTTGCATGGAAAAAAGAAAGAAAAAAGAAAATACTTAAAAATGTGGGGGTATGTTATGAAATTTTTATTGTGACTCTCGTACTAAGGAAACAGTAATTTCTTTACAGCCAGCTCCTCACTGACTTGTTTGCCTGACTTCAGTTTTGCTCCAGCAGTCTTTGTGATAATTCAAGAGGAACTAAAAAAGGTTTACTTCAATGTGCTCATCAGATCAGAGGTGTAAAGCCAAATGAGTGTCAGTGGGGAAAGACTTAATTTTAGGGTAGTGGTAGAAAAGAACACAATCACCTTTGAATCCCTCTGTTGTCATAGAAAAAGAAAAAGGCATAAAGAAGGGGCTGGAGGAGTTGCCTGTCTTTTTATCAGAAATTACCATGCAGTTCTTTGCATGGTCTTGTTGAATACAGTGACTGCCAGCACAATAATTACACGTGGGCACACTTTTCAAACTGCCAAATATTTTTGCTGTGTACTGAGTACCAGTACTAATGATCAGGTGCCAAAGGCTGACATGAATTCACATCTAAAAAGTTACCCTCTCTATTTTTTCCTTCTGGTTGCTTATGTTTCTTGCCATCACACCTGTGTGCACTTGGAGGTTGAACTCCTTGGTAGGGGGCAATCAAATCTTCTGAATAAGCATCAGCTGAGGTCACTGCCCCTCAGAGTTGCAGCCCAGCTGCCCTTCATTTCATTCTAATTGCCACTGCTCCCAGATCACTCACATTTCACCCACTGTCCTTAGCAGTTCACCTCACTCTCTCTGGAAGCCAACTTTATTTTTGCCTTCATCACCTTTTACACTTCAAAAATGCTGATGGAGAAGAGGAGATACTTGAGGCTGCTGCAGAGGTGGAGGTAAGCAGACAAAAGTAGATATTGGATAAGATCCTAGTCAGCCAGCAGAGTTTCTGCTTAATTTGGAAAGGATAGCTAACTGGGATCAGAGCTTTCCTGGAGCCTAAAGCAACAAGAGATGCTCTCTCAAAAGCCTGAGAAAGACAGTAGCTACTACTTTATGAATCTACTCTGATGTATTTTTTTATATTCCTTGGGTCTGATGACAGATATTCTGACTGCACTGTGTGTTGGTTTTCTTCTCAAAGCAGAAAATGTTAATCAAAATAATGTATGGCTGTAGACTCCCTATCTGCAGGAGCAGCTGGAGGTTGTTCCTCTTTGGCTTGTTCTTGTGAAGGCAGAGTGTGCTCTAAAAGGGAGATAATAAATGAAAGCTCGGTGTGTTCTGTAGCCTCATGGCACTGATAGCTATTGACACTACGAATTATGTTGTCTCCATTAGGATTTCTGCCTTGAAGTGACTCATTGAAATGAAAAAGGCTTCTGTACCTGCACATTAGCAGGCACTGCTCCAGTGTTTAGGGTGAAAGGGGGCCTTTTGTAGCCTGCTGTGTAGGGCTCACAAACAGCACATGGGTCCCTCAGGAAGGAGGGAGATGGCTGTGCATCCCAGAAATACACAAGTACATGTGCTAATGTATGTCTGTGTTGTGGCCAAGACGGGAGCAGGGGTTTGATGCTTTGCTGCTTGTGCTCCTCAGAAAGCTCCAGTTCCCTCCCCTCTGTCCCTGCCTGGTCCATTATTTGGCTGGTGAATTTGCCAAATACACCTGTGCCCTGTAAGATGAAAACTCAAGTCACATTGAAGGCACAGTCAATGCAGAACTGGTCTGTTCAGGGACAGTGAACTGAGTGACAGGGACTTTACAAGCACAGTTCTGTGCACAAGACTTACTAAAATCTTTGATGAAATTACAGCTTAAGTTGTTGTGTGCACGAGTATTCTGGATATGTATTTTTTTGCTTTTCAGCCATCCCGTGTAGTCTTGGGTTTGTTGTCTCATCTTTCCTGCCAGCTGAAGCTTTTTTCCCTGTCAGTTAAATCAGTCCACCCATGCAGTAGATCCTAAATGAAACCATTTGCTTTCCACTTTGAAGGCACAGTGGGAAACTAGAAATTCAGAGTGGTAGCTTAGTGAGCATGTAATGTTGAAGTCTATCCAGGCTGGATTTGTTTGTTTGCTTTAGGCTGGGGTGAGGAGTTAAGGAGAATGTGTTCTTATGGGATTGTTTGTTTGCTAGGTTTTGCCCATCCCTAACAAATCTTCAGTGTTTGTTGCTGTGTGTATAGGCTGCATTTACATACTGTGCAATACTTGGTACTTGGAAAAACAATGGTTAATTTAAGATAGGTCATAACTCTGATGACATGTACACTTGTGACATTTTTACTATAAACTGTAAGTGCCTGTGAAAGTTCATCTCCTGTTTTACCCTATTGCGGAGACCTGGATTTACCTGTGTTCACTTTTTCCTAAATTAGTGAGAACAGGGGAATCTGGGGGCAAGTTTAGTGGGTTTAGTCCATCCTTCCTTGGTTTGACCCGGCCTGTCTACAGGGTCTGAAGCAGTGTGGGTGTTCTACAACACCTGCTGCTGTGAACACCAGTACTTTTGGACTAAATTCAAGCTGTATTGCACATGCACATGGAGAAGCCTCGTTTCCCTTTCCTGCAAACCAAGGGAACACCTGGCTTAGCTCCCTGTGGGAGGTACAATCCCAGTCAGCTGTTTCTCCTGAGCAATTAGTCCCATAGACTTTGTTGCTAGGGGAAACCAGAACTGTGGCTAATTCCTGGCACAGTGTGGCTGAAAGTCCAGAGCAATGTGCTACAAACAAATGCACCATCATTAGGTGCTTCTCAATTAATTTCTCAGGGTCTGATGTGGCTCCAGCATGAACCGTGTGAGGTACATGAACTGCTTTGTTCATGTGATCAGTATGTCTGATAAGCTTCAGTTACTGTATTTTCTGAAAGAAATTCCATGTTCTGGAGTAAATAAGGTGATGATTAAAAAAGAAGAAAAAGCCAATATGAGAAATTACTCATCTGATCATCAGGATTCTTTCATATTGGATCAGGCTAATTCTATTTACCCCATCTCCTATCTCATAGTAGCTAGTAATGGATACTTAGGAAGATAATTACATCCTAGTGCTTTCTCTGCACCATTGCTAATTTATATGTAGGTACTGTATATCCTCTCAGTTGTGTCTTTCTGAGCTGAAACTTTGAAAAATGTAAAACCTTCCTCAGCTATCTGTGACCTCCTCAGTGTCTCCTCCAGCTGCCTTAGGTCTTTTTTAAGATGGGAAGATCATGGTGGTATGGAAAATTAAAATTACATGTTCACCGCACGTTTTCTCTACAGCAACAGGTTCTGTTCGGCTCACCTGCTCTTCTGCAGGCTGCCAGCTGCTGTTGTGATTGGAAAAGTTTTTATTGCAAACTTCTTCCTGACTTTTATTGCCACTGATGCCTTGAGCAGCAGAGTAGGATGAAGTCCATTCATGAGGTCAGGCTTTTTATTTTGGATATTGCTAATAATAATGCAAGTTTCTAGTAATTGGATTAATGAAATATTGAAAAATGAAAAATTGTTACAGGAAGTGTGAAAGTCAGCTTAGACCTTGTAAGAAAAATGATGTCAACAAAACTTAGACATAAACATTTCTTTCCAAGTATTGTTTATCTTCTAAGCATCATTTTAAGGTGCTCTCTTAATTCTTATTTAGGTCTGTGCCTTATTAGTAAAATACATAAATCCAGGGATTTTTCTTGAAGGTCTGTTTAGTCATAACGCTTTCCATGATCTTTTATGTGTAATGTTAATTAATTAAATTAATGTATGTGGTTTTAGCTAAGCCCCAGTGGGGGAATATATGCATGAAAATAAATTACTACAGTTGGAAGTAATTAATTCCTTGATTGGCAGACTCAGCAGATAAAATCCTGAATAGGGTGATGTGAAAGGTCTTTGTTATTTGGCCTCAGTTGTACCTGGCCAGGAACTGTAGGTGTAAGTTCTGCTCTTCCACCTGACTTGGTGGCCTGTAGGCAAGGGCTGAAGAACAGAATTGATGTGAAGACAAAAATGATCAGTTCAGTCCCCAGTAATCCTGTGTACATCATTCATGGAACCAGGCTGGGGCCTATCCAGCTATCAGGGAGATTTTCTTGTCTCCCTGTCATAACTTCAGCTCCCTGCTAAGGCGCTGCCTTATCGGGACTGACAAGATTACAGTGGTTTCCTTAACAGTGTGGAGAACTTAGCAGGCAGCAGCAGCTAATCCTGTGAGGAAATGGTCTCCCACTGGGGGACACAGGGAAATTTGATTGATGCAAATAATTTGAAAAAGAGTATTATTTTTTAAAGCATGTTAATTCACGTTGTGCTTGCTGATGCATGGGTACAGATGCAAGTTGGCATTACTACCCTGCTGTAAGAGCTGAGAACTCAGCCCTAATGGTGCTCGTTGGCTTCCTCTGGCACCTGCTGCCACTGTTGGGTGAGAAATCCCCCTCCAGCACCCTGAGGCAGAGGGGCTCCCTCTGGGGACACTGCTGGGAGGTAATCTACTGTGAAGCTGATGGTTTGTGCCACTGTGTCTGCCGCTGTGATAGCAAAAGCCAAGTTTGTCTTTATCGGTGTAAAAGTTCACTCTGAGATTTGTGTCTTGGCTGCAGAGTCTGTGCACATAGGTGTACAGTTAAAACAAGGTGTACTTGTTCATTCTGTACTGACTGAGGTGTAATGAGCTGGGCAAACTATTGGCCAGGCACATTTAATCTGGCCAGTTTGGTCTCTGTAGAAAGTCAACCCTTTTTTCTCTTAGGGGTGAGGTGTGTTACCCTGCCTGGGTGCCATTTGCCCACCAAAGCTGCTCTGTCACTCCCATCCTCAGCTGGGCAAAGGAGAGGAAATATAACAGAAGGCTCTGGGGCTGGAATAAGGACAGGGAGAGATCACTCACCAGTCACTGTCAGAGGCAAAACTGACTTGACTTGGGCAAAGATTAATTTCATTTATTACCAGTTAAATCAGAGTAGGATAATGAGCAACCCAAATGTTAAAAGCACTTCCCTCCCACTTTTTCCTGAGTTTAACTCTGCTCGTGATTTTCTCTACCACTTCCTCCCCCAGCAGATTAGTTATTTACGTGCATGGCTCTGTGTGTTATTTTCTCCTGTGACTTCAGCTGATCAGTGCAGTCCCTGGCACAGACTGAGGGCTCTGGGTCACCCCAGATTTACCACGTCACCTCATCTTGAAATGCCAGTCTTGGCTAGGCCATGCTTGCTGCCGTTCCATGGGAATGTTCCTGTGCAGGTTGTTGCAGAACACGCAGCTGCAAAGCTGCAGCCCCGGGTTTTGTCATCAGGACAATCCATAACAACCCTCAAACAGCGACTGGAACAACTCTTAAGTCCTTACCTGGGCCTGTACCAATGCCTTCATCAACTAGTGTGCCATTCCCTTGATCAGTGCAAACCCTTACAGAGCATTCTTTTAGGAGCAGAGAGCCCCGGGACCTTCAGAGGAAGCAGGAGGGACTGTGTGTGGGTGTTTTGTTAATGAGTGTTTTGAGCTGGCCACCAAACACCCAGCATGTTAATGTGCAAATGGACTGTGGCTTGAATCTAAGAGGTGGCTTCTGTATCCCACATCTAAATTCCCCATCTCTGTCTTTCCCTTCGAATCCTTTCCAAAGCTGACACTGCATTTAGGAGACAACTGGACTTGGCACAACTCTCCAAAGGCCTGCAGTGGAGCAGTGAAAGCGCTTGCTACAGCCCATGGCCACAGCGCCTGCTTCCAGGCAAGGAGGGAAGTTGGGAAGACAGATTTAAAACTGTTTCCCAAAGGTAAAGGGCTGATTTGATGGTGAACAAACATGTTTAGTGTGAGGAGATGAAGCCCAATACACCACAGAGGGCAGAGAGGTAACCAAGCCACATCTCTTACACAAACACTGCAGGGATCTCTGAGTCCATGTAGCTGTACAGTGTCTTAATAGAAGTGGGCAGCACTGTATTGGTGGGGATTAGCTCAGCCTGTACAGTTAGTGTGTGTAAAAAGTGAAATAAAACCCCACAATTTTATTGCTAATACAGCATAAATTGAAAAAAAAAAAGAAAAAAAAGTTGTTTTGGCAGGCATCCCTCACTGCCTAGATAGGTTTGGGACTTTCTTAGGAGGCTCTTTCACTTTTTACTTGTTCTGTCCTTTCTATTTAGACCTAGAGCTGGGGGCTTTTTCTTGTTGTTTTCAGTTTTTCTATTTGCTACTGGATTATGTTGTTAAAATATTTAACTGGCATGGAGAAATATTTTAAAGTAAGAAAAGCTTACCTTCAGTTAAATAGAAAACTAAACCACCACTATTTACCAGTACCCAAGTCCATATTAATTTGGTAATAACGTTGTGTCTGAGAAGTGTTATCTGTTTAGCAGCTTCCTTTGGGGCCAAGAATTGACTGAAAGGGGCTTTAAATAAATGTGTTGCTTCTTCCAAGGGCTTTGTACCAATACATGGTGGGGATCAGAGCTCTCATTTCTAGTGCTGCTTTGGGTACATCCTGCAAATTGCCTGGGGTAGGAAAGCAATGGTCATTTGGTGCGCAGTTTGGTTGTCTTGGTTTTCAAAAGGTCCCTGTTAATGGATCTGGGTATTTATGGCTCTTTTATTCCTCTGGCTGGTACCTTCTGTTTTAAATTGTGCAGTAGATTTCACACGCACACAGACCAAAGGACATCCAGCAATATCTGAAAGTGA
>JAWWEW010000006.1:5337151-5378730 GCA_035583185.1 Anabacerthia variegaticeps | reverse complement strand
GTACCTTCTGTTTTAAATTGTGCAGTAGATTTCACACGCACACAGACCAAAGGACATCCAGCAATATCTGAAAGTGAGTAAGTCTTTAGAGCATTTCACTGCCTGCTCAGGCTTCTCTGCACAGGGAATGTCGGACCCAAACCCATCCTTCTCTGAAAGTGCCTCCAGTTGTCCCTCTGTGTTTACAGTATCCTTGTTTCTTATCTAGGATTTCATTTTTACAAGAGATGGGGAAGAGAGAGGAAGGGAACTGTGTGTTTAGTTCTGAGTCACTTGTGTCCCCAGCTAATGCTATTGTCATAATTGCAGTACAGTGCACCTCACCCTGCCTTTATTTCCATGGAAGTTTGTTTGTATGTTTAAAATAAATGTTAAAACTGCCCACTGTGATTCCAAGAACAGCACTATTTGTCCTTTTTCAGGATGGTGTAAGAGTGCCTATTTGGCTGTAATGAATTTTGCAGCTTCTGTGTAGGTGTGTTTTACCAAAAGCTGTGAGAAGAAGTTGAGTAGTTTGCAATTAGTTGGTGAATAGTCCAACATGTAGCAGTTCAGGTTAAAAATTCCCCCCGTTTTGTTGTATGCACCATTCACTTTTGGGACATTTCATCCCCAGGGGTAAGGACCAGTGTACTTGTGGCCCTGGAGGTTTTACTCAGTTACATCACTGATATAAATAAGGAAATCATGAACCCACTGCTGTTTTCCAGGTGATTTGCAGATGACCAAACCCAAAGTGGCAGAGAAAACCAATTCAGAACAAAACTATCTGTTGATTTATATGTGGAATATGAATATCCAGCCATGCTGCGACTCAACAGCTGGATCCACTGCAGTGTTCCCCAGTCCCATTTCAGACACCGTGAAATAACGAGATCAGTAGTCCCAGATAAAAAAATTTAATCTTTCTCTAGAAACAGTGCACTGTTTTACAAACGTGTTCATTTGGTTTCCAGTACAGCAAGTGTTACACAGAGCCCCCCCCGCCCCTCCCTGGGCCTTTTGTCGGGAACGTAAGAACTGAAACACAAAAGGCACCAAGCAAGAACTTACTCTAACAGAACTTCAGTATGACAAGACAGATCAGAAATGATTACAATGTTAAATATCACCCTAACAATCTGAACCATTATTTAAAATAATTAATTTCTTAAAAAACAAATTTGGTGTTTGACTTCTCAGTAGTTATAAATCTGTAAAGGTTGAAATCAGCACTGCACATTGAATTAATTTACAAGGGTTTGAAAAAA
The DNA here is from genome assembly GCA_035583185.1 of Anabacerthia variegaticeps. NCBI lineage: Eukaryota > Metazoa > Chordata > Aves > Passeriformes > Furnariidae > Anabacerthia > Anabacerthia variegaticeps. Next base: position 5,377,480 of record JAWWEW010000006.1, on the reverse strand, counting down.
CCTGCAGCCTTTTGCACATGGTTTGTACAGGTTTGTTTGTGTGTACATGTCCTTAAAAAAGTATCAAAACTGTAGAACTTTCAAATATATTTACATTCGTCTGTTAGTTACAGTGTTATCACATACAGCCTTTGCTCAGCTTTTTTCTTCATGCACACAGTGCATGGATTTGTAGAAAGAGAGCTTTATACCTTAAAACAATAATGGGATAGCTCACTCATTTTTTCACTGCCTTAAAATCTAAAATTTTGAATAGAAGGATGCTTGATTACTTCTGTGTTTTCTATGCAGGCTATGGAGCATTTTGAGAGTATGTATTATGTTTGTAATGCATACCAGGGCTTTAGACACTTTCTTCCTTTTCTTAGTCAAGAATCAGCTTCCAGCTCAGATTACACTGTGAGTTTATTCTAAATGGAAAAAAAGCAACAAAAGGAAAAAAAGGAAAAGCCCCCTCAAACCTATTCAGGATGAGTTTCTTCTACTCACTTGACTACAAAAGCTTGGACTGACATAAAACCACGAGAAAGATGACTCTAGTATTTGGTACAGTTCAGGGAGGTACTAGTCCATATGCAGTGATAGGAAAGAGTATTTGCTTTCCACAGAATTCCCTGGGGATCTTATGGAATGAGATGAGAAAAAACAAGTGTATTTTCTGCAATGTGCAGGATGGCCTGGCCAAAGAGAGTGGGGTAAGGCTGAGTTTGTAACCTGCTCTGGCCTCCTAGGCCGGGGCTCTGCAGCCCTGCTGGGGGACAGGATGCAATTGCTGCCCCTGACAGAATCCCCAGAGCTGGACTCTCAGTCAGTACGGGTGGGGCACAAGGGCGAGGAGGGAAGCACTTTTGTTACCGTGTTGGGGTTTTTCCTGATGCTCCAGGGGGAGTGCTCACTTTGGATGTGTGGAACTATATGGCTACATCTTTGTTTCTGCTAATTCTGAGGTGATTTGAGAGGTGCAAGATTCCCAGTAAGGAAAAGCATTTAGATAGACATTTAGAAACAAACAAGAAACCTAAGTCAGGTCTGCACCAAGCTGTTAAAAAAGCAACCATACAACACCAAACCCCTGGGTGCTGTAGGAGTTCCTCCTCACTGGAATGCTGTAGGCAATAGCTCTCCAGTTAAAAGCACTGCAGAGGATTCTTCATGGATAGACTGGAAAAGGTAAAAGCAACCCTTAAGAGCCAGGGTGGAAATCAGAAGCTGTTTCTAATGGAGTGCTTCACTGGTCAGCTGTCCTACCCTGCAGCATTTTCTTACTTTGTGTCTTTAGATTTCAAAGCAAACTTCTCAAACATCCTGTAAAAATTCAATTATCCCTAATTTTCATAAATGTAGGCTAGTAGTTTTAAAATATATGTATATATTCTTATATATATGTATATATTTATATGCCTATATATCTATCTTGTCCAGATAGATATATACACAGATAATCTATGCACAGCAAGCCAAACATACAAAAAATAAATACTCTCACCCCTCTACTATATTTACAGAACAGATCTTATAATCCAGATTTTGTTAATAAATATTTCTAAACTGCCTGTACAGAATTTATTTTACTTATGTTGATGGATAGCCACAAAGCATATTCAACATATTTACAAAATATCTATAAATATAGTCTTCAGATAAAGCAATAGCTACTGAACCTTCAGCCTGGCTGGTTATGTACATTGAGTTAGTAGCTCAGCTGTCGCTTATTCACTATCACAAATGGGTAGTGCAACAAGTTAAAATGTGTATAAAAGATTATACATACAAAACTCTCACATCCTTTGGATGTTTGCAGTTCATTATAACTTTGTGGTTACCCTTCTGCAACATAAATAACGATCAAAAGGAAGAAGCAGGTTCTGTGATCCAAAGCAGATTTGTTCAGTGTGTTTTTGGAGCAGCAAATTCATCCTCATGGCAACCCATCATCTTCTAAGCTTAGTGCAACACGCTGTGAGGAAAAGGAACACACTTGAGAAAATCTGGGAATTGTGATACTGTTGCTAACTTTTATTTCTTGTTAAAACTCTCATTGTTGTCCCACATGGCAAATCTATTTTAGGGAGTGATTTCTTCCCCCAAAATGGGGTCACTTGCCCAGTGTTACTAAAGAGGTGTTTGAAAGTTTACTGCCCTAGTGTACTGGGTAGGGTTCCTTGTAAGAGCTGACACCTTCTCTAGCGTGATCTGGTGCAGGACCTTTAGCTGATCCAGGGCACCCCTCCTGCCTGTAGGAGCTGTTCTGCCTTCACTCACTACTGAAGGGTTTTCTGCTCTCTCTGAAATGCAGTGCAGTTGTACCTGCCAGTGCTCATGTCCCCAAGGCCGCCACTTGGAGGGTGGCTCCTGTTCCTTAACTTCTTACAGAACCTCACTCACTCCTCCTTGTGAGGAATGAGACTCTTCTTTACAGTTATCAGAGAGAAAATATTCTCCCTGGTTTGTAGAGAAACTCAGTTTATCCTTAAGATAGTTTAGACTCTTGGTAGCAGTCAAAGCACAGATATAACAGAATCCAGCAGAGGGTAAGTAATCACCTGTCCCACTTTTCATCTTAGTACCTTGATTAGGACAATTATTCTTCATTTGAGCAGAGTATCTTATACAGAGCACTGTGTTCTACAACAACTGCATGAGCTGCCTAGAAGTTTAGGCTTCTGTTTAATCAACGCTATTAAAGAAGTTCTGGATTTTGTTATAATATGGCAAATAACCAACACTAATTGCAATTCTGTATCAAAACTCTCACCCCAATTGCCCTTCTCCCCCAGCCATCCCCTGGGACACTCACTGCTGGGTACACGTGGCCGATTTGGGCCGTCCGCCCGATGTGGATTTCGTCTTCATCCTCCTCTTCTGTTGTCTTCCTATAGACTGGATTATCAAAATTCATGCTTTTAGTGTTCTTCCGTTTCCAGTTTCTCCAGATGAGGTAGCCCCCCATGCACAGCAAGCCAATGACCACTGAGGAGAGGGGAGAGAAGGGCTATTAGCCAGGCATGCATCTGCTGGGATGTTCCCATGTTGGGAACCATCTTGTATCATTTTCTCAAAGCCAGGCTACTTTTTCCCATTTAACAGTTCCTGTACTCCTCCCCACCCCACCCCACCCCTGAAAATTGGAAGAGTGTCTTTACACTGGCACTTGGATGTGACTCTCAAAGGTTAAATCCAGTCAGCTTACCCACAGGAATGACAATTCCAATCACAGCTGCTGTCACAGTTGAACCGAAGCCTTCGTCATCATTTGCATCTGGAATTACAGAAGTTGTTCTGATCATTTAACTAATTTGCTGGTTTTAAAGCATGGTTTATGTTAGTCCCTGTCTTGTTCTGTCCATCAGAAAGCTTTTGTTATCAAAGACTTTATGAAAAGTTTCATAATAAAATTGAGAAGCACAGCCAGATCTGGGCTGGGCTGAGCCCCCTCTCCTTGGTGACAAGGGGAACAGAGAAGCTCCAACCAGAAATGGGTGACTGTGCTTGTGCCTCAAATTTTCAAGCACAAAAAAGGAGGCCAGTTTTAAAAACATGACATTTAATGGAAATACCATGCATGGATCAGGGGATGGTGAACAGTGCTCTTCAAAATCCACAGCTGAACACTTTCTAGTACTGACACAATTAATGATTTATTGAGCTGTCAGAAAAACCATGTACTTCAAAGCTATCTGCACAGCTTCTCTGTTTAATTTTTTCCTTTTTTATTATTTACAGCTAAGGAGTCAGCCTACACATCTCTCCCTCATTGCTGCAGTCTGCCCCAGCATGCAAGAACGGCCCCAAAACTTAGTACTGTACTCACAAGAGAAAAAAATCAAGTACAGGAAAACATAAAAAAATCAATATACCTTTTGAGTTATATACTTTAAAATATTTGTTCTGAGCAATTATATAGGGGATCAGCACAGAAAATTTACTTTTGCTAAAATATCAGGAACTGAGAGGGGAGGAACTAACTAGTTTTTCTTTTGATACACCAATTCATGGAACTTAAAGGGTAATTCATCCTTTTAAATACTTCCCTGTGGCAGACTGCTTCCAATGTGGACAATAAAAGCTCCTTACTTCCATGGCTTATTAAAAAAGCAATTATTACATTTGAAAGAAACTTGCCCAAAGAGAACTTTACTGAGTGCATTTTAGACATTGGGCTGTGCCTTCGCCACGCAGCACGGAGTGTGCTGAAGAGCTGTGCTACAGACAGGGACAGTGACTGCTGCTTCCCACATGCAATGGAACAGCCAAACATTTGGGGGAAAGAGGCATTTTGCTGTGTGTAAAGCAATGTTTGAGGTCCTGAAGAACAAAGTCCTCTCACTGGACTAGAATTTTTTTTTTTGAGAAGCAATTCAGGCTCTCCACTTTGCCTTGGCAGCAGGATCTGGAGGGATTACCTGTTCTCTGAGATGTAGGCTGGTGTTTCACTGCTCGCTCATTATGGAGGGTGAACTTGAGGAGAGCCTATTAGTGCTCTCCACTGGGATGCTTTTCTGATAAATAATGCAAAACTTCAAACCTGTGTCATGACAAGGGCCACATTAACATGCCAAGCACAACCACACAAACCAGAGGCAGCTTGTCTTGGGCTGCACTGTTTCCACGTGTCCAGCAGCACTGAGGCTGCACATGGGGCATTTTTCACCCCCAGCATGTGCTGGATCACATTAATAATGAAACAATTAAAATAGGTAAAGTGCCTGCAGAATCACCCATTCTACTGTGTGCAGCACTGCAAAGAGCACTGGTGCTGGAATGAACTAGGACTGAGCACGAGGCAAGGACTGGTGTGAACTCTCAGGGCTGTTTCGTGTGCCTTGGATGAAAACCTGATGTAAGTTCCGTAACACCCAAGTGACTGGAATCACATCAGCCCCCGGAATGCAGGAAGAGCACCTGATGTCTCCTGCTGTGCACCAGGGTGTGCCTGCCCCTGACCCCACTGGAACTCAGACATGAGGTCAGGTCTCCCACCAGTGCCTGGGGTGGTGTGACACGGTGGGTACAGAAAAGGAAAAGAGGAATCTTGTTGTCTTACAGTGCTGGGACAAATTGCTGTTCCCAGTGGTCATCTCGGAGTCTATGAGGATGGATGTGGTGGAAGGTAAATGAAGACTCGGGGTGGTAATTGTAGCCTCTGGTACAGCTTTGGGGAAGAGTTCAGTGGTGTTGCTGGTACTGGTCATGGTACTGGCAGAATGGGACGCTGTGGTTGTAGAAACCAGAGCGGGAGCTGAAGTAGGTGGAAGTTCTGAAAATCAAGAGCAACAATGAAATTTGGTTAAAGCAAGTACACAAAGCAAATCACAAATGGTGATATAAATCTGGAGAGGATTAGAAGCAGAAACCAAAAGTCCAATTCCATTTCTCAGGTAGTCAGACTATCAGCAGTTCTCTGCCTGAAGCTACAGAAATAATTTCCTGAAGTCAAGCTTAATTTTTTAATACCAGTAAAGCACTCTAGGTGGAAGGTACTGCAGTTCCAAATCTTGTGGGTTTTTTTCAGAACTTTGGCAGGTACTGAACTTGGATCAGGAACTCTTTGCATGTTAGGGAGAACTACATGACAGTCACTCATCTCTTCAGGATATTATCAGCAGTGACTGTGGCCTCTCTGGATCCAGTATCTGTCTATATATATATAGAGAGAGAGACTTATAGGCATCTATATATAAATATACATTGCTTATGTATCTAATGATAGATAAGCAGTAACATGGCAAATTTTAATGATTTATTGACCATTCACACTTCTAGTGCTGGGCCCTATTCCTTTTTACCCCGTTCCTTCTGTATCTTTTTCTGGTTAAGCTTTCCAAAATAAGCAAGCTTTCCCCAAAGGACACCACAGTGCTACTCTGTTCAGAAAACAGCAATTAGAGGAATAGAGAAGTCAGTGTTTGTGTTCCACCACCAGGAAATATATTCACTGCAAATATGAATTTGTTGGAGCAGCGAAATGGAGACGTGCTTGTATTTACCTTTGTAGCATTTCTTCATGTCAGGACCCAGCCACATGTTGTCAGGACAGGCACAAGTGTACTTGGGAGACTGGTGGGAGAGCTGAGGTGCAGGGAGACACAAGTACTCACAGCCTCCATTTGGCTGTGGGCTGAGCTCGCAGGAGTCTGGAGCTGTTCAAGGGTGGAAGAAAAGACAAGTTATTTTCCTAATTATTTATTTCTTGCCTCTGCAAAGAAATATCAGATCCTCTAAAAAGACCTTCTTCCAATCCCTACCTCAAGTAATTGGGCTGCTTAAGCACCTTTACAGCTGGTACAGTGAAGCAGAATCTTACACAGTGCTGCAGAAACTGCCCAAATGCATAATGAATGGGAAGCATCACAGTGACAAGAGTAACTCACTGTTATCAAAGATGCTAATTAAACAGCTATTAACAAATTGCAGACTTTCCAATAAATGCTGCTGCTGAATTAATTATGCAGGAACTTCAAACATTAGGCATTGATTTCCCATTATTACCTGTGCTTTCTCTCTCATCAAGAACCATCAGGAAGCATTTCATTTGCCAGCTCAAATAAACCTGATTAAGGGCCATGACACCCCGAGGACCCATCTTACCTTTGGGCTGCTTTAACTCATGGAACACCACGATGTCATGCGGGTTATTGAGATTCTCTGCCAAAATGGAGATGTCCAAGCCATTGAGCCTGTTGGCGCTGAAGATCGCTTCGTTCTCCAGGTCCGTCCAGAACACTCTGTCCTGCAGGCAATGCACAGGATTCCTGACCTGGCCTGCTCAAACCCAGCCTGAGCTGGGTTAAACTCCAGCAGTCACAAAGTCAGTGCACAGCATTTCTACTTTGGGGCACCTGCAGTTCATGCTACTGCTGTCTGCAGCTTTCTATTCTTGGACAACGTTCAAGAGTCCAGCACTCCTACATGTTTATAAAGTGCTAAGTAATTCTGAGGAGCTCAGAGACTGAGGTGGGAGAGCAGAAATTTGACTGGGTGCAGACGAGTTGCATCTCTGTTGTTTCTGAACCAATTTTTTTCTTGAAGTTGGGGTGGATCATGAGCAAAGGGCCATACTCCATACTAGAAACATTTGTTATCTCTGCTGATTATTCTTTTCCTTTCCAAAGAAAAGACCTGTATTAAACAGGTATCTTTGAAGAGGCCAGTGCCTAGAGCACACCCAGAAGCTGAGTGCCTATTTCTCTTCTTTATTACTATCCTCTGCATGGCATACTATGATTGAAGATGCAAAATTACTGGTCAAGGAGGTACCCGGGAACTGCAGTTCTCAACTGCACTTAGTTGCTCAGCTGGCTGCGTGTGCTGCTGCCTGCTAAAAACCACATTTCCATAGGACACACTGCTGGAGAACAAGGAAAGCTTACCAAAAGCAAAAGGGTTATTTTGAATGTTTAATGTTTTAACAGCTGTTATCCTACCTGGCCATTCAGACCAGGAAGGCTGTAGAGAGATGAAATAACCCAAGAGATGCTGCTGGGGGTAACACTAAAGAGCAGCAGTGCCTTGGGGAAACCTGTGCCCAAAGTTAGATGCCCAGATATCACACACAGCACGTGGGAAGAATAAGGGATTTAAGGAAGAGGGTTTTGCTGAGTCAAAAGCCAACCAGACACTTTTCTCTGCCATAGCTTATCTACACTGAGTGCCAAAGTTGAAGCTTTTGTTCCCCTGATTGTTTACTGCACTGGTACTGCATTAGGTAAAAGCACGAGACAACACATTGCCCCTGACTAAGGGCTTTAAAACCCAATTTTCCCTGCTGAACCCACACCAGGTTAATCGGTTTCTATGGCAGCGACTGCCCTGGCTGAGCTTTCTGTGCTGTGCAAAAGGCAGAGCTTTTAATCAAGAAGAGCTCTGAGACCTCTCCCAGTCTCCAGTCTGTTCTGCATCCGTTTTCGCCTCTTACCTCAAACACAGCCAAGCCAAAAGGATGGCTCAGATCATCCACAGAGGAGATCAGAACTTTCCTGTTGCTGCCATTGAAATCAATGCAGGACAGTGAATGCAGTTTGGAGTCTACCCAATAGAGACGCTGATTCAGCAAATCTGAAAAGTAAAACACAATGAAGCAAAATTACACACCGCTCTTGCAACTCTTTTTCTCGTGCCCAGCATGTTTTTCCTGCTGGCAGCATGACTAATCTCTTTATTATTGGGCTCCTTTTTTTTTTTTTTAACACTAGTTCTGATTTTGAATCAGTGCCCAGATATGCTGGGATAAGACCCTATAAATAAGATTAAAAAGGAGGAACATTCTGCTCTGTGTGTGTGTGGGGAATGCCTGACTGACAGCCTTGTGCAATGAGGTTCTTTTGTTACCAGGAGCAGCAGGGCAACAGCACTTTGGGCTTCCCAGAGTCACTCCTCAGTGCCTGAGCGAGAAGCTCCATCCCTCCCAAGGCTGTTCAGGCCATGGCCTCTTGCTGGAGAACAACTACTGTGATTCCAGTGAAATGCCTCCCTGAAGGAGCTGTAAGATTCACATGTTTTCAGTGAAGAAGAATCCTGGGTCCAGAACCCCTTCCTGTGCTGCAGACTCAGGGAATGCTGCTGGTGCTACCACAACCAGGCAGGTTTTGGGCAGGGTGGAGGTGAGAGTGAAAGGGAAGGATCCAATGTTATTTGGAATGCTAAGCACTGCATTTCTCTTTTTGGAGCAAATTCACTCATTTTGGATGAGATTCACTGAACAGAATGCAAGTGGATTAGAGCCAACACAAAACAAGTTATGTAATTAAACAAGTCATTAATTAATTTCTTAATTACTAAATGATAACATTATTTGTTCACAGCAGTAGGACTTCAGCCACTATGCCATGGCAGCAGCATTTTTGTCATGGCCCAAATTTCAAATATAAAACCAAGCAGAGAACCTCAAATCTGCGTGATGTTAACACACACAGCTCTAACTCCAGAGCAGGAGTTCCTGCTGCTCCATGAAACTTCCTTCCCACTCCTGCAGTAGTGACAGGGTTTGTGTGTGCAGGTGCCTTTGCACGTTCACAGTTCTGTTTCCCTGTTTAGCAATGCAGACAAGTTTCCTTCAGCCACAGTGGATGCTGCAGCCCCCAGCAGGGCCCTTACCCAGCGTGATGCCGTTTGGCCACTCGATGTTGTCGGTCACCAGCACCCGGCGCCCCGCGCCGTTCAGGCCAGCTTTCTCAATCTTGGCTTTGTCCCCCCAGTCAGACCAGTACATGAACCTGAAACATAGATGTAAGAAAACAGTTAATTGGGCTCTAGTTAGGAAACCTGCACTGCTGTTTGCAGTCGGAGGGGCCCTGTTCTCTCCTTGTTACAACAAAGCCTTCGGCTACTTCAGTTAATTCTGATGTGCACCTGATGGAGCCACATGCTGTTGTCCCACTGGGTATCCTGCCACAAAGCTTGCACAGGAATAAAAAAATCTCACCTTAGTAACTAATCCCTGCAAACTCTCTCCTGGCATGCCTGTTAGGTACATGATGTTCACTCATCCCAAACCACAAGCCCAAATGCAAGTCAGACTGACTTCATTTTTCAGCCCAGCTGATGCACCCAGACCAGCTCAGGCCCATCGAACACATGACCTGGCCGTGAATGTCAGAACTTCCTTTAACAGCAGGGGCCTTGCCAAGAGTGAGTTGAACCATCTCAGCAGTCCCACTAATCTATCTTAAATGGCACCTGAAGCCTTAATGAGATGAGAACCATGCACAGGTTTGTCAGAGAGACGACGGGAACATGTGTGTTGGCAAAAGGGTGTTTGTGGTGATTACACTTACCTCTGTGTGGGATCAACAGCAATGGCTCTTGGCTCACTGAGGTCACTGTTGAAAAGTGTCCTCCTCCTGCTTCCATCTGCGGTGGCCACTGAGATGGTCTTGTTTCCAGAGTCAGTCCAGTAGATGTTCTTATGGACCCAGTCTATGGCCAGTCCCTCCGGGGAGTTCAGCTGGCTGTCGATCAGGATCACCTGCTCGGCCGTGTCGCTCGCCTTGTCTATGTAGGCACTGCAAGGACAGGACAGCTCACAGGGCTGGCACTGGCCCCAGGGGGCTAAGCTCGGGTGCTGGGCTCAGGCCTCGTGTGGCAGCATGGCTGGCACAGCAACCCTTTTGGCTGCAACCCTGCACTTTCTCCTGTGCCTGCTTATTTCCCCGTGCCTGTATGGCAGCAGTTCTGCCTTGCTTCCTGCTATAACTGCACCATTCAGGAAAACACTGACTTCAGGCACATTAACTTCAAGAGCACTCATTCATGGGATTTATGGACATTAGAAATATAATCCCCTGGGCTCTGCTGAACAGGGCTGAACTTACCATGCTATAAATGTGCTTAAATGTACTGCAGAATTAGGACCTGTGTAGCTAATTATGATTCATCAAAGGAATTCATGAAGCTGTATTAATTTGGCAAGTTAGATACATCATTAGATACAAAGAAAATATTCACTAAATATTAGTGGCAGTCTCAAAATCTTTTAAAACACTAATGAAAAGCAGCAGACTCCACATGGATGTTTCATAAATAACTCCTACAAGCACACAGGCTGATTCTGCTCTCAGTATCAACTACCCTGAATGAACTGAAATTGAGTTATTCTGAGTTTGCATCAGTGTTTGTAAGGGCTTAGTCTTGCTCCTAGAATAACCCCGTACATCTTAAAAAAGTTATAAAACAGCAGAAAGTTTTGTTTAGAAATGTTTGCTATTAGGGATAGCAGCAATACCTTAAAGAGGATGCTACTTGTTAAGTTATAATTGCACAGCTTGCTCTGCAGAAAAGATGGGACAACAGAGCCAATATAAGCAGGAGTAAGAAAGGGGGAAAAAAGCCTATTATTTGGAAAAGGGCTTGGAATAGCCACGTTCAGGGTATGAACACTGTTCAGTGGCTCCCACAGCATCCCAGGGCATTCACTGTCAGAGAGCTGCAGAAGGAGCTGTCTGTTTTAGATAATTTCATGTGTATGAACCCAGCCCTTGCCCAGTCAGAGCAGACAGCTTTCTTCTGTAAGTCTCCCCACAGGCCTCCCAGGGTCCCTGCCAGCTAACACAAGCGCTCCACACTTGTTTGCACAACCTGGGCAAATTTTCCTGCCAGTGGCATGGGAGGTACCACAGTGTGCAGGAGCCCCAGCCTGCCTCCTGCATGCTGACAGCAATCAGCCTCTGCCTGATCATCAGCTAAAATCCAGAACAAATCACTGCAACAGGCTGCAATAGCTGTGCAAATCAGAACATACATGGGGGATTTTCAGAGCATCCATTAACTGCATTTTTGACTTAGGCACACTCACAAGCCCTGGCACATAATACTGTCATGGATGCCACAAAAACAGCTGAAGGAGGAGCGAGAATGAGAATTACAGAATGTGTGCTGTGGTCAAATGTTGTGGATTTAAGTCCAGTCCACCAGAGGCTACAGTGGGCAGCAGCTTGTGTCTGTGTTGCTGCCTCCCTGCTCCCACCATTTGCCCACTTCGTGCTTCCACATGCAAGGACCTTTGTGCCTTCCCATACAACAAGCTCACAGCCTCCCCCTGCTTTGCAGGATGACATTCAGTAAACAAGAGTGTGTGTTTAATTGCACAAGTGCTGCAGGATCTTGTATTGACAAAAAGTCACTCTGTATTATCAAACCAGATAACTGCACAGGCCCCTGATTTCTTTATCAATTCCTTTAAAATCTTACAAAGTCTGGGCCACAACAGGGAATCCCGTAAGGGTAGAAAAGGCCTCAGGTTCCCTGTTCCCTGCGTTGTTCTCTGCAGATTTAAGGGGTACAGACTGAACTGAAGCTTTGGGAAGGGACCAACACACATCCTCTCTTGCCCTTACCTGTAGATTTTTCGGTAGAACAAATCACACCAATATATTCTGTTTGTTGACACCTCCACGTCCAGCGCCACGACGTTCTTCAGCATGGGAATGATGCGGGAATAGTCCCTTTTCACCAGGTCTATCTTACGCACCTCGTGGCGATTGGTGAAGATCAGGTACGGGCTCTTGCCTACCACAGAAAAGCAGCACATTTGTCACTTTAGCAGCTGTCCTGAGGGCTGGACTCAGCTCTCATTTCTCAAACAACAATGGAACTGTCAGTCACTGATGGGCCTGCTTTGTATGGAAGCTTTACCCCACAAGGGAAGCAAGTGCAATGGGCTTCCAGAGGCAGGGCTGTCACATGTGGAAACACACTGGCTCTTGTAAAACTCAGGGGAGTGTCCTCACCTTCACACATCTCAGATACAAAATCAAGGGTCAGACTTTGGTGACTTAGGGCTGGGAGGGTGGAGGGGCGGCTAAGCTACCCTGCTGTCATTGGGATTTCTTTCTTTCAATACTACTACCACTAAATGTTTTGCTGCACTGTTTTCAATAACACCTGTCAAGAGACTTTCTTTTCTAGTTTCAGCTTCAAACAGCCAAGCAGCGACTGCAATCTTGCTCTGTACACTGTTAAAATATTCTGATCTGCATGATCAGTAGTTCTTGCCTAGAGACGCATCTGCCATCGCTGCAGCAGTTCTGTGCTGCTCACAACGAGATGGTTTTGCTTGCTTTGCTTGTTTCCTTTTGTTTCTGTTCCCCTCAGCCCTGCGAGCGTGTTTTCTTATCAGAGTTGTGTTGTTGAGCAAGCAGAGTTTAAGTGCCTGTGGCGTTGTCTTACCTACAGCTTTGCAGTTCTTGGACAGGGTGTCCATCTCGTATCCTTCGTAGCACTCACATTTGTAGTCTCCCTTGTAATTAATGCAGATCTGGCTACAAGCGTCTGGATTCTCACATTCATCTATGTCTGAAAGGAGTGTTTGAAACCCATCAATAACTTGAAATCAAACCATCTGTGATGGAGCAATGCTCAAGTGAATATAATCACGTCTCTCTATGGTGAAACACAAGGGACTGCTGTTTGCATGTAAATTACCTCCACACGTTTTTTTATCCAGGAGCTTGTATCCAGGCGGGCACTGGCACTCAAAACCAATCTTCAGGTCTTTGCATATGTGTGAGCAGCCACCGTTGTTCATTGAGCACTCGTTAATACCTGGAAGGGACGCACAGATTATCTGTGACAAACGAGGGCTCTGAGTTGTGAGGTTGAATACAATTAAGAGATGTCCTCAGAAATTTTCCCACATCTGTCATCTCCTTTTGGTAGCCAGGAGCTGGTCCCACAGAGCACGTGAGTGACTTCACAGATAGGAAGCCTCCACTGTATCACTTTTTTGCTCTTTGTTATTCCAGACCAGAGCTGTGGGATCCTATGGACTCAAAGCCAGTGGCTAAATGAACAGGGAACCCTGGGGATACAGCGTATGTGAGTCTTTGCATCTCATCCCATCAGAGAGCTGCTGCTTTGAGCATGTTCTGCCACATGTGAGAAACTTCCAAGGGACCCAAAGGCTCTCTCCAGGATACTCCTTCCCCATGCACTGGTTCATGTTGACTTTTCTGAACAGTCTCTCTGAGCTTTAATAATTCATGCTGGGGGACTCTCATCTCCCAGGGGCCAGCTATTTTGAAATACTGTACTATTTTCCCATCTAGCTCCAAGGAATGATCTATGTGAAAAATTCCAGAAAACACCAGAGTGCAGTCTGTCAGAGGTACTCCATTAGCACTGAGATACAGTCCTCCCACAAACCCGTCCCACACAACAGGCTCTGCTGGCAGCCCAAGTGTGCAATTTATGAAACAACAGCCCCCATCCTCTCCTGGGGCCCTGCTAATCCAAGGCCACCTCTCTGATCCTGCTTTCAAGTGCTCAAATGAAAAACAGGCTAAACAGATCCTTGTAACTGGAACTGAATGAGAGGTTGGGGAAAGCTGTTTTCCTGGCAGAAATAACATTTCTTGCTGTTGTAATTGACCTACACAAGGTGAAGAGAAAGTCATCTCCCTAAAGAAGACTGCAGAACAGGAGCTGTGGGATTTCAAGGGTAGTGGGCTCACTAGAACAAGCCAAACTGATTTGCTCCCATCTATAATGCAATTTAAAGGCAAATTTTTCATTTATCTTTTACTTCTTGCTTCCTTGCACACTGCGGGTGAGCAGCACAGCAGAGCCATTAAACCTCTGCTCTTGGAAGAAAAGAGAAACAACCACAAGCCAAATCAAGTCAATAAGATTAGGAAAATACCATGCCAGCTCTGGAATGCTTTCACCTTCCTATCAGGCACACACATATAGGTATCACTACATAATTAAGAGAGCACCTTCACTAGGCTCCGAGAAGGCGCCCACAGCCACACTGTGTGTTGTCACCGTTCAGTGACATTTATGGACAGAAATCACCTCTCCCTGCACTGGCACAGGCCTTTAGCAAACTGGGTCATGAACATGAACAACTGCTCTCAGCAAAATACTACAAAAGCTGTTTTGACTAACAAGCAAACCCTCCCTCAGATGATTCCCATGGATTCAGAGGTGTCTTGTGGAATGGATTTAGAGGCTGTAAATCAAGTGCTGGTTCACTTGCTGCACTTCTCAAGAGGAGCTCAGGAGGAGCCAGGCAGAGCCTGTTCTCTTTCTGCTGGGCAGCTGCTGCCCTTGACCCAAACTTCAGCAGTACATTCCCTGCCTGCCTAAGATAAGACAAGTGCTGTCCTGTCTCCTGCAGTGCTTTTTGGGGAATCTCGGAGGGCACTGCAGAGTCCAGCACAGCCAGACAGGCGCACTGAAATGAGGAGTGTCCTGCACCTCCTTCCTCCCATGTGGTTTAGCTTTTTGTGGGTGTTACATTCTCAGCAACCCACATCACTCTGCTCTCCTCAAGGAACACATTCCTTTGGGGGCTCTGCTTCCTGAATCCATCAACACCTCACTGTCAGCCTGGGACTGCACCAAGTCAGCCACGGCACCACAACCACTGGGTTGAGCGCCAAGCCCAGCTGTGCCCCTGCCCAGTCTCCTAAGACAAACTGGGCTGCCAGCTTTGTTGGGACACCTGCACAGACAGACAAGTTGCAACACCCACTCAGAGAAACAGGGAGATGTGGGTTAGTGTGGAAGAAAGCAGGGGCACACTGAAAGTGGGAGGTAAGAGCATCCTCACCAGGCATGCACTCACACTTCCTGCTCTGGCACAGGGGGAGACTGACGGTCCTTCCAGAGTTATTTAGGTGGCAAGCACTGAGCTCCATGATGTCATGGAAAAGGATGTCTGTCAGAGACATCTCTGCACTGGGAACAAACCAAATGTATTTGAGTGATGCTGCAGATTGGGGCTGGTGCCCACAGTGCACGGTTGGGAAGGGAGAGAGGGGCTGCCCTATGGAGAAGGACCCTGTGGCCTGGGCTCTGCTCCCTGGCCCTGACAGCCCCAGCTCTCCTGGCCAGTGCATTCCCACAGCCCAGGGCTGGCAGGAGCAGAGAGCAGCTGGCATTGCTGAGGGGAGCAGCAGCAACATGTACAACCCAGCAGCGGCTGAAATCACCTCTCAGTGATTGCTGCCACTCTGTGTGCTTTCCCCTCCAAAGCATGTTCCCAAATGCTATATTTTTATGGTGTTATCATCATCAAAGATAATTTAGGCAATGAGGCTAAATAAACTGGTCTGTGCTGTGGGGGACACTAGTATTTGGGGAGGGGGGGAATTCCTGGTTCCTAGTCCCGTGCTCAGTTCATACATCCCTCCAAGAATAAAAACTGAGCGGAGAAGGGCACAGTTCAAACTTAGAGATGATCAGACTAGGCTACTAATTATATTCATATGAAGGGTGATGAGAGAATAAAGGCAAGGAAAGAGGAACAGAGTGAGAAATAGCATTAGCAGCTACATGTGGTTACACTCAAAGCTGTGAGCACCAGATGGAGAAGAGGGGAAGCAGTTACAACAGGAGCAACACGTAGAAGGCAAGTACTGTACCACATTCTTTCATAGGCTCGTCAGACCAGTCCCTGCAGTCTCTATGTGAATCGCACACTTTGCCTCCGTCAATGCACTCTCCACTCTTACACTGAAACTTGCTGGGACTTTCACATGCTGACTCTGTCAGGTTGGGCAAGAGAGGAAAGCAACTAAGTTAGATGAGGCTCATGACAACAAACAGGCTGACATACAGCTCAAGAGGGTGTCATTAGCAGAAATGGGATGGGATTAAGTAAATGAACATTGAGCCGGTGCACCATGCAAAGAACTTTTCAAGCCATGCAGTCTGCCTGGTCAGCAGAGTCACGTCTCCCAAGCAGCCCCACTGCCAGAGCTCTGTAAGGAAGCAACCTGCCATGGCCCAGAGGAGCAGCACAGGCCTCTCCCCTTTCCACGGCCATGGAGCACGAGGAGCGCAGAGCCGTCGGCACCCACCTTGGACACAGCCGGCCTCGTCGCTGTTGTCGGGACAGTCGTGCACCTTGTCACACTGCTTCACTCCGTGGATACATGTCCCGTCACCACACTGGAATTCATCTGGCCGGCACGTCACCAGGGCTGTAGGACAACACAGTCAAGCATCAGCCACGCAGAACTCCATTGTTTGTGTGGTACCTTTTAGCCACGTCCCTCTAACACTGCTGGAGCTTTGCACCCGCTGTCAGCAAATGTCAGAGCATTAGCTGTTTCCTCCAAAGCAAGAGAGGCAGCAGCTGCCTCAGCCACTGTCCTCTTGTGCCCCTCTGCCATCCCAGATCCCCCTCTACGTCCTTGGGAGAAGAGCCCCAAAGCCTGTATGAGCAGATCTAGATCAAAACAGAACCAGTGCAGGCAGGGAAGCCTCTCAGGTGGGACAGAAACAAGCAAGCAGGCAGCTCTGGGGTCCACAGTCTGTGGGAGAGGCCAGGCTGCCTTCCAGCTGGGAGTGTACAGTGGCACTGGGTAGGGAAAGGCAACTGCTCCTCAGCTCTCCTTCCTTAGAAAACATCACGGCTAAGATATATTTCAAAACATGTTCAGGCTGAGGGCCCAGGCAAGAGACATGTATTGACTCTCTGCCAAAGGCAGTGTGGTTACACCAGGGACGAAGCCAGCAATGAGACATGAGCATCAGGTTACTAAATGCCCATGAGCCAACAGACCACTGGAAGGCAGAAGAGCTCCACTGCATTGGGCATGGTGTTTCCTGGGGGTTCCAGCCCAAAACACCTCCACAGTATCGGGCCAGGTTTCAAGCCCGAAGTTCATTTGCCCAGCTCAGATTATTACAGACTCAAAACAAATCTGATGAACAGCAAAGGTGGTGAAAAACATAAACCAGACAGGCGCACTGAATGCACTAAAACAGTGACATTTGTCTTCCCAAGTCACACCAAAAGCCCTCCCTGGCTGGGACAAACCTGTGCTCACACAGGGCACAGGTGCTCCCTGGCAAAGGGCTGCAGTCTGCAGCTCACTGGCAAAACAGGCTCCTCGTTCCTGGGACACCTTATGCAGCTTCCTTCTGAGGGGCCTCTCTTACAGATGTGTTCTTAAAATCCTATTAAGGCAGCATACCCTGGAGAGCTCCTGATTCCAGCCTTTCCATCATGTGATTGTGTCCTGGTACTGTCTGACAGAAAATCGCTGCCTCTGAGCCCCCAGGGGACATCACACTTGTGTTACCACATGGGAGGTGAGAGCTGTGGTGGCTCCCCTGGACAATTTGACAAACTGGTTCTAATACAAAAATTACTACTTTCAGATAACCCAGAAGAGGCAGAGATGGAGAGAGCCAGCATGGATACCACACAGTATTAGCTGCACAAAGACTTCACGTTAGTGGTGATTGCATCCCGCAGGATGCAGGATCCAGGTTCATGAATGCTTCACTGGACTTAGTTCTATGCACCTTCAGCCAGCAAAGGGCAACAGAGACACGAAAAGCCACAAGTACAGGGCTGGTGGAGGAAGGGAGAAATCCTGCCTTTAGAAATACACAGTATTCACATGAGGAAAGTTTGGAAATAGCACTGCTCCTTGGAGAGGAAAGCCATATGCACTATATTCATAAAAAGCTGCAAAGTGAAAAAAATATCCCAAGCAATAAGCCCAGTTATGGGACCAGCTGTGTCACCACGTTTCAGCTAATAATCCCAGGCACAGAAATGGAAAACCTCAGTGGGACATCTGGGACAGCAGCCCCAAACTAAGCATGTGGGATCTGGTGCTCCAAACGGAGAAGAATGAAGGAGACAAAGAAACAAAGCCGTGGTGTGGGAGAGTCACAGAGCACAGGTCTGGAAGTGGCACAGGGAGTTCCTGCAGGGAGGCAGAGGCACTTCTGCTTGAGCTGCTCCTGCCATTTACAGCCTGCCTGCAGAAGCCGCAAAGATGCAGAGACCACCCTTCCCCACAGGAAACCCTGCCTTCTGCCCAGCTGAACCTTGCCCACTGCAAGGCTTTTCATACTGTCTCCCTGAAAATTCCTTTGCCACAATTATTTCTTGCCTTCACCCCCAACAGGAAAACCTGTTTGCTTCACCTTTTCCATAGCAACTTCTGTATGTGGAAGCAGGAAAGGATGGTCCTCCGTTTTTGACTATAAATATTAACCCCCCAGAAAAGTGCAACATGTAGTTAAAGCCAATGGGGGTCTCATCTTTTCTGGAGCTGGAACAGATCTCCAGTTTATCAAGTAAATCTGCATGACAACAGCTACAGATTTGGAAGGCAGCTGTTATAAAACCTATAATTGTCTTCAACTGTAATCTTCAAAACTCTTCTAAAAAGCAGCTATAGCTAGATACTAAGAACAGAAAGGTTTCTAATCCTAGAACAAATTAAAATGAAGGAGAATTTTGTAGGAATTGCAAAGACAGTGTTGCACAAGCACCACAAGACTGAGAAAAATGACAGCACAGCTCTTAACTTGATAGAGGGACTGCAAAACATAGATGTGAGACTGTACAGCACCATTGCACAAAGCTTGGTTTCAAGAAGAGACAGAAGTTTGGACACTGGCTTGGTCTCCTGGCTCACTTCTCACTCCACCAGACCTGTGGAAGTTCAGGCCTCTGAGGATCAGCCCCAGAGGCTCTTAACAAACATCTGAAAAGAGCAGGCACAGTAACAACTCTCACTGATCACAAACATATATTAAAATGCAGGTATAGCATTTTGGTGCATTTTTCAGGAGAGAGAATGCCATGTTTATACCTGGCCTGGAGAGCACAGGTTTGAAGGGAGAGGGCCAGGAGCTCTTTTATCCCGAAGCCAAGACACTGACCCATCTCAGTCCCACTGGCAGAGTTGCCAGCAGGTTCCCACTGGGGCCATTCCCAAAGCAAAGCAATATCCCAAGAAGAGGAAAGAGCTGCGCTGTTTATTTGCACAAGATGTTCTGAAAATTGCTGTGCTAATTTGGAGGGTTTCAATCAGTGAAATCTCAGTAGTTTTACAGCCATCTCCTCTGCAAATCAAATACAAAACAAATTACCAAAGCCCTGCTAAATTAACAGACACCCTCAAAGAGACACAACTCCCATTTACAAACACTGGGCACAAAGCTGTATCACTCGAATTCAGCACGTATATTCCAAAGTCCAAATCTCAGCCTGACTTTCTTCTGTTTTCCAGGTTTTTGCTTTTCTCCCCCCAGAAAAGAAAATCCCAGCATCTGCAAAATGAATCAATCCCATTTTATGGATGGGGATACAGAGGCAGGAAGATGTGAGGTCCAGGCTCAAGGGATCTGTTTTCTCTCTGTCAGTTGTAAGAATTATTCTCCTTCCTGGATGCCCTTAATTCAAGTTGCAAAGGACATTTTACAATAAAACTATTCCAGATTTGGAGACTAATAAATCTAACCTAATGTTCATTTTATAAATATACATACATATTTGAATATGTATGCTATGGAAAAAAAATCAGCCACTCAATGTTCTCACACAGCCTTCCTGAAATGACTCATTCCCTCCTATTTATTTGCTGTCTTGCTGCCAAAACCTGTTCACCAATTGTCACCCTTCATTTCTGCTCTACTCATTTACCACCCCAAAATGTTTATAACAAATGACTGGTGGTGGCCTCAGGACTTTTTTTTTTAGAGCCTCAGCTCCCATCCCTTTCTTTTATACTGTGCAAACCCCATAAGATGCCCATTTGCAAGAGGAGACATAGGGGTGGGATCTGCAGTTTTAGTGAAGTCCAGCCTAGGGGCACATGTGCCATCCCTGTTGCTAAGGGGATGGAGCAGTGCCACACACCTCTAACTCCCTGTGTGCCACATGATGCTGACCCAAACAGAGAATTTCTGGAGAGGAGAAGAATCAAAGGTTCCTAAACTCTTCAGTCTGACAGATGAACAGTGGCACTGAGTTTCCAGAGCTCTCAGATGTCACTTCCTTACTGCAGGCAGGTGCACCCCAGCAATAGCTACATTTGGGATGGGGAAGCAACATGAATTTTGGCCCTGACCCAGTCAATCCATCACCTACATGAGCACTCAGTGCTGCCAGTCCTCTCCTGGTTATGACCTTGGAGAGCCCCCTCCCTGTAGGGTGAACACCCTCTGTGGCACTGGGGTGTAAAGGGCAGAACCAGGGACTCCTGCAGTAGCCAAAACATGGGGCTTTGAATCCCAGTTTCCTGGCCCACAGGAGCAGAACCAGCTCACAGGCTTGTTTCTCCTGGGTAGATCAGCTGCACTTTGTGCTGTGCTGGGACTTTTGGGGAAAAAACCCTCGTGTGCTGAATCTCCACTACTCAGAGACAGAACTGTCACAAGCCACTTGTGCCACATTTCCCCCTCTCTCCACTGGTTGTCAGCACCGTGCTGTGCTGCAGCGGTGTCCAGCTGCACCCTCTGCCCCTGGGAGCTGCCTCTGGAGTCTCTGAAGTGCTGCCTGGGGAGGCTGCTCTGCAGCTCAGGGATGGTGTCAGAGCCCTGCTCCCCTCGGGCCTCATATCCCATCCCCTCCCAGCAGTCTGAGCTCAGCTGGTGCCTGTCAGAGCAGGGCAGGGAGCTGGGGAACAGAGTGTGCCTCGGGAAGGTACGTGGGCACAGCCCTACTCCTCTCACCCAGCTGAATGTCCAACTAAATGGGGCCTGTAAAAGACTTAAAACAATTCAAGTGAAACAGCAGGGATTGAAATTTAAGAGGCATTCCATCAGAAAGCACTATCTGTAGGCTGCTCCCCTCTTTCTCCACTGGGAAATGGGAGGGAACTCACCTCTCCTGACCTGTCTAAACTCAGCCATCCTGTCAGGGTGCTGTCACTGCAGGGAATGGATCCTGTGGGACAGGGATCTGTTCTGCTGGGAGTCCCCTCCACTGGACACCTGTGTTTGTAACTGGGCCCTGCCACTGCCTCCTGATTCAGAGGGATACAAGTGCAGGACAGCCCGCAGGAGGTCTCAGAATGAAAACAGGCAGCAAACGCCCCAGGCTGTCCCAGCCAGCAGTGCACATCCTCACCAAACATGCTCCTGCATGGCTTTCTGACACTCCTGTCACACTCAAATGGATGCCAGGATCCAACATTGTCTCCTGACTCTACTGTCCCTGTGACTCTTTGACCCTGGCAGTACTGCCTTGGTACCTGCGGCCCAAGAGCTCTCTCATCTCCTGTATCACCTTCCTGGAGATGAAGGAAAAGACATCCTACTAACACTGGGAAAGGGCCGACAGTGGTGATATCCTTGTACCCAGCAGTCAAAGCTGTTCTCTTCCCAACAAAACACATTTGGCTTCCCCTACTCTGCTCTCACCTCTCTTGAGAGTCCTTGGCTATTTCAAAGGCATAAGAGCTCCATGGTTACCTGTGGCCTGTCCCCCTGCTCTCCTGCAGAGTAAACAGTTGTGCCCAGGACCTCCTCCATCCTCCTCCTCTTGTTAAAGAAGGCACTGAAGTTACATCTGCTTCTCTCTGCTGGGGAGGGAGCCTGACCCCCAGCTCCCTGAAGGGCTCTCCCACACAGCTGCCCTGAGCTCACCAGCCTGGACTCGGCATTGTCTTGGGTATGAAAGTGGTAAATTTTGCTGGGTACTTTGCAGAAATCCCTGATTTCTGCCCTTCTCCCCAGAGCTGGCCCAATGTCAGAGCTGCTAAATGTATACAGTTATGTAAATATTTTATTTCAATCTTGTCGTTATGAATATTTTAGGAAAACATTTTGCTCTTATTTTCTTGTCTCTCTCTCTCTCCCTGCTCAGGTAAGTGACCAGCTTGAACAGTTTAGTGGCTGAAAATGGTTGAAACATTTGAAATACCACACATACCAACACCAGTGTGAGAAATGCATAGAGCCAGCTGAAAAAAGATCCATTATTTATTAGCTCTGTGCCTTTATCAAGCCAAGCTCAAAGTGCATTTCAAACTGGATTCTTCAGAGGTATTGCTCTTGACTGCCTTGTTCAGTATACTCCAACTTCAGAGGCAGAAAATGAATTATTTTTTTCTGCTGATCATATATTCCCTTTAGCATGGCAGATTCTAACCTCCAGGCTGTGACCCCACCGTGCAGCCTCAGGGCTTTGAACATTTTTCCCATTTTTCATTCCTTGTCTTTCTAGTGAAACAGATCTCTTCTGAGGCACGGTACCATCCAGCAGCTCTTACACCTCCCCTCTGAATCCTCAAGGAAAAAGCATGAAAGGAGTCTGGAATACACCTGACCCTGCAGGGCTGGGCACCCAGCCAGCCTTTTGGGACACAAGCGCTCCTTGTCAGGCACACAGACATCAAAGACCTGCCTCAACACAGAGCCCTGAGCAGCCTCCCAGCCCCGTGCCCACCCCGGGCAGCCTCGCCCCTGCAGGCACTCACGGCAATCCTGCTCGTCAGACTTGTCCTTGCAGTCCTCGTCCCCGTCGCACTTCCAGTTGAGGTGGATGCACTCTCCGTTCCCGCACTGGAACTCGTGTGCCGCGCACGTGTTGAGGGCCTTGGCGTCGTGGCCACACTTCTCCACGGACTCGTCCGACTGGTCCTCGCAGTCGGGCTGGTTGTCGCACACCCACAGCTCCGGGATGCACACGCTGTTGTTGCACTGGAACTCGTTGGGGTTGCACGTCGGGGGGGAGCATTTCCTCTCATCGCTGCCGTCCCCGCAGTCGTTGTCACCGTCACACACGAAGATGATGGAGATGCACGACTTGTTACTGCACTGGAACTCGTTGGGAGAGCAGGCTTGGGAATGAAAACAAACAGGCAGGATGTGAGGTCTCCAAACCACCCCTCAGGAGGGTCCTCGACAGGCCAAGGGCAGCAGGGCTGTGAGAACTGCAGGTGGGGGAAGTGGGGGGCAGTGCAGCCCTGGGGCAGGGGCAGTAGGTGAGCCCATCCAGGGGGTGACAGCACGGGGAGAGCGGGAGATGGCAGGGGAGGGGCTGGGCTGTGTCTGCTCCACACTGACATTGCAGCTTCCTGACTTTCATCATTCACAATCAGGTTTCAGGATTTCACAGTATGCCTGGTTTTGGACATATTAAGTGGGATGTGTAGGGTAAATATTTAGTGAGTCGAGCATCAATTTAGCTGCAATCTGCCAGTAAGGCCCTTTACAACACGCTGAATGCCTTCCCTGGAAATCACAACTTAACATTAACATACAAATGAGGCGCTTGTCAGATAGAAGCTGAGTGGAGAACTCTCCTCTGCAAGCCTAATGGACAGCTGAAGCAGAGAAGCCTGTGCAAATTAAACTCCAACAATATGCAGGTCTGTCACTTTAATTCATCAAGGTGTGGGGCAACCAAAGCCCTGGAAGAAATTCTCCATTAGGTACTTTGAGGTAGTTACTTCCAAAAGAACTCTGCCTCTGCAGTTTCACTCATCTATAGGGAAGCCACGGCTTTGATAAATTACAAGAAATATATATATATAAATTACAATAAGCCTTTTTTTTTAATATAATTTACATTGTACTTGGGAACCTTTTTGTCTCCAGAAGCAGAACTATTTACTGTCATATCTGCAGAGCCCCTACAACGAACCACACAGTGGTACCCATCACTGCAATGGCAAATGCACCTGGAAAGCAGCACAGTCCCTGTGAAGGAGTTGTCACATCTCAGCTTTCAGCCAGTGACAGGAACTCAGTGGGATTCTACTGAAATATTATCTCTGTTCTATACCTGGGAATGGAGCTCTATTTATCCAATAAATAAGAACACATTCACTCGCACAGATGCTTATTTACATTGTCGCTTGCAAACCTGCTGGGCTCTGTTACCCTAAGCAGCCTGTCATTTTACACCAGAGCATGACAACATACATACACCTGTCCCCTCCTGCCCTGTGCTCTGTCCCACTTAGTGCCACGTTTTCCAGATGTTACAGAACAACAACCTGCCTAATGAGAAGAGAAGGAGGATTACCTTCCTTAGTACAATCCTACCATGCCCTGGCCAGGACCCAGGCTCCCTCCAACAGGGATAAATGCTAAAGAGACTCTCAGCTGCCCAATTTGACATCAATAACGAAATGTAACAGTGCAGTCACCAAAGGAGCACTCGGTGTTCCACACCACAGGATCAGCTGGTGCAGGTGGGATGCTCAGGCTCCTCCTGTACTTGGCGGAGTATTTTGGAAACCGAAATGTCCCCAACAGGCACCTGCCCCTTGGAGGAGGCAATATTTCTCCTCTTTGAAGAGAGGGAACTGAGATCAGACAATATTAGGACCTGAAATATGAGCACAGTCTGCTGGGGAAGCACGTAAAAAACCCCGTTTTGCATGGCAGAATTGAGACCATTAAAATGCTCTTTCAGCCAAATTCTGCTATTTTCCTTCACTGAACAAACTTTTCTATCCTTATGCCATAACTAGAAATATTCTATCAGCCCTACAGATCAGTGCACAGCTGTATAACCTAACAGTGTCTTCAAATGATGCGTAATATAGAACTGCACATGGAACTTTATTCCAGAAAGTGGAAATCTAAAGTAACAGTTATAATCTTAGCAATCTATTCCAAAAAGGCAGTGGGAAACCAGGAATATTTCTAAGGCTATGTACAGCTTCTGTAACAGATCAAGGCTGAGAAGGAGAAATTGCTTTTCTGGCATTACTTTGATGAATCTCAGAAACAGATCAGAGAGCAAAATCATGCGTAGTCCTTTGATCCCTAATGTTTGGGCAAGATTGTAATGATTTGCACAGTCCAAACATGCATAAATTTCCTTTCCACCAACTGTAACGAGCCCCTCTTTTACCCCTTGTTGTTTCCCTGGTCCCACCTCCACCCCTCCTCCTGTCTGTACACATTTCCCTTCAGAAATCTGCTGCACTGGCAAATTAGTGACTGATAAACATACGACTGGGACACAGACAATGAAGTTTGCACAAAAGCTCCTCCTCTGCACCTACAAATCCCAGCACAGAGATAAAATCACTGATAATCGCTGCCAGAAAATAGAAGCAGTTCAGCTTTTGTAACCTCTCATGAGGACTTTCCCAGTGAAGCTTGAGAATTGCTAGCTAGGAAAATTGCACGGTCATGATTATTTTATTTCTTCTTAAAAATTAAATTTTGTGTGATTACAGCACCAGAGACTACAAGTTCTCTCTGCACTGAGCAAGCACAGCACTTTGGCTGTTGCTCACTCCCCTTTCCGTCACCCCAGTCCTTAGGTGGGGACCATCCAAAAGGGACAGTTCCTTCTGGGTCACACATGGCCAGCAGAGCCCTCCATCTCCGTGTGCCACGGCAAGGCAGATAACGTCCCAGTTCCTCTCACCCTGCCATTATCCTCTCTGACAGCTAAAATCCACAGGGCACACCAGGATAAAGCCAAGCCTGCAGCTGCCAGCCACTGGGGGCCTTGCCCTGGCACACTGAGGCAGGAGCAGAAAAGCTGCTTACGATGGCCCTGCGCTGGGCAGGAGCCACCACATCGTGCTCTGGGGTCCCGCTGCACAGCCTGGAGCTGCTGGAAGGGCCCAAGAGAAAGCAGCACTACAAATTATCTTACACAGCACCTGGAGACATGAGCATGGGGAAGTGAAGCCCCAGGGACGGTTTGCTTCACATCTTCTTTCATAAATCTGCCAGGGTACCTGTGCAGTCCCATCACTACAGTATTTCACTGCCTCCACAGCACTGCAATGAAAAACGTGCAAATAGTAATTAAATGGTCTCTGGGGTATTTTTCCTCTGACTCGAGCAATTTTGCATTCCCTGAATTTGCTCCCTGTCCTGCTCATTCACACAAAACAAAGGAAACAAATATCAGTTTGCTTTCTTGAGTGCCAAAGAAACTAATAAATGTATTCTGAGGTGTAAAACCTGCTTCAAATATGAGTGATCCCAGTAGAAACCTTGGAAATGTTTGTCAGGAAGAAGCGTTTAACCAACAGACTTCAAAACAGTAAACAAATGTAATAACAAAACCAGTTCTGCAGAGCACTGTAAGGTGTTAAAGTTCTTCACAGTTATAGGAAGTGAAATATCCCATGTAAATAATTGTGTAGATGAGATTTGACCTATAGACAGTGTATACCAGAGGTATTCTGCATTAATTTCTGTCTTATGTCAATACATAGAGCACAACTGTCACAGGTTTTGCCTCACAGCTGCAGCCTTGTCACACCTCTGGAGGAAGGTGGAGCAGAAGGAGCCTTTGCATAGAGGAAGTGAAAAATAATAAAATAAAAGACGATAAGAGAGATTGCAGTTGTGGAGTTAGTGCTTCAGTCCTGGCTGGTTCTCTTTAGCCCAGAGCCAGGGTTCAGGCAGAGTGAACAGTGAATAGTCTGGTGCAGCAGGGACAAACTTGGGCTAGGCACGGCACCAAAAAATAAAGATAATTCTACCATGTACTTTGTAAGTGCTTATAAGAAAAAAGTAGAATGCTTTAAAGGTATAGAATTCTCTAAAGCTACAGGGCATTAATTGGAAACTAATTTAAAAATATATATCGTTGTACATAGCATTTCTATGATGGACAACTTTACAAAGTATGGAGCCTCAAATCTGGATCAAACTGAAAAAAATTAAATAAATGGTATATCCATCATTAAAAGAAACTGGGAGTTATGTACAATGGACTATAACTGCTGTCACTGCTAATCTTTAATTAAAGATTTTTTAGCTTTTCAGTAAGAGTCAGGTATTTAATTCATCTCTCTCCTCCAGAAGAGTCAGCTCCACTTGAAATTACATGAATGGCTTAAAGAAAGATAATTATTTGGTAAAATTTAGGGTAAAGTGGATAACAGCAATTATCCAGTGATGGTGAAGACAAGTAAATAAGACGAATTATTACATTGGTTTTTTCTGACTTCTCCCTAAAGTAACATTAAAAAAAATGTGTCTCAAAATTTATGTTTGCTTAAATCTGATAACAGATCCCCTGAAGAAGGCAAGGGATGGTTTGAACAGACCAACATTTGCCCTGGGGAGGGACAGATCTGCTCTTGACTCATCACTGCTCCAGCACTGGCAGGAGAGACTGGGGGGCTTCAGAAACCCTACTGAGCTCAGGTTTAGGCTGTGAGCTCTGTGTGGCTGCAGGAGTGGAATGTGCACCAAGGGCAAACCCAAATAAACTAACCCCTGAGCTGGACAGGGTAAGGAGGTCACAGAGAGCAGCCAGGATAAATTATGTTGGAACTCCCAGGCCAGTTACCAACGCTGCCTGCATGTCAGTTTTACTTAACTAGCATTTATTTCCAGCCTTAATTGTATCTAAATTATTTATTTTGCCTGCAGACAACTGCTCACCAAACACCTGAATGTTTCTTAAGAGGCCTTGGGTCAGATGCCAGTCCTTAAAGCAGGGATTTGCGCCTAGAAGGACAAGTTCTCCATGGAAAGCTGCCCCCCAGGAAGGACAGCAAAAGAGATGGAGGTAAATGAAGATGACCTTGAAGCACATTGCTCTGGAAAAACGACAGGCCTCCCATGGAGGGAATAATGCAGTGGAATTGCAGCCCCGCTCGGAGAGTGGTTGTTGCTATGGTGATTGATACCGAAAAGCCCGCACAGACACGCGTGCAGGAGGAATTGTAATGCCTGATATTGTTCACATCGCTAATGTGGCTCGGGAGCCAGCTCACATGCGCTCACAAATTAATATTTGCATGTGCTCTTCTGCCTTTGTCACACTGCTCCCTCCAACACGAATCAGTTATTCTTCCATTCTCCGCAGCAGTATTTGCATAGTATTAGTTAATTATAATGGAGCCTCCAGATGCCAAAGCCCCTGCTGATAAATAATAGTTGGTTCCAAAATGTATTTACTGATTTAGAATGTATCATCATGTATTCATTCAAAGTGGTTTAATTCTCTGAAAATGGAATTAATTATGACCCCACAATTTACAGGGAGAAGCATTTTACGTACAAAGGTGTGCACACTCTGCACTTCCCTGTCTTTAATCTCACTGTAATAAGGTTGCTAACTCACACTTGTGGTCTCCTCAGTTTTACTTCAAACCAGGAAAGGGTTAGAAAGTTTAGCACAGGTTCTTCTGGCTGAAGGACTGAAAATGACATGAAAATAAGAAGCAAGCCCATTGTAGAGGGTTTAAGGGTAAAATAAAGCAGTTGGAAGACAAAAAAGGATGCTCAGAATACCCAAGGTTAATACTGTACTGGTTTTTGTGAAAATCCAAGACACCCCATGGGGATCTCACGAGATAAAGACATTATTATTACTGTTCTATATTCTGATTGGAATATAATCAGCTGAATCAGATTGGAGATGCTTGGTACTAGCCAAAAATTAAATGGAAAAAAAATACGCTGGGATGTGTTTGGTGAGTTTCTTTTCTGACTTTGAAAATTGGAACCTGTACAGGACAAGCTCCCTCCTATTCCCTTAGACATGACTTGCTTATTAAAATGGCAATTTTACAAATTGCATCAATTTGGCAAATCCCTCAGAAACATCTGATAACATCCATTAAACTAACAGCTGCTCTAATATTATCACACCAAATTCTATATTTGTGAGGGATACAGAAATGTTCAGGAGGCAGAGCAGGGCATCACTGAATGGAGCCTTTATCCTGGGACAGAACCCACATTGCTGTGCTCACAGACCCCTGGGATCCAGCAGGACTGGGGTTCCTGGGGTTATCCATTTTCTGCATGAGCAGGAGCTAAGTTTTGCCACGGCAGAGTTTAAATCACAGGCCCCTTGCCAGGAAAAGCCTGCTCCATGGATCTCACCTCCCACCCATCGGGCAGACTGCCCCCCTGGGCTTTATCTGACCTGCCTGATTTCTCTCTGCATTGCTTTCTGGTTCCTTATGGCCAGCTCAGGGAAGACCTGAGCAGAATCCCAAAAGCTGCACTCCAGCCACGCTGGCAGATGACAGCACCATTTGGTTTATTCTCAGAAATGTGGGAAAGGCATGGAACTCAAACCCACATCTGTTGTTCCACAGCTACATCCCTGGCCTGCCTCTCTCTCCTTACCCACACATCCCTAGGCACAGGAGTGGTACCAGTTTAACCAGCTGGAAAGCTGAGCCATTCCACCAGAATCAAGTCTTTTATGCTGCCAAAACTAAGAAGGGAATCCTGCAGGTTTGTACCTATCCACAATACATATTTATTGAACAAGGGAGCAGTGACTGACACTACAAAGGTACGAGCACTGCTACTGCTTGTGCAGCCCCTCTCACACCGTGACAACTGTGCACAGCTCAAAGGCACCTACAGAGAAGGGAAATAATCTTGTTTTTTAGCTAGAATTCCTCACTGATGGAATCACCACACAGGCCTAACTGTGAAAACCAGAGCAAAGAAAAGCCACATGGGCCACCCTCAGGAAAGCTCTCTGAATCAGTGGGTTGGACAGGCAAGGTGGAGAGAAAAGCCTGGCTTTAGCATGCTAATCTGGGTGCCACAGCAGCCCAGCTCACGGGTCTGAACTCTGCTGAGCAGTGAGGGACAAAGTGGTGCTCACACTGCAAGCCATGAGGTCACTGCCCCAAAAAATTTCCACTAATTTGCTTTGCTATGTGAGAATTCTTTGTAAGAGGAGACACTTTTGCTTCACTTTTAGACTTAAGTATTCACTGTATTTAGAACAAGGCACTATTAACTCTTCTGGAGCACAGACAAAACAAGGAAAGGCTGAGTGTTGTCACATCTCATCCCTACAGTCTGCCCAAGTGTGTCTCACACGTCTCTAGGAACAGCGATCCAAAGTGAGCTTGAAGGTAGGCTCGATAACAATTAAAGAGATGCTTTAGAAAGAAAACAGTTTGCAAGGCAACTGGAGAGAGAAGCACCTTAAAAAAGCAGCATCAGGGATACAATGAGGCAACTGGCAGAATTTGGTGTAGCCAGATTCAAAGTTATGAATATAAGCACACACTATAACAACGAAGTCTACAAATACAAGACCCCTGAGGTGATTTTGGGAGGGGGAGAGACTGACTGACTGTTCAGGAAACAACCAGCCCTTGGTTATTTCCATTTATGTGATATTAGGGGGCATGGCTATTTTGTGATGTAAACAACATACCTGCCTACATACCCACAATCTCAGAAAAGAATAGCAATAGCTTTTGGAAAAAAGCATTAGATTACCTACTCAGATGGAAAATCTAATCAGGGAGTGACACTCACTGCAATTAAACCTGCAAGGGTCGTGTGCTGACTGTGCTCATATTAACAGCAGTGAAATTCCTCTGGCATTAGGGTTTGTCTTTCAATGTCTATGGCTTTGAAATAGAAAGCATGTGAGCTGAAATGAAGACTCAGTTGTACAAAGTCAGCAATTATTTTAAAACTTGCTGGATAGAAATGTAATGAAGTGCTTTCTATTGTGAGCTAAACCTTTCCCGCTACATTTTATCAAATAAATGAATTTATTTGCAAAACATACGCAAAGTTAATCCAACCATTTCATCTTCCTCTGGAGGAAACTAGTGTATTGCAGCCATTAAGATAACTTCAGATATTGTTTTATCTGTTAATATGACTCATAAAGCAACTTTTTTGCTTTTGCCTCACACACGACACGGTCCCCTCACGTGTAGGACTGTGCCGGGTTCCAGCTCACTGATTTTGATGCAGGCTCCAGTTCATCTGCTCAGGAAGCAGAGCTGTGAAGTGCTCGTTAATTAGTGTGACACACATGTCCTGGTGGCCACTGCAGGATGGGGCTCCTTCCCACGGATCTGCCATGGAAACACCATCACTGGCACTGCCGGATACAGGAGAGTTCCCTTCATAAACCCCAACAGATTCTGGCTCTTTGGATGAACAGGCTTAAATTATAGCTCCATTCTTAGGAAGAAAACACTTCAGGGATATGAAATGCAATTGTATTTGGCAATAAATGATGCGATTTCTTGACTATTTCAACTCCAGGAGCTCTAGATATTGACAGCCAGGCTGCTCCAAAGATAAACATAACTACAGGCCAATTTCTGCTCCCCTGGCACTACAATGTGAGATAGGAGAGAAGAATCAAGACAATGTCTCCAGCTAAAGTGCAGGAAGAGCAGCAGGCCAAAGCTTTTGTGGGTGTGCACTGGTACCATGCAGTCCACCAGTACTAAGCTTTTGTTTTAATTATCCACAAATCTTTGCATAAAAACAGCTCTTTCACTCTACTCTTCCACAACTCTGTGAAACACTCGTTTGGGGTGTGAAGGTGCTCGAACTGTGCTCTTTGCACCCGCTCTTTCTCCTTGTGCTCCTTCAGAGAGAGCAAAAGCACCACGTTCTGAAGTGTCCTGTTTTCATCTACTAAGCTTTAAGGCATAAATTATCCATGAACATACTGATACAGACAACTTGTCTCTAAGGGAGGGATCAGCACAGAGGTCACCACCAAAGGTGCTGTGGGGAGCGAGGCCCCTCTCAGCGCTGGGAACCTCCACTTGCTGCATGTTCCACAAGGCTTCTTTTTTCAAACCTCAGCTCAAGAGGCAGCAGCAGGGAACACAGAGCCATTCCCCCCACCTTTTGCAGGTAGAGCCAGGGCTTTAGGGTTTAACTCCTGATTTACACAATGACTATCTTACCTCTAACCTGAGTTCATGCATTATTTTACATTTAATTACAACGAGCATCCAACGTATTAAAAATGCAACTACCTCCACTTTGCCTGTCAGCGTGCAATTAAAAGTAACTACCAATCTCATTTTTCTTGCTGTTTTGTTCTGAAGGAACTCAGGACAAATATGATTACAGGCTGAGATTTTTCCGAAATAACAATGGGGATTTTTCTGCAAATTACTACTGCTTTCGAAGGAGCTCTAATACTTTAAGCAGTGATAAAGTGGCAGCTGTACATGTTTAATTTCTGAGAGCCAGGGCATAATGCACAAGCATTAATCCCTCCAGCTGTCCAGTAATTAAACATCATGTAAAGCCCAGAGGATATCACTGCTCTGCTACCTTATTTATGAAGGACTTTCATTTGTTAAATCTAGTAATTCTTTTTTCCTTCTTGGAAATAACTGTAGGTTCCTCCACCATGGCAAGTGTCCTCAAGTTACAGCTCCCTTCTGTACAATGGCAGGAATTTCAGGCCAGCCATGTGTCTTTACATCACATGCTAAAATAATCACCAGTAGTGATAGTAGTTGAGTATTTCCTTTACAGGCATGAATGCAATACCATGGACTGTAACCCCTTTAAAGTTGGTGGGTTTCTCAGGGAGAATATATGGCCAAATTTGACCCTTTGGGTTTGACTTCCCTCTGAGCTGACTGAGGGACAGCACGTCACTATGCAAATGGCCTGTTGATGAAGGGAGTGAACAGAATTCCTAACTTTGACAAAAGCACATATTCATCACACTGGAATGGAAGATAAAACTAGTGCCACACCACCACCAAGGTAAAAGCTCTCAGTAGGATCTGTGGAGATCTGGAATGAAGAGAATCAGTGTGGTCAGATCCCCACTGGCAGCACCGGGAGTGGGACTCCTGCAAAACACAGGAACCTTCTACTGCATGAGGAAAGTGATGCTGAGAGGACGTGACACTCTTTATTGTCACAGGACAATGATGAAAGATGATAAACCAATTTCATTGCCAACAGAAAGGTCACTGTGTGTGAGTGCAGGGGCAGGAGCAGAGTGGAGGAAGGTGGCTGTAAATCAGCTTTGCAGTTTCCCCACTTCAGCAGTTCGTCAGCAGGTGGATGTGCTGGAGGGATCAGCTTTAGCCTGCTTTAAACTCTGCCTTCTGCCAGTGGCTCTCAGGTGACCCTCAGGTGGGGGCTGTCGGGCAGGGTACTGCAAGGACTGACCTGAAGTTTTCTGCACTTGGACCTTCCAAGACAAGGAGCCCTCACTTGGAGGCACTGCTGCTTTTTATGGAGCTTTTTTTTTAAATGCTTTTTTTTCGTGTGCCTGGAGCTTTGCCAGGAAAAAGTGGAAAGCTGAGGATTCTGTAAGTTATATCTATCTATATATATACAACACGGAAACATGAAGGCTGTGAGCTGCCACAGCAAGCACACACAGCTTACAGCTGAGCATGACTGTGCTTACTGTTGTTTCCCCTAACTAATTAAAAAAACTTCATGCAGTTTGTCCCCTTTTATTCTGGCATATCATCATATCAAAAAGGCTGAAAATCTAGAACTAATTCTGCGACATATGGTCAGCAGGGAAAAGCCAGAGGACCAGAGTCCAAAAGAAGATGCTCTCAGTAATGAGGCTGTCACTGTCACGAGACTCCTGCAGGAATTCCTGGCTCTCATCCTTGGCCAGCTGTATGAGGCCACTGCAAGTATGGCCATTACCTGCACAGGTTCCCAGGGATCAGCTACCCTGGGCTATAGTTTAGCAGAATAAACCATGGTATGGGTAAATAGCTTATTATTATACCAATATATCAACAAATACATAATTTCCCTGCATCTGATTATTGGGAAAGGGGAAAATCACCAACTTCCAACTCCTCATCTGCACGACAGAATTTCCATACTGGCTGCAGGACGTGGTCCAGGTGAGAACCAGATTTTTTCTTCTTTTCCTACACTCTTACTTTAAAAGGCAGGTATTTGCATTTTCAGAAGTTGCCTGTGCACTGGAAGTTAGCAGTGTTCTTAAAGCCTACCTGCTGCAAGGAAATTATTTAGGCAGACAGGCACTTCCCTACCTATGTGCAAGGATTAATGCCTGCAATTAATCCCTGGTGCAATTAGAGCCTGGGCAGACAAATCTGGATCCCTAATCACTGCTGCTTTATCCACTGCAGGTTCAAAAATGTGCAGTTTCCATTCCTCTACAGGGTGAAAATCACACTGTTTTCCCTCCTTGCTCATGGGTGATACCATCAGTAAAGTGCCTTACTGTCCCTTGCAAGTGGCTTCCAAGCAGCAGGATGGGGCCAGTGCCCAGAATGCTTATGAAAATAGTTGCTTTCCTAATACTGGTATCAGACCAGGCCTAAGAGGCCAGCAAAGGCTGTTTTACACATCTCTGTAGACGTTTTTATTTGAATAGGTACCATCTATCAAAGTGCTGTTTGTCACTACAGACAAACAAGGCAAACACGATTCTTATTTCAGATTCTTACTCCTAAGATGGCTTTTTATAGGGCTGGATTGTACAGGGGGACACAAGCAACTCAAAGGAAATATTTGACTTGTTTGAGATGATGCATTTTTTTCAGCACACCTGAGCTCAGGTAAGGCCAGGGCTTTGTCTGCTGCTGAATCCTTTGCCTAAAGGACAGCACAAAGACTGCAAAATCTCTCCTTCCCTGAAGACAGATACTCTGAGCACTGCTGTGACAAACCCTTTTCAGATCACACACGGTGCTAATGGAAACAGCCAGTCTTCAACAGTGACCAAAGGCAAAGGAGAGGGATGCAGAGCACCACTTTGTTTCCATTTGTGCAAGACAATGCACCAGAACCGTGGCTGATACAAAGCACAAAGGAGAATCCAACCCAAACAGAACATTCTCTTATTCACATTCTATACTCTCGTCCCCAAATTTCTGAACAGCTGCTTTCTCCCTCCAGCTGGCTGTGCCAGTGTTTACACTGGATAAATTTCACATTGATTCAAAAAGCAATTGCATCATTCTGGGAAGAAAAATCCGTCAGGAACTATCAAGCCCAGAACAGTATCTGGAAATCAAACTACTTGAGGAGGAACCACCATAAAACACTTGCACTGTTCTCAGTCTTGGATGACTGTACTACCATAACCAAGTATGTTTCAAGTGTCACATGAGGTTAAAGTAATAGCTTTATTAACATAGATTTAGAAAGAGCTTAGGGGTTTTCTTTTGGCTACCCTCACACTATCTTCAAGTCATCATCCACTTGATTACTGCCCATGTAGGCTCTCACCACAGAAATTATTCTGAGCACAAATAAATTCCCTTCCAACCATTTATCCAGCAAGTTGTGTTACTTATAGACAAGTTGGTCAGCTCTGTGAGAGGTGCAGCCTCTGTGAGGGTGCTCTGCTCCAGGGGGCTGCAGGTGACAGTGCTGAAGCTTCTTTTCAAATGAAAACAAAAACATGAGTGTAGAGATTAAAACGACAGAAAAAAAAAAGAAAGAAAAAGAAGAGGTCTGAGCTGGTCAGGATACTGTGTGCTGCTGAGATAAGAGAAAACAGAAAGGAGGATTCTAAACAGAGAAGAAATGGGAATGTTCACAGAGTATCAGTGGATAGGCTTAGTGAGGTTTATCAGATTTGGATAAGAGGGGATAGCTATCAATCCTCCACAAGCTCTCGGAGTTTAAACTGCTAACACACTTTTCCCATCCATGAGGAAAAGACCATAATTTGACAAGCAACCTCC
The DNA here is from genome assembly GCA_035583185.1 of Anabacerthia variegaticeps. Classification (NCBI taxonomy): domain Eukaryota; kingdom Metazoa; phylum Chordata; class Aves; order Passeriformes; family Furnariidae; genus Anabacerthia; species Anabacerthia variegaticeps. The sequence continues at coordinate 5,341,880 of JAWWEW010000006.1, read as the reverse complement.
CTAACAATGCTGCCACCACAGCCATCCAGCAGTGAGTGTCATGCCTCTGGAAGGTGCTGAGTGGAGATCTCAGGACTGGAAGCTCTTGATGTTTGCACTCACCCGGGATGCTCCATGTTTGCCTGTCAGTGCCTTTTGGCCTGGTCCTCTTGCCAGAGAATGGCCCATCCCACATTCAGACCCAGCAGAGGTTCCCAGTGTGCTCCCACCGAGGTGGGGACAACACTCAGTCATTAGGAATTAAGGAAAGCCACTAATTAATTTCTCACGAGTTACCCAACAACCATCAGAGGGTGGTAATTTGTCCTTGGACTAAATTTGCATTTTAAGAACCTGCACATGCACTAAAAGTGTGGAAGACAAGACTAGAGATGCTGAAACGTCCAGAACAGGAACACTCAGCTATTTCCAAATCCATTAATAGCATCATTATGCTGAAATTATGTGGCATTCAGAGCATATTTACATTCATTTGGGGAGTTACCTAAAGCCCTCAAAAAAAGAAGTTCAAAGCAATTTCTAGTAGATTTTTGTTATAAATAAAAGACTCCATGAGACAACCCCTCCTGGTGTGAGCAGCAGCATTAAAGCAGGGAAGGTAGCCTCCAGTGTAAAAATTGCTCTAATTTCACTAACTCATATTGGGAAAAAGAACAATTTTTTCAATAGCAGTTACAATTATCTTCTGAACTTGCTTGTAATTCAAGCTTCCCATTCAAAGAAAAAGAATAACATGCTATAGAGAGAACATTTGAAGAGTTTCACACAGAAAACAAATAAAAGGAAAAAGTAAAAAAAGGACAAAGAAAAATATTTTTACAATGAGTGCCAAACAGTGGAACAGAAAGTAAAAGAGTGAAAAATAAAAGCTTCAGTAAGATTTTGTTTGCTAAAGCTGACTACAAAGAAATAAATTTATCCACAGCATTTTGCTCAGAACCACAAAATGTTCACGTAAAACATATTTTGTTATACAACTTCAGTGAGAAGATATAATGTGGATTATGAACTGGGTAGGCATTAGAGCCCAAATTCAGCTTTCAAATGAGGAAACATTGATGTGTGCTTGTGTGTAATCATTCAACCCTTTCCCCAATAATCTGGAAGTAAAAATAACATTGCTGATATCACATGCAACACCAGAAATATTGATGGATGGGTAAATACACAGAACATTAGAAAGACTCTTAACAGCCTGGGATCATTTGCATACAAGGAATTTAGTAAGAACAGAATTTAGAACAGTATTAGAAAGGTGATTTCACTTCTGCAGACTGGTAAGATTGATATTCCCTAAATTCTGGTGGTCTGTATAAAAAGAAAGTTTGAAAATCAGCTGGAATACCAAAGGAAGCCACAAAAATGAGTCAAGCATTCATCCAAAAGAAAATATTTGACAACAAGAAGCATAAAGAACGAAACATGCTTAGTCTATCAAAAAGACAGTTTGAGGAATGGCTTGATTACACAGTGTAGGAGTTTCCACAGAGTGGAAGCACTGTTAAAGAGCTCTTTCATTCAGCAGAGAAAGGCCTAATAAAAGGCAGTGGCCATTTGGGGACTGAATTTAAAGCAGTTATGGTGCAGACTATATCACTCTCTCCCTGTCCAGCGACACCAACAAGCTGTCAATAAAGCAATGGCCAGGCCTGTCCATTCCAGCCCAGCAGAAGGCTCGGCCTGTGGGGCCATGCTCTGCAGGGAAAAGCATGCTGAGCTGCTGGGCTACCCCAGAGGGAGGTTTGAACACTGTATTCCAGCCCCTCCCACATCACCTGGGCATTAACCCTGAGAATCACCTTCCAAACTGACCAACTATATTCTGCTACTGTAGTAAAAGAATGCTCAATTCTCAATACTCAGTGTAAAGAATACTTAATTCTCCACAGAGTTCACTCATTCTCCAGACAACTCCAGCTGGAGAATCCTTCTTTCCTCTCTTTTTCTACAATTCACTACTTAGCACTGCAAGTCTAGAGAGAAAAAACAACCTGTTGGCAGGAAAAGCCACTCCTTTACATTCAGTTTGTAACAGCCACTATAGAACTTTCATAGAACTGAATGGAGATATTGCACATGTATTAAAGGGTTCCTCTGACTCACCAGGAGTGCACCCAACCTCATCAATTCCACTTTCACAATCCTTCTGCCCATCACATCTCCAGGACGACGGGATACACTTGTTGCTTAAGTCTCCACAGCTGATTTTTTCAGAGGGACATACTTGCTTGGCTGAAAGAATTAAAAAAAAAAAAAAAAAAAGGAAAAAACACAAGTTAAACATAATTCTAAACACAGAACACACCAGCACCCTGCTCGCAAGCAGCAGTACTGGACATATGACTCTGGAAATACCACCTCAAATCAGTCCAGGAAAAAGGAACTGCCTAATTTCATTATGGGGTATGTTTATATGTGGGGTACTTCAAGGCAATTTCTGAATTTAATGATCTGGGTGGATTCTGGTCAGTAAACTTGAGGAAAAAGCACAAGTATGAACACACACATGTTAAACGAACCTAGCTGCAAGTGCCTGCGTTAAAGCCAACTCTGATCTGAGACACAGAGGCACAGGGAGAGCTGCAGAAGCAAAACCCCAGTACGTGTAAGAGCACAGCTATGAAAAGAAAATCTGCCAGATTTATCTGGAACCAAGGAAGCTGTGAAGCTCATTCTCTTACAACTAGTTTGCATTGCTAAAATCCTTTTTTTTTTCCTTTTTTTCTCCTTCATACTAGTGTAAAGAGCAACAGATCTACATTTATTGTGACAAGGCTGCTGAAATGCAAAATGTTTCACAGTTTAAACAATTGTTTAGCATTCTGGAATCATCATCCAGATTGGTAGGATTTGCTTATTAAACAGTTCAATTTTACTCTTTAAAAACCCCTACGTTTTCAAATAGTTTTTCCATTGGTATTAATGATGATCATGCTGAAAAGAGAGGAACCTAAATTCTAAATTAAAACTTTCACATTAGCCTGCCCTGGTAAAGTTACTTATGCAAAGTCAATCAGCTTCCTGAGTGCTGAGCGAGAGAGGATGAAAATTCTACCTCTCCCTTTCCACATCACAAGAAGGCTGGGAAAGGGCATCTCACAGACCCAAAGCATCCATCAGCTACTTGGAGTGCCATTTAATGCCAGGATTCCTCTTAGCACCTTCAAGTGAAACAAGAAGCAGTTTCAAGAAGCTGTGGGCAACAAACACATCAAGAGACATTAGGCCCTGCCACAGACAGACAGTTAATAAGAGATGTAATGAAGTTTTACAACCCTGAGGCACAACAGCGTTTCTGTTGAAATCTGCAAGCTGTATACCTAAATAACATTTATGAATGCTGCATGACTACAGGGGGGAGGAAAAAAGGGATCTTTGCTTATGGTTTTTGGTTAGTTTTCTAGCAGGTCAGTAACAAAAATGAAGTCACCTGCCAGCTGTGCCAAATGGCGTGACACGAGGGGTTTGGTGAGCCCTCACAGCAGCTCCTGAATGCCAGGGCAAACCATCCGCCACTGTGGCCAAGAAATTCGTGGATAAGAAGGAAAAACTTCTGTGGCAGCTGGTTTGCAACAAACAGCCCCCTCAAAGTGAAAATAAAACAGAGCTAAAATTGTCCATTTTGCACCCCACAGCCCCTCAGCACGGAGGGATCACCCCAAAGATACAGCCTCAGGCAGCCTTAGCTGGCCCTCACACACAGCTGGGAGCACAGACAGAGAACACTCTGCTTAAAAACACCAATCTGCAGCCAAATCATCATGATTTTATACTTTTTAAGCCTCCGTACAGAGACACAGAGCCTGCACTCCAGCAGGATGAGGCCAGGGAGGGAAGGGCTGGAGGACTCACCTTGCTGCCTCTCTGAGGGGAAAGGGGCAATTTCTGGGAAGGGAACGAGGACAGCCCAGGCACTGCTGTGGGGAGGGAACCCCCTCATGGGAAGTGGCTGCCCCTTCTTCTGAGGCAGCAGTGGGGAAAAAAGGCCTTTCTGCCCCAAATATGGGACGATGAGTCTGAGATCTTGTTAATTAGGTTATTGGTCCACACCCCAAAAAATTGTTCTAGTTCTTCTTGCTCAGGCTGTGGTGATGAAAAGTTTGTTTCTATGCCAAGTAAGATCAGTTTTTCCATCCTCATAATAAGTCTCTGTTCAGGACTAAGTGGGTCAACACAGGTGAGAACACATTCCACACACCCGATTTTGAAAAAGGTGAAATATAATTATGAAATGGTATTATCACACAGTGGGATCATTAACCAGCACAAAGGTTATTTATTGGTCACAGTTTGAAGTATGGGCATTACTTTTGCTTGGCTGCTTTGGGCAGATGCTTAATAGCTTTGGGAAGCTAAAAGGAAAAGGTATAGGCAGAAGACTCCTTTTTATGGAAAGCAATCTCTGTGTTAATCATCTCCCTGACAGGGTAATTACAGACATTTAAGATATGTAAATCAAAGCTTGAACTTTCAGGGATGCAGCAAGAGAAGCTGCTCTTGGTCACAGCTCATCAGATCTCTGTGTTCCAGTGGTTTCTGTACCCAGGCAATTGTTGCACGGGAGCCAACGACCTGTAAGCACGGGCAGGAAACAGATAAGGGATCTCACACAAAACTCAAAATGTAATTTTGGTGAAAACATCTGCTTTTTCAGCAATTTGGGTTGGGGGGGGGGGGGGGGGGGGGGGGGGGGGGGGGGGGGGGGGGGGGGGGGGGGGGGGGGGGGGGG
>JAWWEW010000006.1:5211029-5337051 GCA_035583185.1 Anabacerthia variegaticeps | reverse complement strand
GCAGCAATGGAAGAGGAGCCAACGTTGTTGTCCACACTATGAAATAGGCTTTTAGCAACTGCAATCCAGAATCCACATTTGTTTCTGTGCACTGCTTACACAAACCCAGGCCTTTTGGGCTGACGTGACCAAAATGTTTACTCCCTCTTCCTCCTCCCAGGAAGGAAAGGGTTAGTGCTACGTGTGATGGTGAGTGCTCTGACCCTGGATATATTCTGGACCAATGCAAGTTATAGCAAGATCTGCCTCTACAGAAAAGCACCATTAAACAACTTGGTTGAAATGTCAGACACATCAAGACCAATTTATCACAATGAACTGCAAATGCCAAGGATGGACAACAATGGTTTATTTATAAGGAGACAAGAGCAAAGAAGACAAGAAGGTTCCATTTACTCACTACCGCCAATGGCACATTCTTCTTTCTCTTTATGGGAGGCTACAAAGTCTTTCAGAGAGGCACAGAGCCTAACTGGCGCCCCACTGTTTGCTTCCTCTTGTGCCACTGCTGTGCTTTTCAGGCTCCGGACATCATGTATATTCAAGAAAGCCCAAGAAAACAAAATTGATTTACTTTCAGAAGACCATTTGTCAGGTTCTCACCAAACAGGTACTCTAAGAGCATACACAAAATGCAATTAAGCAGCTTCTACTGGTGGGAAACCCACAAGACTTTTCATCAGCAGACTGAAAAGAATGCCCTTCGTGGAAATACATCATCTTACAGGTCCGAACAGCTTCTCTCTCTCTGGTGAAATAACTCCCCATCCTCACCAGACTGACCCTTGTGTTTTTCTCAGGTTCTTCAGAAGAAAAATTCCAACCCAGAACTTTTTTCTACAACAGAGAGAAAATACCATACTAAAATGGTTTAATGAATTTCTGTCATGCCAATAAGCTGTTCCTGCAACATTTCCACTGTTATTATGGAACTTAAAGTTCCTATCTCCCTCCTTTCTCCAGCAGTCAGCTTTTCTTTTCAGAGGAATGTTTTTAACAAGGACCTCCCCTCCTCAAATGCTGCCCTTCAATCTTCTCTTGTCATAGCTGGCAGTTCTACCTCAGAGATGTACCAAGGACAAAATAAGTGTCCATACCTGTCCAAGTACAGGACTAGAAACTCTCTGTTTCCAGACAAAACAAGCAAAACTTTAAATGAGGAGCTGTTCAGCAGAGAGGAAGGGAGCTGACAGGCAAAGATTGCTTAGGGAAATTCAGAACTCAGACTCCCCAATTACTGAAGGCTTGCAATTCAGAAAAACATCTCAGTTGTAAGTTTGCATATATAGTTCTTTACATATATATATATGTGTGTGTGTGTATATATGAATGTATATCCCAGTCTACACTCACTGCTTTCCCATTAAAGTATTTAAGGTGCATAAGAAACACATTTTAAAATCCATCTTGTGACTTAAATGACTATCACAGTGGAAGGCATACCTGCACTTGTATTTTCCCCTCCCTTACCTCTACTCCCACCCCGGGGTGGGTGCTGGAACACTGGTTTCTACCCCATTCACACCCCCATTCACTCTGTAGCTCGGGACAGGTTGCTGCTGATTTAGTTTACTTCACTTAACCCTTCAAGACACATCAGATTTTCTCCTGAAATGCCATATAATCATATTTGTTATACTTAATCTCCTTTTTGTCCTCCATGTGCCAAGCCAAGTCCAAACTAAACAATAACAGGAGCCTCAGCTAGGGTCAGAAGCGTTTCTGTGGGAGCAGCTGCACCCAGTGTGGATGTGTCTCAGGAACCCCTCTGGCAGCTGGGAGCACACAGGAGCTCCCCTGAACCCACAGCTTCTCTGGGTGCTTGTGTTTGGGTCTGTGTGTCAGCAAGACATGCAGGCAGAACACGTTATGGGGAATGCTGATCAAAGAATTGTTCCCACAAAGACTTGGAGCTGCAGGGAACTCTCCCTTCTGTCACATAAGACAACACACTACAAGCACCAGCCTGCTGAGATGGCAAGACTGAGGTGAACTTGCAGCTTCTCCTAAAGCCAATGCAACTGCATCCAGTAGCAGTATTTGGTTTGCTCGCCACATCTGTGTTACATAAACACTTGAGATCACAGAGAAAATAAAGGCAACTTTACATTTCCAGCTGAAGCCAGCCCAGGCCAAAACAAATGTCATGATTAGTGGCTTAAGTGAATTAAGATTACAACACTCAGACTTGGAAGGAGACCAAACCCCTACAAACGGTGCCTTTGTTGGCAGAGGCAGTGACCCATCTATCTGCTGGGCACAGGATGGTCTGTGCTGGTCAGAACTGGGGCATGCTGGCCACCCTGATTCCCAGGACATGGGAGCTGGCACTGCTGCTACCTGACTCGTCATTATTGGGTAAGGACACCTGTGCCATAACCTTCTTGGGAGCATGCAAAGGCAGAGAAATAGTGAAAAATCGATTCTTTCCACACAAAAAGGTAATTAAATTATGGGCACTACCTTTAAACTTGCCACACAAATTGCAATAAACAACTCAAAAGACAGATTAGAAAAGACAACCAGGAAACTACACTGTAAAAAGTCAGGAACAGTACTAACAGCTGATACACCTGATAAACAGCTGGATTCTGTGGTGTGATTTGTTTGATGGTGACTTATGTTCAGAAGTTCCCAGGGGAACAGAAAAGGATTTACACTGATTTCACTCCACTGCACTTCATAGTACAGCCCTTATTAACTCCATTCTTGTGTGCCTCTAAGACAGGCTTCTTTACAACAGCATGGGTTGGGAGTCTTTGATGAATCTCCAACTCCTCTACCTAGAAACTGGAGGGAGAAAATAAGCTTAGTGCACAAAGGGTTCAGCGTGTCTAAAAGAGATAGCACATACCCTGCTTTTGTGCAGATTATCACGTCCATGATTATCACCTCTGACATCAGAGTGAAATAATCAGGAATTCAAAATCCCAGGATTAATTGTAATTACTGAAATACAGACCCACTGTCAGAGTAACAGTGAGGCAGCTCTTACAGGAAAAGCTTGTTACGCACACAGACACTACAAACAACCTGAATAAAGAAAATGATTCTCAGGTACAATGCCAATAGTTTTAACAGGTCATATAAACTGTATTTAAGCACAGTGCAAGAGGTAAGAAATCTCTATAGTAGGCTGGAAAGAAATGGCATCAGGTTTTATATTAATGAATAACTAGGCTTCACGTCCCATAACCTGAGTCATCTGCATGGGTCAGGCAGGGATTCTTTAGCCAGGTTCAGAGCTATCCTGGCACACTGATGGTTTGTTTGCAAACCTTTCCCACAATGCTGACTATTGGCACAGCCCAAGCTACCACCCTGGACAGAAAGGAGTAGTGCTCTTGGGCTTCCAGTGCATTGTTTTCCCTCAGATTCCTGATTGCTACGTCTTACTCATCCACTTCAAAAATCAAAACTACCATCAAACTTGGCTATGAAAAGCATTTCGTTCCCTCAGTCTGACTGGCAGGACTTCAGCTGATTTTGTCTTCCTGTAAACACAGCAAATGCTCACTTGCTGCAATCATCTGAGCACGTCTCACCTCATTCATCTCAGAGCTTTGCAAGATACAGTTTGGATGGCACTTCTGTTCTCTTCCTGATGTGCCCAACAGGCCCTGCTGCTGAGAAATAAAATCAAGTCCCTTGGCTCATTTTGGGTAAATCCAAGTCTATGTTAATGGTCCATGGCAAACGGGAGGTCAAATGGATGATCAAAGGATCCTTCCTGGTCTCAAACTATTGGAAAATTGTGATACTTTTGGTAGGAATCAGGAAGCTTTTTAAGTGCCTTTAACCTATCCAGGTGGTCCTACTTCTGAGGTTGCAGAATTTACAAACTAAGACCAGCTGTTTAACAGCAATCAGCTGAGCCTCATTAAATTTCAATTTTCTAACTGTCTAGCACTTGTGAAACAGTGCTACTGGTGTCTGTAGAAAACACGGTGACATTCCCACACTGTCAAGTCTGGTTGTGCACAGAGACACCAGTTTGTAAGAGATCATGACAGGTTATTAAGCATGAAAGATGTACATGATGCAGAATGGTTTTCTGCTCCCAAACAAACTACGTTTCATTACCTGCCATTGCACACACAAGAATTCAAGAAAACATTGTAGAGGTTTGTTCCCTGCAGAGCTTTTATGCCCAAGGCAAAAGTTTCTTTCCCAGAGGACACTTGCCACATCTGCACAGAGGGTTGGCAATTCCTCAGCAAGGCCAGTCCTTGGACTGACTTGGCCTTTCTCCTCCACCAGGTCCCCCAGCCCACCTTCGTGTGGTCAGTACTCTGACGTCTCTCAGATATGCTCATGGTGTGATCTGTTGAAGAGCTGAGCATGAAGGGTAAGACTCCACAAGACAGAAAAGGCAAACAGCAGAGACCAAGCTGGTGCAAACTCCACCTGAGGAAACCATCACTACACAGTGTGCAGCCATGGAGATACCACGGGCCACCTCCAAATGCTAGTTTTACATCTTTCCTGACACCACAGCCACAAGGCCACTAGAAATATCTACTCAGATTAATCCAGAGAAGAAATTAGTACAGCCCTGCAAGGGCAGGCTCAAGCCCAGGTTAATCACCGTGAAGCACAGCCCTCATTGTTTGAGGAAACGAAAAAGGGGTTTTCACAAACTGCAGTCTGAGGCCACCTGCCAGCTCTTCCCCCTATTTCTACCAACTCTGGCCCTTTGCATGTCTTCTCCATGGAAGAGGAAAATCCATTATTTACCCTGGACTTCATATGGAGAAGTGTTCAAAACCCTAACATGGTCCCTCCTTGTGAAATCACTAAACCTTCTCACCTTTGTCTCTGCTCCACCTCTAAGCCAAGGCACAACTTGGTCTTCAAGAGTTGTGACACCAAGACATTCTGACTACTGAAAGCTTGAGTTTCCTTATTAGAGTTCTTCAGATCATTTTGTACTACTCAAAATTTTATTCTCTCTTCACCAAAGAGCTTCTCTGATCTCAGGCATCAACTGGTCATGCCCTTAGAGTGGCACAGAGGAAAGGAGATAAGATACTGGTAATAAATACAGGGAAAAACTTAGACATCAAAGCAAGAAATGAGAACAGCTGAAGAAGAACCTGTTCTTGGCGTAGTTAAAGCAGCAATGTGCACTGCTGATCTCAAACAGTTTAATAATAAACTGACAGTTGACTCTGCTAGTTAGCAAATACACAGGCCTGCCAGCAAAACCCAGGACTCAACATTTCCTTTAGAGATAGTTTTCCAATAGCAAACCTATTAAATATTCCCTTTTGTAAGAGGCATTTTTCATACTTAATCAAAAGTAAAGCTTTAAAGAAATCCAGCAATGACATGGCTTTGTTTAAGAAGGTCAGATAGAATACTCCCCTTTTTTCTACCCTGAACATAACATCTTCTTAGAACTCCATTGTTTTTAGAGCTAGTTTGAAAGTGAGTGATGTACAACATTGTCCTGTCAAACCTCCCACCCCACCACTGTCTACATCAGTAATTACCCTGTCAGCCTGTGTACACATTGCCACTTGTAATGCAGTTCAGTCTCCCCTCCCCTCTGCATTAACAGTAATGGGGGAGGTCAGGGGGAAAAAATGAAAAGAGAAAACAAACCAAACCAAAAGGGTTTTGTCTTTCCTATAGCCCAGAAATCCAAGAGAACTCCAGTCTTTGGCATGGTTATGAGCAGAGCTCTGTTCCTCAAGAGAGATCCTCTACCTCTGCTTTAATCCAGGGATGCCTACTGTGGAAAGCTAAGTCTGGCTGCAGACAGCCCTTATAGACCTGTCCTGATCCACTGTGCTGCCCCCTGATTAGTGATGGGTGAAGCTTTCAAGGCAATTCTGATTCAGGCAGGCCTTAGGAGAATAAAACCCTGAAGGGCAACAGCTGACCCAGCACAGACTGGTACAGTTTAGCTGGGAATCAGCGAAGTTCAAACGCAGACACGCTATGGGAAGAAAGGAGAGTGTCAAGGAAGAAATGAGAGTCGGGAGGTTACGGCGGCACAAGCTGGGCATGAATGGAAGTCAGCTCATTAACCCCGGCAAATGCAGCTTCTCAAAGGGAAACTTGTTCCCTTCCCTAGATCAGTGATTCCGGAGCCTTGTGGGCAAACAGATTTTTGAACAACTTTCCAACTTTCTCACGCAGCCCCAGAGTTGACAAATTGATGTGTTTAGCTGTGAATGGAGCCCTCGGGGCCAGGCTGGCCTTGGGAGCTGCCGTGCACAGCTGGGAGCAGCCTGAGCCTTCCTCCACCCCAGGGGGAATCCTCACAGGTCCTCTGCCACCTGCTCAGGTGCCAGCCCTGGGCCTAAGCACAGCCTCGCTCCCACCACCTGGGCATCCCGTGGGCACACCAGAGCACAGTCACAAGCCTTGACTTACCAAGCCTGTCCCTCGTGGTCTGACTGAGACTCTCTGCAAAGCCAATCTCAGCAGGAGCACAGGGAATAACATTATTCTCCTGCTCTCTACTGAGGCAGTAATGCTTCCTTCTTCATTCTTTTGGTCTAAATACGTTGCAGCTTTAACAACATCAACTTTCTTCACTAAAGATTCAGTGATAAAATACTCCAGATTGCAGCACACAATAAATCAATCATCCCTCCCCGTGTGGATTTGTAACTCAGCAGTTTGAAAGCATCTTGGAACAATTTCTGCACAGATACTTTTAGATAAGGGACAAATTTACTTTTTATTGAATCAAACGTTATTTGACTGGGTTTGATTTACAGATAAAAATGATGGAGTTTTCTAGACTCTCTTCAAATCTGGGGCACTGTGACCCTGAACTGTTAAAAATTAGTTTCTAAAAATAATTCATTCTTTTCACTAGCAGAACCTCACTTAGTACAAGCCTAACAGACATAATCACCTTGGTTGCTTGTCAAATTCTTATACAAGCAGCTGAGCACAGCACCAGGACAGATTTATCTATTTTTCTTCCCATATATTAATTTCTAGAATTCCCCAAAATAGGCATACCAGAGTGCTCCATTTCTATTACAGCAAATCCAGAAACAAATTCCAGATGGCAGCTTATTTCATACATATTCTGGTGTATTTAGGCTCTTGACTCCTCTACTCCTTCGGAAGCAAATTAATGCTCAGCTCAAAATTAGGTTTTAAAGCACAGTTTAAGACAAATTCACCTGAATATATCACACAATTAAGAAAAATCAATCACAAGATATAAGTCTGAACGTGAAGACTAGAAAAGCATAGTATTTTGAAAGCACTGAAAGTAATTACAAAAATCATTAAATTGGAGAAATGTCCCTGCAAAGGTGGCTCTATTTTATGTGGCCAATACCAGGCTGGGTTTGAGAGCACTAAACAGGTCAAAGCAAACATCCAGAGCAATACTGGGATGAATCCTCTGTAATGATCCTCAGTGTCCAGACACTGTGCTCATTTAGCAACCACATAAGCCAAGAAATACATGGGGGCAACTTCCATCTCCAGTTCTTCCCAGCAAGGCAGCAAGAGAGTACTGAGCCTGTAAACTGAGATGTAAGATTTATATTTATATATATATATTTTTAAACTAGCAGATAATAGACACGTAAACTGTATCATATAAATTTTCCTGTGGCAGTTCCTGTCTCTCACTCTTATCACTTGGGCAATAACCAGGAAATTGTGAGATACTCCAGTGCTATCCTGAAGATAAGCATGGTTTGTTATCTGATGAACTCCTAATGAATATACTCTTAATTGCATAACCTTCCTTCAGTACAGGAACTTTTCTGTTCATCAAGGGCATGGATTAAACAGCTTCTTTACTTTGGAGCATCCTTGTAATTAATAATATATTCTTCCCACTTCTAAATATAACCTATAATGAGATGCTTTTAAGAATCCAAGCTGCACCTTTCACCAAGTGCTTTTGATCAGCTGAAAAGGAGCTGGAGCTCGTTCAGACAACAGAGCCTGCTTTAGCTGTGACTGTCGGCTCGGCTTCCCAGCGCCCCATCCTGAAAGGATGCAAACCCACTTCAAACAGGTCATGGCAGCAAAACATGCCAGCAGCAACAAACACCTTCCCCCAGCTAAAACACAGCGTCTCCTTATCTCTGGGGATATTCTGTGCACATCAGAGATGAAAAGAAGTCTATATATTAGATATGGTATATGTAAGATAGCATACATATATATTCAATAACTTCTGCTTGGTGAGGAATAACTCCATGAAAACTCTGCCATCAATCAGCTCTCAGCTGGTGAGCTCCTACACTGTGCAGAATGATGTTTTTCCATCCATGAGACGTGTCACTGCTCAGAGACTTCTCCTGATTTCCATTTGTTAAGGAAAGACAGCTCTCCAAGGACCACAGAACAGGAAAAAAAAAAGGTTTCTTGATACCTATGACTGACTTTTGGGACATTTTGAAGAACTTCTTTGCACTGAGGGTGGCAGAGCACTGAACAGGCTGCCCAGGGAGGTCATGGAGTCTCCCTCTCCAGAAACATTCCAAACCCACCTGGATGTGTTCCTGTGTCTCCTGCCCCAGGTGACCCTGCCTTGGAGGGGGCTGGATCGATGATCTCCAAAGGTCCCTTCCAACCCTAACAATTTTGTCATCTTCCAATAATGACCCATGTTTGGAAGGGGGAGGAGGAAGGAGAGTGGCTCTCCCTGACCCATGGAGTTCCCTTAAGCAGACAACGCTATTTTTGCCCTGAAAGTTCCTTCCCAGTGATCTGGATGCCCAACTAATTCCCAGAGGGAATTGATATCTTATCTCTAGTTCCCTTACCTGGTTTTAGCTTCTGTGCCCTGGATCACATGGATTCCGCTAAAGAAACAACTGTGGGGTGAAAACCATTCTCTAAGGAGACAGGTGTAAATTGATAAAGGCAACTCTCAACCTTCTCTTCAATAAATCAAATACTTTTCTAAGAAAGTATATTTTTCAACTCCATATCCATGTGAGCCTTGTAAGATCATTCACAACCCCTTTTCTAATAACCTTTCCACTTTACAGCTGCTGCCCATGTCTTTCATCACCTCCCAGCCATCTGTTCTTCAACTTGTTTAACAAGGCCTCTAATTATGCTGCAAACTACTTTTTTCTAACCTTTACGTTCAAGTCAAATCACATATCACAAAATATACATAAGTAGCTTATTAACGCACACAGCATCTTATTAACAAGGTCATGATTCAATCAAGAAACACTGAGGAGTGAGACAATCCTTGTTTTCCCTAACACATTGACACAGATTATTTTTTTTATGTTCCCTTATCAGCCTCTCTGATTTTGTCCAAACCTAACAGCAGCATGACCAGCACACACAGCTCTCAGAGCTGAATTGTGTGGTGGTGTAGCAGTCAGGAGCTCCAGGCTTGGACTGCAGACCTACAGCAGGTTCTGTGCTGTGCTCAGAAACTACCCTGAACATACCAGCTTTTACTAACTTGCTGAAACCTCCACCACAGTGTTCCAGCATCTGTAAAATACAGTAACGAAAGTTTCTTAAAAAAATAAAAATACAGATCAGAAAACTCACTGGTTGTGCCTTTCCATGATTGTTTGCCAGTACTTCTGCTTTAAAAAAAAATAAAAAATCAAACCTTTATTTAACAGCTGCTGTTTAGTAGCAGGTATGTCATTAAATGTGCAAATTAATCTCCTTCCTTCTGAACAGAAATTAGAAATACCCTTAATATTTACTCACTTTCTGCCATTGCAGTTTACAGGTTCACTCTCACTGACCAGTATCACAATAAACAGATTTGTAGGATATACTAACATCCTACAGGAACAAAGTTTTCATATAGAATTAACACCCCTCACCCCCAATAATCTGCCCCTCTGCCCTCAAAAATTCCAAATGAGGTGGCCAAATCAAAGGAAACCACAAAAAGATATGAGGTCTCAAGGACAGTTGCTACATGTTCAGTGAAAATACATGGCTGGGCAGAATACTCTGACAGAACAACAGGATGCACCAAAAGCTCAGCCTGTACTGAAGACAAGCCATGCCGGAGGAAACTGGGAAAACTTTTAATTGGAATTCTTACTCTCTTATGCATCAAAAGGTCAATGAAGCCCAGGATATAAATGAATGGGAAGTGGGGGAAGGAAGAGAAATCAAACTTCCCAAGTTCTGGTACGTCTGAATCGTTTGCTAACGCAGTGTGATCAAATTAGTTTCATTTGCAAGAATCCACCCACATAACAAGCTCACAGGGATACAGTACAACACACTGGTTCTTAAAGGCTAGTACATGGCCTTCTAATGTTTCCAGCGGGAAGACTTCCTTTCCAACCCAGCATAACTAAACGATGTAGAATATACATTGCTGAGACCAAGTTCTGTCACCTGCATAGTAGGTAAGATCGCACTTGGTCTAGATGGATTAATTTTTATGGCATTCAAGTTGAAAGTACACCTCATTTCCTATGCAGGTCAGCTCTAATTTCCTCTGCAGCCACCTAAGACTTGAGGCACTCTGATGTCAGAACTTTAAATAACTGCACTTGCAGGGTAACCTTTCCAAAACCTTCTCCAGCAACGAGACAGAGTCGTCTTTATGTGGGTTTTTTCCACCTGCCAATCGCAGGAGTGAAGGCACGTGGAGCTCAAGGGGAAAGGCTCTGGCAGACTGTGAGAGCTTTGCCTTAGGACTCAAACAACCTACCCAGCCCTGCTTCACACTAAAGACAAGAGCAGCAAGAAGCCCCCATGTCTGGTGACATGAGGGATAGGGGATGAAAGGCAGGCACAGGCACACCTTCAATTAATCATCCTGCACCTCGCAGAAAGGGCAGCTCTGCCACTGTGAGTCAGCTCCTCTGCTCCGTGGGCATCTGTGCCATCTGCCCCAGAGGAAACAGATGCCAGGCTGCTAATCTGCTCTGAGGAGAGGGAAAGGATAGCCTGGCAGAGACTTTGATCCGTGTCACAATTACGGTCCAGTCCTGGAGCAGCACACATTTCTCATGATCCCAAGCTGGAGTTAATACAAAAGCTGAGCTGAGCCAACATAACCTTGAGAAAGTGAAGGAAATGACCTCTTACACTCCACCTAAAAAGCAACTGGAAGTATGGAAAATGTCTGAATACCTTCAGAGTGCTTCATTCTGTTAGGTTAAAAAACCCAAGCCCAAAAAAACCCACAAACCAAAACAAGAGTAAGCATGTGAAATCATCGAAATAAAGTACCCTTTTTCTCCTGATTGAAATAACCCAAACATCCTGATTGACCATGTTGGAGCAGAGGGCTCACAACAACATTCAAATGCATTACTTCAGATTACATCAGACTTTTCAATAATGGTAGCACTGTGAGGCCACATAAAGGACTAAAACCAGCCTACAAGTCACCCCAGTATCCAGATCCAGCACCTTTATGAAACAGTGCCCAGTGTCAACAGCCTAGGGTTTCCAGAAAATCAGATGCATGTTCTGTGAGCCTGTTCAAGAAAAGATGACACAGTCTTGCTGACTTTCAATCAACAGAACAACAGGACTTGGTCTGTCCAGTCTCTTTGCTGTCTGGGTCCTGCTCATAACATGGTTTTTGCTGACAACACCTACACACCACATGAGGTGCTGGAGCTCCAGGTGTAGTAACTGTCTTTTAAAAGGCAGATTTGTGCATCCATGTGCTGTGTGTGCTGACATGGGCTGGTGCATCCCCTCATCACACTCGAGGCCAGCATGCTGCTGTTCCTCCTTTCCCTCTCCAACCTCCCCGTTCTCTCCATCCATCCAGTTTTGATCTCTAAAGATCTCTGGGCTTTGGGAAAGTGGTTAAGTAATTACAGAACAGAGGAAGTTAAGTCAGCACATGTGTGGGTTTGAACTATGAACATTTTTCATTTGGCTCAGGAGAGAAGATGTGTATTGAAAGCCAGAAACATCAGTTCTCAAAATATTTGATGAGCAGACAGGGACACATCCACTCCTTCTGCAACATACGTTACCCAACAGCTTCCAGTGGCAGCTGCTTTACACTCGTTGGAAAAAACCCCACCACTTTTTCCAAGCCAGGACCACAGGAGATGAATGAAAAGAATCCAAGTGAAGGAGAAGAATATGCAGAATTATTGTTAGGCTACGAAAAGGTAAGAACTCACCCCACAGTTGTGAGCTAACTTCCTTTGCAAAGTTATTGAACGTGTTTTTCTTGGGAACTTGAATGCCAGACATATTTTTATTTTAATACTTTTACACGGTTTTAGAGATCTCGTCCTCATTTATTATGTATACCAGGGATTACATTTTTATTTAGTTTAAATTGGCCTTTTCTAAACATCATTATATAGCTTCAAGCTAGCTGCCTTTGAAATGTTTTCACAGTGGTCGTCTCCCTGGTATTTAGAACTCACCATGACTAACTCCTCATAGCTTCTTAAATATATGCAAAAAGAAAAGGGCTTTGATTTATGTTACTAAATGCAGTCACATCACAGACTGTCTCCTGAAGCCAACCTTTAAAAACAATAATAAATATTTTATACCATATGCTGAGAATATCATGGGGTCCCATCTCCTAAAGGAAACAGAAACACATGGAAACTCCTTGCTCACCAGTCTGTGGAAAGAATCCCTAATGCAGAACTCAGACGGGCGGGTGGATGGAGGTTGTTATGCACAAGTACAATGCAATGGCTGCTGTTAAATAAACACAGAATCCTGCACATTAGGACTCAAACTGTGCTCAGAATTCAGGCCACCAGCAATCTGAGGCCACCAGCAGTTTAGCTCTGTTGCTGCTTCTGTTTTTCATTCCAAGTACCGTTTCAAAGGATAATTCTGCATTTCAAATAAAACAAGGTATAATGTTTACACCAGCACAGTATAACAATGAAAGGAAAGGAAAAGATCCGTGAAAATTCTCCTCTTTCTCCATAATCCTAAAACACAGTTCTGCCTCAGTATTTCTCTTTAAACCTTCTCAACCAAGATGACCAGCTCATGAAAATCAACAAGGAATAGCTCCAACCACACTAAACAATGGAGCATGACTTAGGTACGGAGACAATATCATACTGCTATTCTGCACTGATGGGCTGACTTCTCCACATCCCAAAAATCCTACTCCCAGTTCCAACAGCAGCTGGAAGTAGCAACAGTGACCTTTAAATTTCAGGACAATAAAATCCAGATACAGCATGCAGTAGAAGAGGGAAAATCCAAGAGCACGTATGGGAGAGCTGATCTGTGCCTGAAGGCTACACAGATTCAAAACTCCCACTTTTTTTTTCTTTAAAAACTTTCACACGGATGGTTTTGAAGAAGTTGCTCAAGCTCCTTTTTTGTCAGAGTCTGTGCACCTCACTGCCCTCACTAAACTACTGAAGCATGTACACATGTTATTAAAGCACTGGCATGGCCAGATGCCCCCCTTCCCACTGGCACAGAAGGAAAGTCTGCAAAAGGAACTGGTTCCTAGAAGTCATTAATTTAGAGCATCCAGCTTAGGAGAAACTGCCTACACTGACACATGCAGAAAAGGTGCATTTATTGGCAATCTTGGATATTTCCTTGTGCACTTGTGAATGTCTGGGCTTTACTTCTCACCTAAACTTCTCAGAAAACAGCACCTTAAGAAAATACCTTAAATTTTTTATGCACTCCTCTTTAGTAAGGGATTGTGAAAGAGCAACTTTCAATTCAAAATGTCCACACATGATCAATTTTTATGCAATTAACAAAAATACTTGGCAAGAAATTAGACCAAGAGGAGTACCACAGTGAAGAGCTTTTAACCCAGTGCTAAAAGCCAATCACAATTTATAGCCCAGTTATTAATTGGTGTCTATCAAAGATGAATATACTCAACAGACATACTCCAAACACCTACTCAGGACACAGTGGCATCTCTGTGAGTTATTTTGTCAATATTCTACCACTTTTTTTTGCAGATAGTGACACTTTTAACCACTTCACTCACCTATGGCCAAAACAAACCCAGGGTTCCTGACTGCCAGACCGGCATCTCAGCAGCTTTGCAGTGTGTTGCCATGCATGCCCCCTGAGAAAACATATCAGTATCTTAATTTCCTACCACTACCTCAGCACAGAAAGCAGAAGGAGCTGTGCTGGCAGAGATTCTTGTTTCTCCCACCCCTTCCATTCACCCTGAACTGCTGCTGCTCCCTCTGCCCTTTGCACACAGCATTCTCCCACACCTCTTGTTCATGCTCTTCCTCAAACACACCCTCACATGCTGCTACTTTTGCCAAACCTATAACAATTATCTGTCACCTCACTTCTCTCTGTCTATGAAAGGTAACACTCCAGCCATACCTGGCTTCAGGGACCCCTCTGACCTTCTTCCTATAATCTCTGTTCCACTCCTTCTGCTATTACTCGGTTTCGTCAGTCTTCTTGCTTTCCTTGAGTCTGTTCTGCTATAAAATCCCTCTGCAAGGGCCCTGCAACCCCAGCTGGGCCACAAGGACCTGCACAGGTCTGGGCAGAACCCCACTGGCTTCAGCAATGCTGTGCTGCAAACACAATCACTTAATTACAAAGCAAGCTGTGAATGCTATTACAGGACCAGCGTTGGAGCTGCTTGTCTGAAACATCTCGCACCTCTTGGTGCTGAAATTACAACCCATAATTAAAGTTGGTGGTTAAGTGCTCAGTGGTTATTGGATAGAAGCACAATTTAGATGGGGTTTGAGTAGTTAAGTGCAAAAGGGATTTGAAAATGTGGTTTTAAGGGTGACAATGTTCCTTTAATCCCTTAAATGCAGTTTAGTTCCTTGTCTGGCTTGAATATAGTGAATTAGGAACCGTTTCTCCAAGTTTCACATCAGATAACACAGGTAATTATGGAAACAGAATAGAACTTTAATTATGAGGAAAACCACAGATTGTTCTATTGTGATCTTCCACAGCATTGCTGTTTCTTATAAGTGAACACATTGTGCAAGCTGGAGAGACACCATTGATTAAAATACTCAAAAGCCCTACCAGAAACTTGGACATGTTTTTCCTTTGTAAAAAACAAAACATCGTATCTGACTGGTTGAGAGATTTGAATTACCTCTTCCAAAGCCCACTTCAATTTTTCCTTCACAGATTAATTTAACTAAATCTACTGTTACATGGTGGGTTTTTTCATTTTACATAGACTATACAAAAGCTTGGTGCACTCTGGGAAATCTGGGAGATTAGAAATTTTACCAATAGCTTTTTATCTTGATTCCCTCCCAGTCGTTTTCAGCTGAAGCAACCTGTTTGATAAAGATGCTGTTTCCAAGCATGCCAGGAATCAAATATTTTTAAAAGTAAAACATCAGCAGATGCCCTTACAGGTACCTGATAAGCAGAGCTGAATAAGCTGAAAAGCTGGAATATCATTAGAGCACAGTCAGAGAGATCAGAGACACAGGGAAGAGTCCAGAACGGGAATTCCCTGCCATGGCAGGGTACGAAAGGAATAGTCAGCACCTTTCCCCTGTGCTCTGCAGTTCTGCCAGCCCAGGACAGACACACCTGCACCAAAAAATCAACACTCCAGGGAGGAGCAGCTCCAGGGGCAGCAGCTCCACTTCTGAGGATGCTCAAGTACAAATGAGCTCAGGGGGTTCAGGTCACTCCTTGCCTTTCCTTCCCTGGATAAGCAGGAAGCACCCTGGGCTCTGGGAAGGGGGGATGTCCCAGGCCACACACTGGGCTCCATGAGGAGCCATGAAAACACAGCCCCTTCACAAGGCTCTCCCTGGGGCTGAGAGCCCAGCACGCCCTGGGGGCTCCGAGTCTCTGTAGCCGCAGCTGCTCTTCCATTTTCCTCCCTCCCAGGCTCACTTTCTTTCTCTTGCTCACTGAGATTATTCCCATTCTAATCAAAACAGGGAGGAAAAAGCCCCACAGAACGCTAGGGGGACAAAATTATACAAAGGATAAAGGAGTGCAGCAGCATTGAGACCGGAGCAGTTTGTAAAAGAGATTATGGTCGCAAAAGTGCTCCTTGTCAAGAGGGAAAATAGAGGCACAAAAGGTCCCTAGATGAGCAAACATAATGAAATCTGCCAGGATGACTGATAAAATCATAGAAAGAAAAATTATACAGGTCTCCAGGAAACTGCCAGAATTCATTGTAATGCACTTTTCCCTGTTTCCTGCATCTTTTTTTAATGAAAATGAAAAGCTTGCCCAGTACAACATTGTGCAACATTGGTATCTGACCTTTTACCTTGCCAGGATGGTATCTCCTCCCTGTTCTGTAAGGGACTGAATGTACCAAACAGCATCCAGGACCTTCTTAAAACCTAAAGGACAGCCAGAGTGGGGTGTCCCAGCCCATGACAGGTCCTCTCCAGCAGCTGCAGGGAAGTCACTGCACCATTTCTGGCAATATCTGCACGGCCAGAGAGGCCACGAGCTCACACCAAAGGAAGGTCCTGCTTTTCCCATGCTCAACTGACAACTCTGCCCAGGTGCTAAGGTTCCAATAAATGAATTGCTGCTCAAAGGGACCAACAGGACATGAACTCAGGGGAAGAGAAAAAAAAAAAGGCATTCAGTAGACAAGCATAGACTTTATGATTTTCTAGTACATCCTTGCCTCTTTTATGTGCAAAAGAAAGTAAGACTGAAAAGGTTCTGCTGCTATTAAATAATTGTGTTTCTTATCTCAGAGTGAACATTTCATCTTTTATATACATACAAAGAAATCTCCACCTGTTCTCTGTTTCAGAGGATGGAACAGGAAGCTCAGACGGCAATTTTAACTGAAGGTGTTGGGGCTGTTGCACAACAATACTGGTGTGTAGACCTGTGGCTGAGAAGAAAAGACTTTCCCTTACCACCTACAACTTGACTTCATTACAAATATCCCTGCTGGTTCTCACAACTCAGCTCCAAGTCTGACACTTGCAACATGTCTAGAGGCAGGAATTCAAGCAGAAACATAAATTCCAGCAGAAATCAGTATGTTAATTGCCATTTCTCATTCCCATTCCACACGGGGCTGGATGTACCTGCTGAAATACTTGAATGACTTTTTTTGTGCGTGTCTGTGCATTTCTCAACACATGTGTCATTCTACCCACACAAATGCACACACAATGGCTAGAAATGAAATTGGTGATTGTCAAACATGCTAGACATGTTAATCCCTGCACAGAAAAAAAGGAGGGAGAAGTGGGTTATGTTTGCACTAAAATGACTGGTGTTTGCAGCCTCTACACCAAAACAGAGAAATCAGTGTTCTTACAATAACTTGAGCCTCATACAACTCAGGGAGCTCACATGACAGGGCAGGATGAGTACCTAGCAGCACAATCCAGAAAACCAGGGCAGGAACTGGCACGAGTCCATTCCCGTGGGAACGTGCGAGAACGTGAGCTCTGACAAAGGCACCGAGTCCTCTGTATTTTAATGCCAAGGATTCTTAGGATGTTTTAGTATGTTAAAATGCAAGACAAAAGGGGTGAGCTGAAATGCGTCACTTCAAATACAGCCAGTGAATGCAGTGTCCCTAGAAAGGAGGCTGGAGCTCTTGCCAGAGCATCCCACAAAGGCCCAGGGGAAGATCCACACCACCCTCCCACGGGCAGAGTGACCCTCACCCAGAGCACAGTCTCACTGAAAGCGTTTCAGAGCATTCAAAACCTCCAGTGCAAGGTTTAAATTACATAAATTATCTACCAAAGCATGCAGAGACTGCATATTAAACCAGCCTTAATCACGATCCTAATCCTCCAGGAAGCAGGATGTAGTATCATGAGACCCTCATTAAAACTGCAAAAGATTTCAGTGGGAGTTTGTCCTGAATGAAAACACGATCCTACAGCTGTAGGAATGGAGAAGGAGAGGAAAAATATCTATCGAGGAAAAGGTGGTGGAACAAGGAATCACAGCTTCAACACACAATCCATTATAATACTAAAATGGAGAAGCTATTTTAACATCAACAATGTTAAAATGAAGTAATTTGATAGTCACTTATTTTCCTCACACCGTAATTCACCCATTTAGGAAAGGAGAAAAGGTTTGCTGTCTGCTCTTGCACTGCAACACTGCTTCATTCAGTTAAAACATTTCAATTTTCAAATTACGTTCTGCCTTCGATTCCCAGAAATTATTTCCTTTTCACAACAGCCATAATAATTAAACCAACTGTGACTCCTGTGCACTCCCCCCAACAAACAAACCAAAATATCAATAGAAAAATCACCTAATCTGAATTTCAGAAAGCAAGTAGCAAGAGAATGGAAAAAACAAAAGCAGTAAGCAATGAAAAGCTACTTGAGATTTCTGAAAACCTTTTAAGTTTTTAGTAGCTCAATATTTATAGCCTGTTAAATAATTACACATACAAGAGCTTCAGACACTCAACTTTCATTTTCCTTCTATTCTCTCCTATTGAAATAACTGCAAGATTAATTATAGCCATAAAAAGGCAGCATCAAACTCTTTTATGACCATTCCTGTTTATGAACTGCATGAACATGTCAGACCAATAGGAAAAACATTTAAATGCTGGTGTTTAAATCTTTGTAGCAGTGAAGCAGCCAAGCTCAGAGCTGATCTGAGCTATGGGAACACTGCAAATGTCAGAGCTGGCAGTGTGACATGAAAAAGTGACTCGCTCACGAGGTAACACTGCTAAGAACAGAACAATGCAAACACCAGAAAAGACCCAGTAGGTATTTTCTGCTGGTTTTCATGGAACTCCGTGGGCCCTCTGCAAAGGTCACTTCTGAGACAAAAGCTCTAAACACCTTCCCTTAAAGGAAAAATGCATTTTGTTTTGAATAGGTATTACTGAAAACTCTTCAGCACTAGTAGAATTGGAGCACAATCGTTGCAAATCCTAAATTCATTTACATCTCTAGGTAAGTAAAAAGCTGAGATCACCAAAGCCACGTAATCATCAAAAAGGAGATGTAATTCTTTGCCCACGAGCCACAGACAAAGTTATCCCACTACGAGGGATAAACTGCCAGGCTTTGAGTTCGACGAATTTCCTTTGATGTAAAAAGAATAATTTCACGCTTTAAGAAAAGGAACAGGATGCAAGAAAAACTGGATTTGATGCCTTACTCTGTCAAAGACTTCTGGTGTTATTCCCTATGGTTTTGTGTCCTTTGGGATGTCGAGGTGGACTTGGGGTTGCTCAATGAGGACACACCTGGAGGATTTGAGGCGCTGACAGTGGATAAGGAACCAGAGGCACTTGGTAAGCAAGTGAACACTGGCTGAGACGGGATGATTCCGTCAGGAGTGAAGGCACATTTGTGAGACTCTGAAGAGTTACAAACGCTTAGGAGAAAAAGGATTTTTAAAAATCTGCACAGGACTGTAAGCCACCATCCCTGCTCTGCTAACAGGCCTCAGCAAGTCTTGTCCATCTCTAGTGTACTATTAAAGACTTGCATGGAAAAGGAGTTTTCAGGAGTCTGGAACCCTCTGCCAAGTAGACCTGGAAGCAAAGGACCATCCTAAAGACAGAGAAATGAATTAATTTTTATTTGGGATGTGATCAAGCTTTGACAGAGGTGAGTGAACAACGCCAAAATTGTATCCCAACTGCAGAATTGTGTCACTGCCAATTATCTGACAAAATCACCTGAAATGAGAGATCATACAAGGAGAGGTTGAGGGAACAGCATTTGTCAGGACATCAGAAGGGAAGGCCAAAAGAAGGTGTTATTGCTGCCTTCAACTCCAAATAGGAGGGACTAGAGAAGATGGAGCCAGAACATTCTTGGATGCACACTGTGACAGGATGGGAGGTGACAGACACGTTCTGCAACAAAGGAAAGCCTGTTGAAGTAAAGGGATTTTTTTCCTTAATAAGGGTGGTCAAACAGGAGTCTGCTTTGAGAAGGAAATTGGACTAGATGACCCCCAGAGGTCCCTTCTGTCTTCAATTATTCCATGACTTCATGGCGAGAGGATCATGGCTGTTCTCATTTTATTCTGTCTCAATAAATTTGATCACAGTGGCAAATCAAAGCTTTCATCATTAGCCCTACAAACCGGCCTGGGCACCTGGAAAATGAGACTGCCACTTTTGTGCCTTGTCACCGGGAGGACCCTGGGGCTCCAGAAGTGTTTCCACAGCCTGTACCTTGCCCTGTGTGTGTTTTACAGACAGGTCCCTCAGCTGCTGTGGCTCAGCAGGGACAGGGGACAGGGACAAGAGCATTGAACTGCTGCATTTCATGCTGGCATTAGCCAGCTCAGTGCAGTGAGAGCGTTGTTGCAATGCACACCTGTACATCTGGCATTAATATCATCGTATTCAACTCCCTGAACAAATCTCTGACAAATTAATCCAACAGAATAGTCCTTAATTTACATGTTCCACTGCATTTGCGACCCCCCACCGTCTTATCACATATACACAAACAGATCTGCTCTTAACCTTAAGGGGGGAAAAATGAAAAAAATGTACTCTCTGTGACTGCCCCAGGTCCTAAAACCTGATTTCTGGCTTATTTGGCCTAGTTTTTCTCTTTTGCTACTTGAATTCAGTGGTCCAGTGTATGTGATGCCCTGAAAGAGACAGTCCACCCTTCCTCAGGAAAAATTCTCCAAAGGCAGGGAACAGTTTATTACAGCAATGTCACCAGGCTCACTCAGTCATGCAGGAGATCTGTATCAAGGAGGAGTAATAGAGATGTAATAGTAACACCCTTTGGGGTGGATGGAGAGCTGGGAGAGGACTGTGCATTTGGGAGCAAACAGAACCACCACCACCCCCCACAATTACAGGATTTTGCATCTGGGCAACTTAATAGAACATGAGGGCAGAAGTGACCACCACCCTGAGAAATCAGCATACACAGAGTGCCTGGGACCGTGGAAAATACCCATTAAAAATATAACTGTCAGGTCTGGAAACATCTCCCTGAACAGCTCCTGACATGTACTTCAAAACAGGAAAGGACTGCATGAACTGGTACTGTATTTCAAACCAACATCCAGGGTTTGATTTTGTATTCCATTTCCATTTTAAAACCTATTTCCAGGGCTGCTGCTTCTTAAACCTGCCCTATTAAATCATTCCCTTATTAAATGCAATATGAATTAAGGTTTCCCCTTCTCTTCCTCTTCCTTGTAACACCCTACAGTACCTTTCTGTATAATAATTTCTGCTCTTAACTAGGAGAATGTCACATATCTGAAAGAGAAGTAAGTGGTGAGTTTATGGCTGCCTGCATTCCTCGATCTCATTATATATACA
Organism: Anabacerthia variegaticeps; assembly: GCA_035583185.1. NCBI lineage: Eukaryota > Metazoa > Chordata > Aves > Passeriformes > Furnariidae > Anabacerthia > Anabacerthia variegaticeps. The sequence goes on along the minus strand of JAWWEW010000006.1, from coordinate 5,315,885 downwards.
ATGTCCTAAGGCAAGAGTTTGCCAGCTTAGATTTTCACTTGCTCTATCCCTTTAATTTGTGTTCCCATCAGTGCTGTTACTGTTTGTTAGCATTTGTTTTTATTTTTCTCTAGAGATTTTTTTTTTAGCCTAAGCCACTGATTAAATAATCAAAATACTTCAGAGGGAAATTTAAAATTTCCTTTTTGTATAAAAAGCAGAATGATTCAGTACCTGAGCTGCAACAGCATCAGCTGGGGAACATTCCTTGTGCTGGAGGTCTCTATTAGCTCAGTCAGAAGAATGACTTCCCTTCCCCCCCTTTCTCAGCTTCAAGACACTGGATGAGGAAAAGGTGAGGAATCTTTCCATATGCATAAGCAAAGCCTGTGCATATCAGCACCACAGCTCCAGCGTGATCACCAAGCCACACTGGGCTGCCTTTAGTGAGAGTGATGCAAAATAGATCCAGGGCTCTGGAGCAATGAGAGAGGCCATGCAGAGTACCAAAACCCCCCTGCAGTTGCCAGAGGCATGCTGCTGTGCAACCTCGCAGCAAACAATTACAAGATCCTCATCATTCAAGCCTACTCTGAGGTCAAAAATATTTTCTTTATCTCAAACCAGCTGCTGGTGAGGTGTGTGGGAGTGGCAGGCATGGGGCTGAGAGCAGCACTAATTTCCCTCCCTCTACTGCCAGATGCTTTGCTCCCCTGTCTAATGGTTTGTGGGGAGCTCTGTGCATGCTAAAGAGCTGGCAGGATGAGCAAGAAATCCCTTCCCACTCCAGAGCACCTTCCAGCCATGGCAGCTCTCCCTGGCACAGGTGGGGAGGAGCAGCAATGGCTCATGTCAGGCAGGACAAACCTCGCTCCCCTCCTGGCTATTTCCTTGGCCTGTATCCTGTGCAAGGACAAAGTGGTTCATCTGCTTTGTGTACAAACAGCCAATTTTTCCTGAACAGAGGAAGTTCAGGCAACTGCTGACTCTAAAAAGGCATTGTCAAGGAAGAGCAGGCTGGAGGTTGGCATGGCCAAGAATCACTTCTTCCCCCTCCCCACCAGGAACACCACAGCAGAAACAGCTAAATGGTGTTTCCTTATTCCCTCTCACCCACCATTTCATTCCTTTTCATTTAATAAATATGTCTCTCAAAATAACTTTCTTCTCCTCAATATTAAATTCCTTCCTCCCTCTCCCAGCCTCCATCAACACAACTTTTTGAATGTGAATTGGGTCCTTTCTTCCCCTTGTGGACAGCACCAATTTCTGAGTTCATGTGGTTTGGCTTCTTTTGATTTTGGGGCTCACTGTGCTTCCACCTAGAAACAGAAAGTGTAATAAAACACACCTCCTCCCCAAACTGAGAGTTATTTCTGATGATACTTCAGAGACACCAGATCCAGCCCACAAAATACTCCTGGAATATGTCAGCTTGCAGAAAAGGGGGACACATTCCTCTGAAACATTAATATAAATTAAATGAGACAAAATAAATTCAGCAGCCAGATAATAGCACTGAAAAACTGACAGATGGCAGAACACTGAGGGTTAGTGGTGACACTCACACGTTACATGAATAATTCACTTGGACAAATGTATGGATGTGAGAGCACGTTTAGGTTAAGGATCTGACTCAAAGAAAAATGAAGAAAGATAAGCACAGTTTCGTGTTGGCAGTGACCCCTTTCAAACCAGCAGCCTGGATAACCATCTCCTCCAAAATCAGGCCATGCCAGAAACTAATCAAACCCAAGTCCATAGCAGGAAGAATTCCTATTGATCTCATGAGATACCCTTACAGCCACGTTACCTTTAACTGAGCGTTAGAGCTTGGGCCACGACATCCCTAACTACCAGCAAGGGAGCACAAACTGTATTTAAAACCACACCACAGAAAATAAAAAGCCATTTAGCAGGTGGCTAGGTGCTGAGAGGAACTGCCCTGTTTTCATCCCATTCTACACTGGAAGCACTCCTAAGATGCATCACTCAGCATTAGCAATGCTCTTAAACTCCTGGGCTCAAATGGACTATGGACAATGTCCCAGGGCTGCATTAATCGAGGAATAACCCCAGATCCTGGCAGAGGTGCTGGCAATTACATGGCCTGTCTGAAAGCAATTGATTTTATACAGCAGTTTGATCTTGCCAGAGGTGAGCAATCTCTCTTTCCCAACCTGTCCCTTCCCTAGGGAAGCTCTGCAGCACAGGCTCCTCCACAGGGCTCTGCTGCATTTCCAAGCAGGAAAATGAGACAGTGACAGGGACCTGAAGTTGTTCCCCACCACAGGGAGAAAGTTCAGCCTTGATTCCATCAGAGAGAAAGAACGTGGGACAGGAGGAAGGGACCATACAGGAATGTCCAACTACACATTTTGCCTCTTACTATGCCTTCTGTCTGTCATTGCAGCCTCTTCTTTGCCCTTAAATCACATTCACACACACAAAGAGCCAGTTCTTTTCCCTTAAGGTCCAAATTGCAAGCAAAGCCCAACACTCCAACTTCTTGTTTAATGGTCTGCCAGGTTTATAACTCGCTGTCTTGGCCAGCAGTGGTAGAAAGACCTGCAAACATGTGTGAAGTTATCCCACAAGCAGCACTGATGACACATTCCCAGGCTGATTCTGTGTCCTCACAGAGCAGCTCAGATCAACCTTTGAGATGACACATATTTTGACAAGATACAGAACATCTGTAAAGAATTGTCCTCACTGTGCAAATTAAAGCCCATGGCTATCAACAGTCATAAGATTAAAACTGGGTTTCATCTGAGTATGTGTGAACTTCAGATCTAAATAATCCTAGAAAACAAGTAAAGTCTCAAAATCCTAGCTGCAGACATTTTTAGGACTCACAGGCAAGTTTTTAATGGGTACAGACAGAAGCACTGATTTCTCTTGTGAGCTACCCACAAGTCAGACACAGGCTTGTGTGAACACTGAGACTCAGGTCCATGGATCCACCACACAAAAGAATCAGTCTAAGTTGGCTAAAACACACAAAGCCTAAATATCTTTGAGGCTGTAAATCTGCCTGATACAGTTATAAACAAATAAAGTATAGCACTGCTACGTGCCATAGTCTTTAAGCTGGTCTCAAAGCCCTTGTATTTAAAAAAACAAATGAAGAATTGATCAATACAGGTACTGCTGCTTTCCCTAGGAATTCCTGACTCATCTGTTAGTCAGACACATACTGCAGAATGGGAACACACTTCTTCCAGTGTCCAGGTGACACTGACCCACTCCCATCACCAGCAGGGAGTTGTTTAAAGATCCATCTATTTCTTTGAACAGAAGACCCACCACAGAAATGCAGATTTCGGTGGTCTTAGCAGGTTTCAAGAATTGAGAGAAAAAAAACCCCGTAATAATAAAAGAAATTTTAAAAAACACAGAACTCCAAACAAATTACTTTGCTCTGATGATGGGGGTCCCCAATAGTAATAATAAGAGGCTCAGGTCAAGTTCCTTTTGTGACACTTAAGATTTAAGGCTGATTTCCCCAAAGGGTGAAATAAGGGGGAGGGGAGGAAATGGAAAATGAAATGACTAGAAAAGGAATGGAAGATCATTAACAGAAATTGTCAGGGATCTTAGCACTGTGTGGCCTATGCACAGCTCGGGCTATGGCCTGTTTGCAGACAGAGGCTGCAGTGAATGGAGGTGCTTAGTTATTCAGCCCCCCTCCAGACAATCAGGTAGGAAGTGGGATTAATGAGACATCTTTTAACTAAGGAGGATGCAGGGTGAACGGCCAACAAATATAGTACATCAATATGTTACTGTATTTATCGAAGGGATTGTTTTGTGCAGCCTGTACAGGGCTGCAAAAATGATTCAATTCATTTTATGCAGGAGAAGTGCATTCATCTTCCTTAATTAGGGGGAAAGTAGGACTAGTACTAGGATTAAAAATAAAAGTATGGTTCATTTTGAAGTCTGCTGTGTGCCCCACTCTGGTGGAATCCGATAAAATACTCCAACACTGCTTCTGACTCATGGGAATATTTGTGAAGTGCATGACTGGAAACTCAATGGAACAGCTTGTACTAACTAATTTCTTGGTCTGCCCAAGAACAAATCTGCAGACATAAGTAAGCACACAAATAGAAGTCTACATATTAGTGTTTTCATTAAAATATCCCTGGAATTCCCTTCAACTCAACATCAGACAACCCTTCACAGCTCTAGAACAACAGAGCACAAATAGGCCTCCTCAGAGAGTCAAAAGGACGAGATAAATGCGCTACATGAAAATCAAGCATGTTCTTATTACTCACTGGGTTTTCAAAAGGTGTTACCTGCAGTTAACATCTGTCACACTTACTCTCAGCTTTAGTTATTTTACATTGCTCATCTTTCATCTGCTACTTCTTCCCTTCATTTGCTCTCAGAGGAAAAATAAAAAATGAGAGGATTGAGCAAAGCTCTAATATTGCAGAGCTCCCCTGTACTGACAGAAGTACTGCTGTCTGCAGTGATGATAAACCCCAATATGATACCATAAAACCACTGCAAATCTGAGCTTCCAAAAAGCCTGATCCCAGGTGACTGACATGCACCACTGCTGATCATGAGCCCAACAACCAGCTAAAGATGTTTGCAGTTCCCCCACGGACAGAAACCCACACCAGACAGTGCTGTCTGTGCCACAGTCTGGAAAACTGGTACGTTTTAAAAGTTTGCAAACCACGTGATTTGAATGACCTGAATCTTTTGTCTCTGCAATTTTTGTTCTAACAAAGTTGACAGATCATCATGCAAGTGCTGGGAATAACACCTTCAAGTTTCCTATCTGTGCTTTGATAAGACAGCATGTCTGAGAAACTCCAGTTTTCTGTGCTACTCACTTTATGAGAAATAAAAACACAGTTTTATCACAAGCAAATTAATCAAACAGGGGTTTGCTAACTTAGGGGTTATATTTTTTTAACTCATAGGCGTATCATGGAGTTGGAAGGTGCCTGGTCCTGTCTGGAGTTGGTGCCAGGGAAAATTTGCCTTTGGCAACAGGGAAATTATGAAATGGATAAAGATGAAGCTAAAACAGCCCCTGCCACGTGGCAAGCCTTGAGTACAGATGGAACTTGCCATCTTGTCCAGGGGGACACGTCTCCTGGCACAGGAGGGGCACACCAGAACCAACCAGGGAGAGGGGAACTTCTCCTATCACCAAAGATGGAGAAAACACCTTTTAAGGCAAGAATCATATCTAATGAATATGCATTAATTGACATAAACTGAGTGGGACTTTGAAACCCTTAAAAGGCACATTTTTTGAAACGGGAGGGGTGCTTTCAGACCCTGGTGGCCTGGGCACCCACCATGCACTGTCATTAAAATTTCCTGCTCACCACACTTTGTTTCACAGGTTATTTTTGCTGTTTTCTAAATGTAATAAAAGATTTTTCTTACAACTGCATGCTGCTTCTGATTCATCTGACCCATCAGGACATTCTTCTTCACCATCACATTTCCACCTGGCTGGGATGCAGTGGCCGTTGTCACAAGTGAAATCTGACTCAGCACAAGTTTTCTTTGCTGCAGGAAGAGAAAAAAAGTACTTGGCGTTAATATAAGCAGTGCAGAAGATGCACTAAGGATGACACTGATTGCCCTGTGCTAAGAGGATTCATTTCACATTCAACATTGCTTCTTCGTGACAGAGTCAGACATGTATCACAGATGGGTGTTTCTTCTCACTAGAACTCTTACCCCTCCATTAGTTAACAAGGATTCACCCTTCTACGTCTTTTTCCAGCCATTCAAAAACCAGGAATGTTCTTTTTCAAAAGACTTTTCTAAGGCTTTTACTATAAAAAGCTGCTGCCTTCATGGAACTGAAAGCATGCTCGGGATTTACAGACAGGCAAGACAAACAAGTCTCACCTTTGGAATACTATAATCTAAATAATAACATTTCTATCTAAGCAACTTGTTCATGGCTTTTTAGTACCTCTGTCACTGCAGTAGATGATCATAAAGAACTCCTTCAAACACTAAAATTCATTTCAATAAATGCCAACCACTCCACACTCTCTGCTTTGCTTGCATTAATCTAGGCCTTGAAAAAGATGCAAGACGTGAACTACAGCAATTAATTGGGCTGTTGCTCCGTGCCAGTGGCACAGCATCATCACTGCTCTGCAATCCTAGTCAGCACCTTTCCACTGCAGCAGGAAGAGAGAATTCTGCATGTATTTGGCCCCTCCAGCCCATGGCCTCAGTGTCAGTGTGACCAGCAGCCTCTCCCTGCTTTTGCAATGATGACTTCAGTGGCTCCTCTGCTGTGAACTGGAGCGAAGAGCTGTGCCATGAGAGTCCTGAGCAAGGGTTACCACCCTGAAGCACTCTCTGGATAGCTGGTATCTGCCTCTGGTGGTACCCACTGACACAGGAAATGGTGGCCAGGAGATTTGTTCCTCCCCCTGCAAAGCTGCTCACAACATAAGAGGATCACAGGAGAACTCAGGTGCTGAAGGACCTCAGGAGGTCACCACGTCCAGCCTCCTGCTCAAGACAGGCTCAGCTCTGAGGTCAGACCAGGCTCTTCTGTGTTTTATCCAGTCTGGTCAGAAAAAAAACCCCAAGATGGAGACAGCACAACCCCTTTGGAGAACCTGTTCCGTGGCTTAGCTGCCCCCACAGTGAGCCTTGAGCTTGACAGCCATTCCCTCACACAAGTCACGTGCACACACCATTGTCATATCAATGTTCATGCCAGCAAACATATTCAAAGCATTAAACACAACAAATAAGCCCCCGGGTTTGATCTTTTATTTTCCTTTCTTGTTTTCTTACACAAGGGAGCCACGTTAAATATCACTCACGTGCCCACACAGGACACAAGGAGCATTAGTGTGTGAGGCACTGAGAGATCCACACGGCTGGAATCAACTGTTCATTTCCTAGCACTTGAAACACGCAGCTTCCCTGAACAGGGAAATACTGCAAAGCATCACTGAGCAGCTGTACAATCTCTGAGGATGCAGTTTATAAAGAGAACATACATTTACTCCCCTTCTGTTGCTAAATGAGCCAGATTCTAGAGAGGATAAAAAAAAAAGACAATTTTCAATTTTCTCTTCAGTCATTCAGAAACATATTATGAACTAATAGAGGATAAAACCCAATCTCACATAAACGGAGAGTTTTAAAGGAGACCAGTCATACTAAGAATCCAAAGACATTACACATCTATTATCAGAGGGAAAAGACTTTCTCCTGAACATCTCCTCCCAGAAATCCCAAACTTCTGCAACTGGCTATCACACCCCCTTCTGGTGTACTTAATGCAAGTGTTGATGCACCTGAAGTACTGAATGGTCAGAAAGGCTGAAATTCTGCCAGGAGACCCATGCATAAGGAAGTCAGAACACCCTCCTGCTCACTGTGAGGCTGACTGGGTAAAATGTACCTGTAGACACTGGTGTAGTACTGGAGACATTAGAAGTCTCATATTTAAAATGTATTTTGTTTTATACTAGTTCACCTACCCAAAGGTCCAACAGTCCCGGGACAGATGAACCAGCAGGACACAAATGTGTTTGGTTGGTCCTTTGTTTGAATCTAAGCTGTTTGATCTCTTAAGGGAGCAGGACTAAGTGAGGGGCAGTTCAAACCTTGCCATTATATTTATTTCTATGATGTTTTAAAAATTATTCTCCTTTTTATTATTGATATTTTCAATACTATCTCTGATTTGTTACTATTTTTTACTGCTCTTACTCTCCAGCATTGGGTCACAGCTCTTGCAGGACTGTCTCAATTCCAGTAAACTCCACTTTCTGTTGCAAACAGCAACCCAGATTATTCAAACTGCGAGAACACTGAAGCTCTGCCTCATTTCTCACCTCTAATACAAGCCTGGAATCACTTTATTTCCAATCAGATTCACCTTCTGGCACTCAATCGTCATGTCTCCGGGATCACAACACTGGCAGGCACAGTTAATTAAAATATCAGCTCTCTGCCTTTTCCTTCCCTTTTCTTTTTGAAGTCCGATAACCCTTTCTATTAATCTCCCACGATATACACCTTTCCTCTATCAATAATTCATCAAGGCTCACACCATGAATTATCAGCGGTGCATTAAAATGTAAAATAAATAAATACATCCCCTTTAGACAATGGGGAGGGACACAAGTTCATTCTATGGTTTCACCTGGCTCGGAAATTTTCCGGCCAAGCAAAATTAATTGTCCCCCTGAGATGCATGTCCCTCATTTCCTTTGCCGTAAGCAGCCCAGACAGCTCTGCTCACACGTCTCTTCCAAATGAACATAAACAAACACGAGGGAGCATCCCTGTCCCTCCGCTCCTCAGGGGGCCAACCCATACCTGGAACAAGAAAAGAGAAGGATGCGGAGTGAACACAGAGCCTTTCATGCTCCCCCCTGCACAGTGACACCAAAGACACGGCCTTGCTTTTGGCTCCTGCTTCGTTTGCCTTCGGTTCCTGCTTTTCCTTTCTCCCATCTGCAGCTGGATGCACTGTCAGGAGCTCCACTGGCACCTGGGTGACCGTGGGACTCGGCTTCCCCAGGGAAAGAGCTTCCCAAAGGAAGCCTCGGTTAAAAGTCAGTCACTCCTGCTTCTCTTCTCCCAGAAAGGCAGGCGAGGGGGGAGGGACAGAAGGTTTCAACTTTACCCAGCGCTGACAGAAAAATGCTGAATTTTAAACAAAACTGCATCAAACCAACACGGTCTCTCATTTTGCAAGACGTCTTTTTTCATTCCAATACTGACATCTCTTATCCTGAGCTGCAAGTTAAGGGATCCAGGGGTCATCCCTGCAGCAAATCAAAAGCACACAGGGAGTGTGGTTAAGAATATGAACATTTATAGAGGGAACTCATAAAAAAGCAGTCACTGGGGACGTGTATAATTAGATTGGAGAAATAAATATACACTGAAAGGAACAAGCCTTGTAACTGGCTCCGAGCAGGGATAGGATGATATAAACGTGGCTTCTAACTTCCAAAAATACCTCCTCCTGAAAGGCCAAATCCCTGACCCTAAGCCAAACAGGTATCTGAATCTAATAGAAAGTTTCAGGATTTATTCTTTCATGCTCTCTCTAATAAAGCCCACCATTCTCCCACTGCCCTCAGTCACTTAATTTAACCTCACTTAACTCTTGCCTCAGTTCTGGAGGCTTTACAGAGCAGGTACATCTTTTCAGTTACTCCTTATAAGACACCAGGCCCCCTGTGATCCAATTTCCAATTCATGCCTCGTTTATTCCTATTTTGCACATCTCTAACACTAAGAAATACCCAACTCCATAACAGTTGCGTTTCTTGCTACTCCTAATTTCCCCAAACCAACAGCTGAAAAGCAGAATTAATGTATTTCCTCTCTTAACAGTTCTATGTAGTTGTTCAGTAGCAGCAGCAATGTAAAAGCACACACAAGAGCACATTGTCTTATTACAACTTGCCTAAAAAGGACATTTAAAAATAAGAGGTTTTTTCCCCCATAAGATAATTAACTCCTACATAGTAATAAGACTCTAAACACAGGATTTTTACATTAAGGGCTTTGTTCAGACACTGGGTTGTGTATCCAGACACAAAACCAGGCTAATGAAAGCATCCTTGCGTGTTAACCCCCAGAGACCCTGCACACCGTGCTCTTTCCCCATTTTCTCCTCTCAGTAACTGTTGGCCAATTTACACCAGTTCTAAAGAGGGGAAAGAAGTGGAAAACCAGTCTACTCCTACAAGTTTGATAAAATTGGTAGCCAAATAGAGAGCAATCAAAATCACAGCTCCCCAGAGGGAGGTAAGAGCAGAAAGTGGCCACAATGCTGTCAGTCATCTGGAGCTGCCCAGATTCTGCACCTTATCCCAAGGTGGGTTTAATGCAGAGGGAAGGTGACAGTCAGGGATTTAACTCCCAGACACCAAACCCATTGAAAACTGGTTTGATTTGTTCCACTACCCTCATTCCTTTACACAGATCCTGCTCCTATTTTAACTTCTGAATCAACACCAGACCTCCCGTCAAACTGCTCTCATTTGCAGCCAACATTCAGTCTTCTTGCAGAAAGCAGTTTCACCCAAGCTGCTGTAAAAAATACAACAAAATAAAGTAGAAAACCATACAATGAAAGTTTTGCTGTGATCCTTCTACAGTAACAAAACATTGCACACCCCTGTAGGACGTGATAATGGGGAGATGATGGGAGGCCAGCAAAGAGGCATTGAAATTCATAAAACAGGGTTTCATTTCATGCTGGGAAACTTCAATGGCAGCTTTGATCAGTGGCTTATCAGAGCCGCTGACAAGACTCCATATGAGAAGAAAAGCAGCATCACACGAGTCCAGGAGCTTAAACACAGACCATGGGCCCCACTCAGCCCTGAGAGGAGCCAGTGGCAGCTCATGTGTAATGGGACACCATCCAGCTCCTCCCAGAACAACATACATCGTTAGTATGGGTCACGCTGCACCTCTAAGGGCCTCCATTAATCCAGTCTCACAGAGAACAAAACATACCCCAGCTGAAGCACTTGCTTGGTACAACAAGGTTTTCTGCTTACACAAGCAAGGCTCGTGATCCAGCTCTTGAGACGGTTTCTGGGTTATACAAAACCTGATAGCAAATGTCACTCCCAACCAGAAACAGTGCTCCCAGTGTTCCTGGCCCTGCTTTGGGCACCCAGACACCTCATGTTGGGAGCCTGATCCTTCCCAGCACCTCTGCCAGGGCAAACCCTTGGCATGGGAAATCCCAGGAACGTGCTAGTTTGCAGCTACAAAACAGCAACAGAGGAGATCCGAGAGTCAAAGAACCAGGAAATCCTAGTGGATGTGGACCATCGAGTCCTTTTAATTTTCAGACAACTAAGGACACCTTGAAGTAATGAAAGGGAATATTTAACTGCTCTCTGAATCTGGCTGGTTTTTTGACGCTGCCATCTCAGCAGGCAGATACATTTATAAAGCAAGATTAATCAGATCCCTTCAAACAGCCAGTGCTCAGACACCGACCACAGTCCCTTTGATACTTCACATGAAACACATTCTAAAGAAACTTCTCCCCAAGACCCTCAAACCAGCCCCAGAAAACAAAGTCCCATTGACAAAATCCCAGTCAGAGGCTCTGGGGCTGCCCCAAACATGCAGCTGCTGAGCCTGAAGCCCCTCTGATGAATCAAATCAAACCATTTCTACATTAAAAGAAGAAAAAGAGATGTCACCTGTGATTTTTCATTAGTATCAAAGGTATCCACCTTTGTGCATTTTAAATGCTAATGTGTGTAAGCCTCCTCATTAGACTTATTTAAATACATTTTCATGTTTAACACTGAATTAAATGCAAGGAAAAGGGCAGCACCTAATTGAAAGCTGCAAAAAGCAGAATGCTGAAACAGCATATTGTTCTCATGTATGAAATTAAAGTGACTTAAACTAACAAATACACGCATTCATTCCTAATTTTTTTCATGTAAATCAAGGTAAAACTGAACAATATTTTTCCCCAACCTGTCCTCAGGTTGCTGTTGCCATTTTGGACTTCAAGAAGGGGCCCTATGCTCAAAGGTTGTTCTGTTTTTTGACAAATATATAAGTTATTCTAAAGAACTCAGTAATTGTCCTCACAAACCATGCCTCACCAGTAGGAAAAGCAGGAATCATTGAAGAGGATTCAAGGACAAAAATATTCACTTGCACTGGTGTGCTCCTTCGGGGGCATTAGAGGTCTGTAAAACATACTGCTTGGGTATTCAAAACAAGTTCTCCTTGGAAGTTTGAAGGCTTTGTCAGAGCTCTGGGGCTTTATCTTGGAGAGCTCCACAGCTGGGAGCAGCCCAGGCAGAAAGCTCAAGTGCTGCCTCACTCACTTCAGAGGAACGTGCCCCACACTCCTTCAGGCGAGGCTCCCTCCAACATCTGCTCCCTCCACTTTTCCTTCAGCTTTCTTCGTTTTTTTTTAAAAATCCACTCATAAAAGATCAGTGATCTTTTAAGCTGAATAAAATCAGGTTTTGTGACAGTCCCCTCATTGCTATTCTCCAGGAACCCACATCACCTCAATGTTCAAGCCTCTGGAATCTCATAAAAACAACAAACCCACAAGAAAACCAACCAACTTATTGCCCATCCTACTTGTAAATCGGAAAAGCACGTCCTTCTGCAGAGGAAGGGGGAAAAAGGAGCAGATTTTCCTACCAGCATCTTAAATACACCCCAGCTTTGCTCAGAAATAGGCTGACAACCCTGTCCAGCCTGCAGTCACCTCCGGATGCTGCTGATCAACCCCTCTGTGATGTTGACACTGCATGGCAGGGATGAAAAAGGACCTGCCAGGCAGTGCCAAAACCCTCCACACTGGTAAGTGCATAGACACAGCCAGGCTTCAGGAAACACAATTCTTCTTGCAAGGAAGATTATACAAGGTGGCACTGTATGAAAACTTGCTCCTCTTAGGAGATCTGAGAGCTTGAAATGCACAAGCCACACACACCCTCACAGATGCAGGGGCACAGCCAAGGAGCTGACCCACATCTTTCAGCCTCATTGCATGGTGTGGTTGCACTCTCTTATGCTCAAGTCAAGATTTCCTCTGGATGGAAAAGAGCAGCCATCACTCTGCCACGTGTTTCCAGAACTCCATATTGCTGCAGTCACGACCTTTTCAAAGGATTTGGTATGCTCCGAGTTTCCAGTTTGTTTCTAAATATTTCCTTGACTGAAGCTCATCCACACTGACTTTTGCTGACAGAATTGCCAGCTCTGTCTGTCTCTCTGGGTTTTGTTTTGCTTTCTTTCAACAAGCAAGACATTATTGCAAGACAAGCTCTTGGGGTGTACATGTATGTTATTTCACAATGCAGGACGTCTGCAAAGTCCTCAAGAGGCACTTGACATTATTCTGTCTTTCTCTTTCTGGGCAATAAACACTAGGGGCCATATTCTGCACTGATGAAACATCACCAAAGTCCATGAATAATAATCATTGGCCTCAGTGGTCTTTGTGCAAAATTGGTCACAGATGTTTCTACAACATTCTATGATGCCTGTTTTCAATATAGGTTTTATAACCCTCAGCCCAAGTCAAAGTCCCTGATGACAAAAGCCAGGTTTCCCGAGGACAAAACAGACCGAAAGCTATTTCTGATAGCAAATATATTAAGGCAGAAAAGCAGAAGTGGTTAATTTGAGTTGATGGAGCAATTTTGGTCTCCACCTACACACAAGCCCATAGCTTGTCAGACAGGTACCAGGGAAACAGGACAGCCATACTTTATGGCTAAAATTGCCTTCAGTTACTCAGAAAATGAGAGAAAAGAGACCAAGACATGTGAAAGGCAGATCCTTTCACCAAGTGGCCTCTCTACAGAGTTGCTATTTTCTGCTATAATTGATGTTTTTAAGTATTATTCCTTTTTCATAGGCAGTGGTAAGAAAACCTCCAAGACCAGTGGACACAGCAAAAACATTCCCAAACCTTCAAGTGCTACTATTTCTTATATGGGTTATGCTGTCACATTGGAATGTTACAACACTGGAGCTCCGAGGTGCAGAAATTGCCTTTCACAGCTTGGGTACAGCATTTATGTTCTCGGTGCCTGAATTTAGTGTGCACACTGTGAGGTTAAAGGGCACCAAAGCCAAACATGGCACCTTCAGCAGAATTTCACACCAAGTTTGCACGCAGGAGGTAAATCCAGGGGCCCTAAACTTTGAGCAGAGCCAGGTAGGATGAACTCCCTGTCACACTTTCACAGCAGCTGCTTGATCTACAGTCTTTGGGGTTAAAATCAGCATAAGGTGTTTCTGGCAATCCTCAGCCCCAGCTGCACCTTTGTTGGCTCACTTGGCCAACACGGGCTGTGAGAGCATAAAATATCTGTGGGGAAACAGCAGCAATTTCCCCAGTCACCTCTGCCACTGCAAGCAGTGCCATTACACACTGGGAGTCCCCAAAATTGCAGGGACGGTCACTTCCTCTGCAAATCAGCCTTGAAACAGCCAAAGAGAAACATATACCGTTTAAAGCCTGTTTTGCAGCCCTTGGCGTGGGTTCAGGCCCCATAGTGTTACTCACAGCTGTGTGGAAAACCAGGAACCTGATACTTACACCTGTGAGCCCCGTGTTTAAAACACACACTCACCACGTTCCTGTGCACAAGCTTTGTGTGTTTCCAAAAGTGTGTTAACTGCCAACAGCATAGGCAGCCCTGACCTGTAATATAAATCACCCAAAGCTAATAGCATACTGGAAACCCAACAGAACGCAATGCAAAATTCCCAATCCTTAACAAGACAAAGAAAAGGGGAGGAAAGCAAACGCTTGTCAAGAGTTTGGGACCAATGACATAAATCACAGACTTGAAACCTCAATCCCCCCCGTGGTAAAAGGGCGCCTTGTGTCGGTAGGAAATAAGGAGAGGGGACATTAGAAGTGTAACAACAGACCTGGAATGTCTGAGGGGCATTGCCGGTTCCGTGCACAAATCCATGGGGGACAGTATAGAATTTGTCTCCCAGTTAGGGAATTACATGTGCAGGAACACACCTGAGCATTCTGTCGGGTAGCCAACAGCGGGGCAAATGAAGCTGTTACTTTGCTTGGTTCTGCTGCATTTATGTATTTTTTATTAGAAGCGACACTGCATTTTATGTGAATTTATACACGGTCCGCTTGCTTAATGTTGGATCAATGTTTGCTCTTTTTCTCCTTTTCCTACTTTAATCAATAAGTTGCAGAGTAAAAAATGCTCTACAAAGTTAAGGGAAAAACCCCAAATACCATGGTTTACTTTCTAGGAAGCTAAACTACTACAGTTAAAATACCCATTGCAGTGTCTTGGAAGAATGAAGAGCCAGTAACAATGAAAGGAGCAGGAATTTTCCTAAAGACTTACATCTAGTGTTTTCAGCTGTATCCTCTTTTTCCATTTGTTTTTGTTTTTAGCAAAATTATGGCACTTTTGAAGTAAAAACTTTTTTCTAGGATTATTCAAAAAAGTTCCCCTTTCTGACTCTACATTCACGATCCTGAATTATTTAACTACTTCAGACACCAAAAATAGAAATGGAAAATAGGAAGTAGTAATTGGAATGCCACAAAAGAAAAAAATACACACAGAACCCCCCCATGCCATAACCAACACTACAGAAAGCCACCAAGAAGTATGGTGTAGGAATCTGAAGTGAATTAAGTGCAGCAACACAACAGGAATGTCCATGAAAATAAAAAAAGCAATTTAGAGATTGGTTGCTAATGATTTTTAGATGGACCAGAGTCACAGATGTCCCTGTGAAGATACCTTTCCTACAGCTCTGTTAGCTGCTCTGTAAAGAAGACATTAATTGCATCCAATGACTAATTTGCCAGGAATCTTGCTTTTTAAGACCACTGAATCAGAGCCCTGGGAATTGTAAGGGATTGCACACAAAAGCATTTTCAGAACTGTCTCCAAAGCCAGCATCGTTTCAGACTGAACAGCAGGTTCATCCTCTGATCCAAGTCTGTTACGGCGGAACAGCGCCAAACAAATGTCTATTAATATTCTGCCAGGAAGCACGAGCGGATGGGCTCCTGCATCCCATTACGTGAAGTGGTCAGGTTAGGAGTTAGGCATGGGTCACACAGCTCTCTGCTCAGGCACAAACCTCCTCACCCATCATAGCGTGTTGTCAAATGCTTTTGTGCGTCGCAGTATTAAATACTAGTGCCCTGGGGATGGGAACTGAATGGGCACAACACAGAAATTATGATGCATGCAACAGTACCCTTTAACCTATTAACAAGTATGACCAAGCTTACTTATTCCGAGCGCTCTAATCATCAAGGCAAGAAGACATCAACAGCCACTGTGTCGCACTGACAGGGCCTTCAATGGCAAGCACGGTTCAGAGGTCCACAGGAAACACAAAGAGGCTTTGTCTTTTGATGTGAAGAACAAAGCTACCATGTGGCACGGCATCACACATGCAATTAGTCAGGAAAGTTAATACAGTAGAAGCAGATGGTGGAACCATGTCAACATTTTTAGTGGGCACGTTTCCCCTTACTCTCCAGTTGCCGTGATCCGAGGTCGGGGGAGCAGCAGGCAGATTGTTGGTAAGCTGGACCACACTAGGGATTGACAAAACCCTTTTATCTCTCCATCTGAGGTACCCCTGTGCTCCCACTTCTACTGGCATAGCTCCCAAGCTTCAGACAGCTCCTCTCCACCACATCCCCATGCCAACAGGGCAGCACCATTAACCTCAGTGCACACTGAGGGAAACTGAGGCAGAGACAGTCGGTCTCTAGTCGTGGTTGTGCTGGAAGATGCTGACAGGAAAAGCCAATAAAACCAAACCTTTGGTGGCCCTTACGTTGCTTGTTCTGCTCATTTCTGCAGCCCAATGAGTTACCAAATGCTACAGGAATCACTCATCCAGCACAGCTACAACACACATCCCTCCACAGGACTTCAAACATGTGCAAAGCACAACTGTTCCTCTGTCCCTTCTCACCGCCAGCCCTGCAGCTCAGCTAACACAGAGTGAAAACAAAAAGGTGTCTTGGTCACCACCCATCACACTGGATGTGCAGCAAATGTAACACCCAAACCACAAGGATCGCACAAAGACAATACAGGAAACACTGTGGTTCGCACAACATTGAAGTTCGCAACCCTGGACAGCCTTCAGAGAGTCTCCTCTGCTGTTGTTGTCAACCAGTTCCACCCAATTCCCTAGCTCCATACCTCACGGATTGCAACAGCACCCAGGTGAGGATGGCAGGAGCTTTCAGCTCTGTAAGCCATTTAATTAAAATCAAATGAATACCCAGCAGTTAGTCAAACTGCTCATACGCTCCAGCCACTACAGCTGCCGAATTCTGCAGCCCTTGGTCCAATCTGATTTTCTTTAAAGCTCCTGGCAACCCATTAATTAAAACACATTATTTACAGCTTCCAGGGGCTTGAAACCATGGGATGCACTTGATGGAATTTATGCAATTACGTACAGTCAGCCCTAGTGACAGGCTCCATTCTTGCTCGTGCTCTGCCCCTGCTCTCACACTCTTCTGTTTCCTTCCCTCAGCTCGTCCATGCTGTGATGTTTGGCCCGGGCCTGCCAGGTGGGATTGGCTGCCATGGAAATGGGCAGGAGGCAACAAAGGGACCGGGAGTCTCGCTGGAGATGGAGGAGTTGCAAGGCCATAGCACAGGAAGGCCAAGACAAAGAGAAACCAATTTGCCTGCTGCCTCCAAACACAAACAAGCCTCCCTCCTTGTGCAAAGAGATGTTGATGAATAGAGTTTTGCCTCAATTCAAGAAACCAAGCCCCTTCCAGCCAAGTGCAAGCAGGCCAGTTGGATGGGGTATCCTGCCTGTGGTCCTGTGCAGCAGTCCATCCATTAGTGCTCTGTGGTGAAATGATCCCAAAGCAAAGCCAGAAAATGTGTCGTTTAATAAGCAATCCCCACGTCACTTGTACCTCAGCATCAGCTGAAGACAGATCTTCTGTGCTTTCAGAAGGAGTTTTTCTTTTTACTCCATTATTAAGTAGTCACACTCATCAGCAATTCCCATGAGTTCGTAAGTAAAAAAGCATCTTAAAACATACATTAAAAAGTATGACTGACAAGCATAACTAAGTCTGTGTCTTTGAACTGATTTCCAAAGGTGTTTGGGAAGGATTGAGAGCAGCCCCACTGAGGACCTGGGGGTGGCAGTGGGTGAGGGGCTGGACAGGAGCTATCAAAGTGCCCTCACAGCCCAGGAATCCACCAGTGTCCTGAGCTGCATCCCAAGCAGGGTGGGCAGCAGGTGAGGGAGGGGATTCTGCCCCTCTGCTTTCATGAGACCCCACCTGCAGCATTGCATCCAGCTCTGGAACCCTGGAAAGGCAGGGACCTGCTGGAGGGGATCCAGAGGAGGCCACAAAAATGATCAGAGGGCTGGAACACCTCTCCTGTAAAGCCAGGCTGAGAGAGCTGGGGTTGTTCAGTCTGGAGAAGAGAAGGCTCCAAGGGAGACTTTACAGACAGCACTTAAAGAGGGCTCATGGGAAAGATAAGGAGAGACTTTTTAGCAGGGCCTTTGCAATTGGATGAGGGGCGATGGTTGTACACCAAAAAAGGGTTGACTTATATCTAAGTCTAAAAAACAAGAAACTCTTATATACTATATCTGCTATATATATAAGAAATATAGAAGGATATAAGGGAAGGTATTTTTAACATCATTGTGAAACACTGTCACAGAGTTGTCCAGGGAAGCTGTGGATGCCCCATCCCTGGAAACATTCAAGGTCAGGTTAGATGGGGCTCTGAGCAGCCCAGTGTTGAAGAAGTCCCTGCCCATGGCAGGGGGGTTGGACTAGATGACCTTTAAAGGTCTCTTCCAACTCAAACTATTCTGTGATTATATGTGTTCTACGAGAATAAAGGGAACATAAATTTCTATGGAAGCATGAATTTTTTACTGCTTAAGGAGTCCCACATGAACACTGCTGAAAGATCAAGTACCATAAGCCCAAGATATCCATACATATAATCCTCCCAATGATTATTATTTTTTTTTCCTCCTCTATGAGTTTCGTACTTATTTTTTCCAGAAGGCCAGTGGGCAACCTATGTAAAACCTACAGAAACCATTTTAATGAGACATAAAAAGGAGAAAACTCTGTGAAAATAAGCCACTATCAAAGGCTAATAGCTTCCTTCCAGCAATACAAAAGTGTATTTTGGCCTTCTTCTCCTGTGGCTCGTTCACAAAAGGAAAGAAAGCAAAAAGTAGAGAAAACATTTCTTGCACAATGCAAAAACAGCTCCGCAGATTTTGGGCTGCAATTCCAAATACCCAACCTGCCTGCACCATGCCCTCAGCTGGTGTGAGAAATTTCTTATCTGCTCTGAAGTCACTGCAGCTCCTCCAATTCAGATTAGCTCTAAAAGCCTGTTTCAGTGAGATGTATTGCAGCAATGCATTGGCATTATTTAAGTCCAGATTTAAATTTACTACAGAGGAGGTATTTTTTTTCTGCAAAAAGCCCAGGACATTGTATCAATATTTGGCTCCTGATTAAGTATTTTGTCACTGTGATTTTCATATGAATGGATTTATAGGAGACAGTGACCATGAAAATGTCTCTCAGGTGACTGTTTTATTATGCTTTCTCTCTTTTTTATTCTGTCTGTTTGGACCCATTCTGTTCTGGGTCCTCCTAGGTGATAAAGTACCAGTGCTTCCCATCCAGGGCAGCCAGAATGAAATACCAGACACCTTTTAACAAGGAAGTCAGTAGTATGGTTTTAGACAACCCAAAACAAGTTTTTAAGAGCCTGGCCATTAGAACATTGAAGTATTTCAGCAATTTTCTGGCTTCTCAACATTTACATACACTAAAAATGTGAATCTGTGTGTACAATTGTAACACAACAGGATTTTTTTTAAGTTACCCTTTTTATCTTCTGCTACATCATAGATGTTGGCAATACTGCATGGCCACCCCTGCAGTAGAGGGACCTGTAGCCCTTGCTAATCAGTACCCACTGGATGCTAAAAAGGAGAATCAGAACCAAAAAGTGAGTTTCAGAGGTAAGAATTCCACCTCCAGCAGGAGGAACAGCATCCTCAAGCTCAGCATGTCAGAAATGAAGGAACAAGCAGAGGAGTCATTTTTATGAGTTCCTCCAAAGCCTTCTTTAAGCAGCAGCACTGGTAAGACCCTCTGCAGAGCACGGCCATGAGGTGAAGTCAGAAGGTTTTGTGAGGACCAAACACTGCCCAGCCTGTCACCCCCAGAACTGGGACCGGTGAGCAACACCAGAATTAAACTGCCCCTCTGCAAATGGTTTGCAGTCACCTAAGTGTTACCAAGACAACTCCAGCGACCAGAATACAAATTACCTTTGGGGTAGCACCCTAAGCTCTGAGCGCTTACCAACCCTGCATGCAAATTTAAATCACAACAATTTAAGTGACAACTGTGTAAACAGCAGAAACTATTAAACTATCACAGGAGTCAATGGTACTACAGTCAGGAAAAATGTTACTGGAGGCAGCAACAAAACGGAGCAAAAGGAGGAGGAGAGACACATTAAAAAGTTCAGCCTTGTAATTCATGAGTGCCAGGCGAGGGCTTCTCATTCCCTAGGAAACATCACTTTTTCTTTGACTTCTTTTTGCCCTGGATATCAGCTATAAATTAGACCCAATGTTGGGGCGAAACTTTACATATAAGAAAGCCAGGCAGCTTTAGGTGCCAAGAGATGCCCAGCCATAAACAGTCCTGGAGCTGTGCATTGCAACTGCTTTATTTCCAACAACTGCTGGGAGGGGGGGAAAAAAGAAGAAATAATAAAAAAAAAAGAAATACACTTTCTTTTGCCTTTGGCACCGATGTGTGAGGCACTTTTAAAACTCAGAGTGCTAAAGAAGTGTTCTTGATGCACAAAGTGTTTGGAAAAAATGCTGATAAACCCAGCACAGTGGTTCTGACATTACTGCCCTGAAAAATTACCTTAGTAAACAGCTCCAGCAACTGGAACTATAAGGATTTAGGCAACATAACTAAGAATTTTAAGATGCATGACAAGCTCAGAAACCTGAGAACGCGGGAGGGGTGGGAAGCACTAAAAGCTGCACTCCCCGTCAAAGCTGAGTAACATACAATCATTTTTTTATCCTTTCAGAACATTTCTTACTGGGAATTCCCAAACACTTCACAACCAGAACAGTCAAGAGGCAATTTTTCAGGAGAAAACCAGTGGTGCCCTCAATTTTATGCTTCCATGAGGAGGTAACTTCACCTGGCAAGAGCAAGGAGCGTTCCAGCCAAACTCCTTCCTCTCCGTTTAAGTTGTTGCTTATTATGATATATGAATAAAAAAAAAATTATTATTAGGCTCCATATTCCTCCAGCAAGACTCTTGAAATATTCCCGACAGGAGGGTCTGGACTCTCTGGCAGTTTTGCAGATGTGCCCCCAAAATGAAAGCCAGCAGAGAAGTCCTGCTGTCCACAGCTCAGGTGGCTGCCTGGGCATTGCTGGAGTGTTCTCACAGCTTTATTTCCCACTTGATAAAGTGCTTGGCTACAGGAGGATTTACTGATTAGAGTATCAAGTGCAACAGCTCAACAGCAGAGCTGAGAGCACAGCAATGTGAGCCTGACCACTTTGTTCTCCTTTTCCTTAAGGTGAAGGACTTCCGACCAGATTCATAAAGAGCAGCTTTTAAGTAAAAATTCTCCATCTTGGGCCAGGTAAAATTACTGCTGTATGGGCTGTATGACCAGGCAGGAGCCTCTGTTATAAGATGCCAATTTGCCCAGTGGGACCTGCAGTCCCTTCAGACATTGATCATTCCATAGAAGATTAGGTGGGATACAGTCTCCCTTTATTGGGCCTTTCCTTGCCCAGCTGGGAGCAATTGATTAAATCCCAGAAGAGTTTGTTTCAAAAAACCCAAGAGAACCCTTTTCATGCCTGTGCATTAAAAAAACCCTCCCTGCTCATTCTCCAAAGGTCACATTCCTCTCTGATTGTTTTGAGGGGGGAGAGGGGAGGATTTTTCCAGGACATTCTGCTTCACACCATGGGAGGAAGATGCTGTTCCTGCACCCACACAGACCAAAGGCACTTCTAACCCCCCTGGGAGTCACACAGGGCTATGACATGGTCTAATACATTAACCTGGCCCTGCTCACCAGCCAGAGGCAAGAAAGGGACCAGCTTTAGGTCCAACTGCAACTGATGTGCAAAAGCACCAATTTCAACCCCAGTATCATTTCTCAGTGGGCAACCTTTCTGTTTTCAGTCTATGTGCACATCTTTCCATCAGGGAAAGCCTCTGGGAAAAGAAAGGGAAGTGGTAAAGGAATACAGAGGGAACAGTCTGCCTGCATTAGGGGCAGGGGGAATAACAGCACACTGGCTTTGATGCTTTAATTTCTCACATTTCTTTGGCTGTTATAAGCAAAAAAAATAAGCAAAATCATGAACATTAAGTTAAATCCATTGCCAAGTCAATAGCAGCTCAATCCCAGGTCAGATAATCACCTAACCCATGTCACTGGACATGCATGTGGCAATTCTCATTAAATGAATTTATTAATAAGTGCAGATGTCTAAAAACAACCACCACCACTCCAAAAAGCAAACAAAACCCCCATCCAACATGAAACATGGAACAAATGCAGCTGTAAAATGTAGAAGGCAGAAGTTTCTCCACAGGGCCATATGTTTACAGGCATGTTCCTTGGAACTAGAGCCACTGGCCAGCATTTCCCTTGATGGACAGCAGTAACACACACTGACCATCCTCCCTCCTCCGCCTTCGGCTCTTCACTGGGAGAGAGGTGGAAGGGAGGAGTGGGCTGGCAGAATATTCATTACAGAAGGTGAGGGGCCTGTGCATGAACACACACCCACTGGAAAACTTCCTTTCTCCTGCAAGAATAAATGATTCAAGGATGTGAAGCTGGTAACAGGTAATAGAGCAAAGCCACTTACAATATTTTAGTAAGGAAGCTCTTATTCCCTGCCTTGTGAAAGAACGTTTTGTTTCTCATAGAGCTGGCTCTATTCTTTTCCTTTTTTCCTTCTGAGCTCTCGGTCCCTGGCAGTTCATTATATGATATGAACACTTCCCTTTGTTCCTGGGTCAACCAGGTCCTGTCATGCAATTCAATTGGCAGGTGAATTTTAAATGGGTCAGAACTGATAGTAAGCTCTTAAAATGAGAATAAGCTGATTGTCCCTGGAAATAGAAAAGAACAGAGGGGACTTTCAGTGTATCTGTGTCTCCAGATAACCTTTGTTATGTAATGGAGCTGCCTTACACTGATTTTTTTTTTATTCTTCTTCCCCCCATGGAAGAAACTGTGTCAAGGCCTGCTAACAGTGTTTGTCAAGGAGGAACTTGGCAATACACATCAAGCCTGGACACACTGCAGGACTCCCAGGCTGTGACAATCACAACCTCTGGGTCCTGCACCCAAGTCAGACCCCTCAGGGCTCATCCTTGTATTTACAGCACAGGGGTTTCTCAGTCCCTTCTAGGCTGCTGCACAGTAAGCAAGGGCAAGCCACAGGTCCAAGGGTACAAGGCATGAAAGTACCCAAATCCAAATTAAGGACTGCTAACAATGACCTGCCCTGTGCAGTGAAGATGAACTGGTTCGCTGCCAGTCTCCTGAACACTAAATCTGACTCTCCCCTAAAGCCAGGTGCACGACCTACAAGGGCACAAAGTTACTTTGGGGAATATATATACATATTTGGATGTATTTATAAATAGTTGCTAAGAAGTCTTCAGGCTTGTGCCAGTTTTCTGTGAAAACACCAAGTCCTGTGCTAACTCAATTCAATCACAGGCTCATGATTTAGAACAAACCCCTCATCATCCTCTCCACAAGCCCTCCAAGGCCAAATGCAGACCAGTCACTGATGCTTAAAACATAACTCAGGATTGGCTACAGCCTGCTTAGAGGCCACTGCTCAAATTTACATCCTCTCAAGAAATCCTCACTGACCAAAATCCAAGAGAGAAGCCAAAAAGCTCCTGCTTCTCCAAGTTGTGCTTCCAAACACAGCCTGAAGAGTTTTCCTAATGGCTTAATCTAAATTCATGTAAGCTCAAAGGGAGAACAAAATTGGGGCTCTTCTGTGGTTTAGCTGCAGTAAAAAAATAAAAATAGAAAAATAAGAAGTGAAAAGCCTGCTGTGGTTCTTGCAGTCACAGTCCGATTTTCTCTGGACCAGCATTTCTACTTGAGATCAGAATGGTTAACAAGTTTTTAAATAGCAGAGCAATAGAAAAATCTGCAATTATTCCAGCTTCAGGCCTGTCCTTAGAGATTTGATATTATCTAAAAACTAATAAAACCATTCAGAACAAACACACACAACAAAATTACAATTTGAAATCGTTTTTCCATAGTCAGCAATAGGAGACTACTTAAATTTGATTTACGTGAACATAAAATTATGGAACATATACAGCCTGCACTGATATTTCCACCCCCTTCCCAATCACCACCTTGAAAATTATGTTTTGTTTTCTACTCTATTTGAATCCATTCTTAAAACTGGATTTTTATGTCAGTTTTTATTAGCTGTTTACTGCTATTTCTCAGTGTGATTTTACTGTACAACTTGCCAGATGCAGAACCTTTATTCATACAGCCAAGAGGCTGCCGGGATGAAGTTTTAGTTTGTTGCTTTGTCCTTTTATTTTTAGCCTAAATTTTTGTCATCTTTTTATTAAAAAAAATCTGTAAAATACTTTATTACACCAAAAAAAAAAAAAGGGAAAAAAAAAGAAAACTACCTTCCAACCTTGCAAAGGCTCAGCAGAGCCCTGACTCAGCCACAGCTGAGGTGCACCCCATTCATCTGACACCCCATTCCTTCCTTCTCTGCATCCCACAGGGAGAAATCCCAGCAGGAGGCAGAACAAGTGTGTGAGCACACACAGACACACCAGTCCACAGCCACTCAGGTCCCAGCCAAAGGCTCTGTGGTGCTGGACAGGAGCAGGGCCAGATGTCACTGGGCTTTCCAATCTCTGTTATGACAAGGTAATAAGTCAAGAGCACCGGAACATCACACCCACACAAGTGACAATGCTCTCTCCCTGCCCCCAGGGCACCTATATATCAAACCCCCTCTTCCAGAAGGCATCTGCCTGTAATTTTACACATTCAAAAGGTCAGAATTTTACCTGCATTTAATTTAATCCTATTTCATTCATTATTAAAACCTTTTAGGAATCATCTGCTTGCCCCAGGCCCTTCCACAGAGCTGGGCAGCAAGGGCATGGTAGCTGGGGAATTATTATATATATTCCATGTCAAGGACAATAATTCAAAGTCAAGCACAGAAGAGAAAAATGCTAATTAAGGTAAGGTCTTAACATTTCTAATTTCTCTCTAAAGCAATATTTTTATTTAAGTATGTGTGCATTACACAACTAACACTGGAATCTCATTTGAATACATACAGCCCTTTGTGCAAAAGTGGTAAGATGCCCTACAAACCTTTCCATGTGAATTGGAAGGACTAAGCAAAGAGAAAAATCAATCTACCTGCACAAGAAATTCAACTGCTTCTAATCTGCTTATGAGAGGCCACAGAACCAAACAGCCTGTGGAATAATACCACATTCATGTGACACTCTGAGAAAAGATCGATCCCAAATAGCCAATCCTCTTCCCCTCTCCATCTCCATGTACTGCAGAGCCAACACCTGCCAAAGCTTTACAGCCTCTTCCCAGAAGGAACATTGACTTTTGACCAGGGAAAAAGATGAGACAAACAGACACATAAACAATGTTTAACTACATTTCCTAAAGTAATTTTTTATTTTTGAAGACTGCCTTTGAAGATTAGCAATCAGTTAATTCCTGGTAGGCTGGAAGAATTTAATTCAAAACACAGCAAAAGGCAGCATGGCAAATCAGATGTTGAGCTTAGCAAAACCAAACCAACCAACCAAACAAAAAAGATGACAACTTTTCAGGCAATGAATTATCCAAACATGGCCACTGTTTATAATGCTCAAGTACCTGTTACTGCTTATTGATTCCAATATTGAGTGGACAAAAGTACAGCCTTACAACCAAAGGATGCAGGAACCTCCCTGCTATCCCACAGCTCCCACACCTTGGAATACCCCTCCAGCCATTCCTACAGTGTCATTCCCTGCAGAATGGATACCTGTGCTCCACCTGGGAGTTTGCAGAACTCACTCAAGCAGCAGCACACGAAACAAGTCACGACTGAGCATGTAGGAACATTCAGTTTTCATCACAGCCCATCAGAAGCTTTGCTGGGCTCCCAAGGGCAGGGAACAGCCTGGCTTTAAAGGGATAAAGGAACCCAAGTGACACACGGCATTTTAAAAACCCACTTCCCAAAAGAGCTGCCATAAGCCTCAGCCTACTGCTAATGGCAGCAGGTATTTCAGCAGCAAAGAAATGGGTTTTCACTGGAAATCTGGGGAATTCAGGGAGACCTGAGGGCAGTGCTGCCTGCCCCTCACTCCTGTCCATGGATGTGCACTGGGACAGCACTGAGGGCAATGACTGTCAAGACCAGCTGGAGCTGAGCTTTATGAAAACAATATCTGAAGCCGCTTTCAGACCATGTGCTGCATTTTGACCACCCTGTCATCCACTTGCAAGTGCAGATGGGAATCCTGCTCCTTAGTAAGTAAAATCTGATAATAAAGGAGGATCTGGGAAGCATCTGGCTGCCTTCCCCTGTGCTGATCTCATGGGAACACTAGCTACCACTCAATAAGCTGACCTTTCAACTGGGTTGTGCTTGAATTACTCTGGTAGGCTCACCCTTTCAACCCATCTCCTGCTTTCAGTTCATCTTAATTTATTGCCAATTTCCATAATGTGTTCCTTTGGTGACCTGTGTATAAACAACAGTTGCTTATATAAAACAATATTTTTTTTTCATTTGGTTCAAATACTTTTTGGCATCTGCACAGTACTTTGGACGAAAAATCTCTTATGTCAGATATCCCAGGTCTTATCCTAATTTTCTATTTCCTTCTTATTTGCCTTGTAACATTTGCAAGAATGAGTCAGGAAATAAATTAAACTGTGAAGTTCTAAAGCTGCTTGTGCTGCCATGCTTGGAATAAACAGACCTTACCATCACAAGGTGCTGAGCCACCCTAAGAGCTGCCAGGACATCACACACTCACCACGCTGCACTATCACACAGCCATTCCTAAGGGTACAGCTGAGGTTTCTCCAAAGCCTCAAAACTCCAAACCCACTTTATTTCTTAACACCACTTGAGAGGTCCTTGTCTGGAAACACTTCCCATGAACAAGTCAACACCCACAGCAAAGCCAGGCGGGTTTAATTCACTCCTAAGAACATTCCCCACTGTTAACATATCCGTTAAAAACATTTCCTGAATTGCTCCCTGTAACTCACAGGACATTTGGAGCTGATGGACACTGCCAGCAATGGCTGCTGCCAGCTGAAACGAGTGGTGTTTAGACTTCCCTATTCTACCAACATCAATTACAACATACCATGTTCACAGGTCTGTGCTTGTAAATCAGTAAATTGGTCATTAGTGTAGCACCAAGGCCACGTTCATATCTTTGCTGTAGAAAAGGATAGCACAGCATCCAAGCAATAAAAATACCCCACAATGAAATTCTGTGTCTGTCAGGGTGAGCAGATTGTCCTGGGTGGCAGCATGAAGTACACTGGAAGGCTTTGTGTTTTACTTTCTTCCCAACAGATAGGAAGTTTCTCATTTTAATTATTAGAGGATAGGTAATAAACAGAAGACTATTTGCTCAAAGGTGCAGCACCTCAGCATAAGACTAAACCAAGCCTAACAGCTCAAGAAGCAATACATGGTGGGATTCTTTGGGTGCCCTATGCAGGGCCAGGAGTTGGATTCAATAATCCTTGTGGGTCCCTTCCAGCTCAGAATATTCTGATTCTGGATATCAGACTGGCAGAGATGGGAATAAGTATGAATCTCACAATCTATAGGTCCAGGCAGCCTGGAGAGTCTCCACTATACATTGGCTCTGATCCCAACAGCCCTGAGTCACTCAACTTCTCTTCTTGGTTCCCATCTTTCATCTGGAACACTAATACATACTTCACAGCCCTGACTGAAAAAAAAAACACCAAAATTCCATTATTTAAAGTTTGCATAGTGCTTTGAAGATGAAAAGGGCTATGTTTTGTCACTAGCACAGCTTCAACGGTGATGTGGTTTATTTTTGCTCAGGAAATTTCTGCCATTAAGTTCTGTTTGAAGGACATATTTATCTGGAGAAAAATCTATATGAATAAAAAGTATTGTATTTAATAACATGTCTGAAAAAAGAAAAAAAGAAAGAGGAAACATGGCACAACAGGAAAATATTTTGGACATTATATAGTGGCAGGATCAGAAAGCTGCATTGTCTCTCCAAAGCACCCTGGAGATTCAGGAGATCCCTGGAGTCATGCTACGTGTGCATGACACAAAGCAGAGCAAGCAGGTATATTGCATCAAAACTCTGAGGGTCCTAAGCTTCAAGAGCAGCCTTTTGCTGAGCTGCCCTCACCTCATACTTCAGAGAACAAAGCAGCACAGTGTGAAGTCAGCACCTCACCCAGTGCTGTCAGGGGAGGTGTTCTGTCTGCAGAGCCAGTTCTCGTTCCACTTCACTGGTACGTGTTTGCCACAGTAAAGTGCACCTTGCAGAATGTGACCCAAAGGAACATCACCTGAATTACCTTGAATTCTGGCTGGTCACAGGCGTGTGACAGCTGGGACCTGGAGCAAGGAGCCCACACGAATCTAGACTGGCCTGTTGTTCCCCAACCCTGCTGCACAAACTGCCACGTTTAGGCTACTTTCACAAGATATAAGATCATGTGATTTCCCTCTCCCTCCCTTCTTTCAAAGAGGAGGGTTGCTGCTTTTGTTTTGTTTAGTTAGTTGTAGCTGCTGGCATGTGCGAGGGGAGCAGCATCCCAGTTACAATGGTTTTGGAAGCTGGATTCATTGTGTTGTGACGGGTTGCTCTCTACATTTTTCCATTTCCTTGGCAGAGCTGCAGGCAGTGCAATGTCAGAAGACAAATTACAGAGGCATTTACCCAGTTCTGGGGCTTGTTGTTTGCTATTCAGCCTTCACCGAACTGGCATCGTGTACTGAGTGTGCTCCATTGCTTGTGGGACAATTTCCTTGGCACTGCAAAGAGACTTGTCATCATATTTTTGGACAAATGCACTGTGCTAAACATACCCAAGCATTTTAGGCCACAACCCTTGTTGATGTAAACCAGTGTAGCTTCACATAGCCCAGCACAGCTGTTTACATTCACTGCTGCCAAGGATTCAGTCCTTTAACATCACATCAGTAGGAGAACAGGGGCTTTAAAACACACAGTACTGCAGGATTTGGGTTTGCTTTTCAGTAGTCATCATGAGAGCTTCCAATGCAATCACCAACCAACGCCATTCATGCAAAGGCTGCATGTGAACTTTGCCAGGTGATAAATAATGAACACGGGCGTGTTACCAGGCATATCTGTAAAGCCACCACAGCTCAGCAGTGGCAGAAATCACAGCAGGGCAAGTTTACCAGAAAAGCCAATTCCATACCCAGTAACCCGACCTGTTCTCACATCCCACAAGGTTTTAAGTATTCTTGCCTCTAATGCTCTTTCCTTCTTCCCTCATTCTATGTTTCCTCTACCCCAACAGCTATTCCAGCCTCTGATTTCAACTGGGTTACTTTGAGAGCTTCTTTTAATGCCCCAGTTCTTGGCCATCTGAGGTACAGCCTGACCTGCATATCTCAGGGACAGCCACTCTGGTCACCTCTCCCTGCTGGTTCTCAGGTCTCATCTCAAGTTTCAGAGGTTCCCTGAAACATTAGCCAAAGTGCTTGAGCTTGTTCATGGACTCACAGCTTTGCAGGAAGAGCTTTAAAGCAAGAAGGAACCCATTTTTCACGTATTCTTCTACATATCTCCAGTTTGACCTTTCCTGTGCAATCAAGGCAGTGCTGCATCAAGGGCTAGAATAAGATACTACATCAGCATAAAGATTTAACCCAAAGTTCCATGGAGCTATAGAATACTCCTGGCAGATACTGTTATTTTAGGATCCAACTCTTATTATCCCTAAAACCATTCAGAAGCAAAGAGAACATAAATCACAGCTCTTCTGCTGCTGTGGTTGGAAAAGGGACATCCCAAGGAAAATCCTTTACTCTTCGGAACAGAAGAGCAAGCAAATGTAAGTGAACTTCAGTCTAGATGTCAGAGTCACCCTTCAGCACTAAAAAAAAATTGCCTTTGAGAACTAGACGTGCCTCTAGGACAATAATGAGGTACCTGGTGTATCCCCGAACAGCACTCCAGAAAGGTTTGGGTGAGAAACAAAATGAAAAGCACATTTGTGGAGATGTAATGGATCAAATCCACTGTGGCAGATGCACTTCCAGAAATCTCAGCTGGGCTCTGCTCCCCTGTAGCAGTGCTGTGTTCAACCCCATCAGCACACAGCCCTGACACAAGGAAAACACATTTTCTCAAATGTGTTCTATCACTCACTTCAGAGCCCTTCCTAATATGCTATAAGGTTCTGGAAAATATTCCTTGAACAGGTTAATTCATTAAACAGTTGGAATAGTTTCTCCTGCTTTAATCATTATTGTCTAAGGTATTCAGTTGACTAGCAATGCACAACTTAAAGTAAAATATATTGGCTAAATCTATATTAAACTAGGTTTCTGCACCAAACATGGAAACATAACACAATTCTGCTACCTTTCACCAACACTTTGATGGATGGTGATATTATAAAACAGAGATAATATGGAGAAGGAAAAACCTTGCATTAGCATAATATAACAGTGGAGAAAGGCTTCCAAAAGCAGCAGCATTGCTGAATCTGGGAGTGAAGAGGAAGAGCTGAGGAAGGAACAGCTATGAAGGAACAATCTGGCTGGGGATTCAAAGTGAGGGTAATGGCCACTGGGTGCATCTTCCCAGCTGCCTCCTATACATGGAAGGCTGAAAATCAGCAGAGTCTGCATTACCTCTAAAGCCCTCAGTAATACCAACATAAAAATTACCAGTTATTAGTCACCAACAAATTAATCAGGCTCCTAGACCCCAGGTGTATTGGCACACAAGTGCATATGTTCACCACAAAGAAGGACTTTAAAAAGGTATTTCCTGATTTTGCTCTTTGCCAAGACATTTCTGTTTCTCTGGGCAGCACTAAGACAAAAGACCAGGTAATGCAAACATGCCAACTCTTCTTAGTTTTAGTCTTTTTCCCCCATTCTTTTTTCTAATATATAGTGTCACTTTGTACCTAAGAGTGCCCTAGCAATGTCACGGAGTCTTTCTTGCAGAAACTGCTGAAATCTAAATCATACAATTTAGGAAAGCACTAAAGATCAAAAGGCACAGTGTGGCACTTCTGACTCAGAGCTGAGAAAGTGGTTCGTGAGACTTCAGCAAACCCAGGGGGACCTCAGCAGAATAACACACTTCAAGGATGCTTTCTGAGTTACCTGAAGGAAAACAAATGGAAGCCAGAAGTACAGAGACACTGAGTCTTTATCTGAACAAGTCTAACATCTGGGATATCATGGTATACCATGAAGGAAGCAGGATGAAAAAAAATAATCCTAGGAATGTATCACAGGAAATGACAGGGTGAAACTGCAGTGGAAATTATGCTGTTTACTGTCTCAAACACCTGATTTTCACACAGAAGATTTTGCTTCTGCACAAACTTTTTCCTATGCCAGAAATCTCCCAGTCTTTCAGGGACCACCTTCGTTGCCAGTGCCATAAGAGAGAAATCATCACTTCTGTGTCAGGCAGATCCACAGCTAACCATAACTAGAGCCACCCCATCAGCCTGTGTGCACACACCTCAGGCTGAAAGGCTCATTTTGTTAACAGAGTCTATTTTCCTTTGGGCCAAATCCTTCACCACCTTTCCTCTGACTCCTGCCATGTGCCAGTGTCAGAGGGTCACACAGAAAACAGTGGAAGGGACAGGAATGGGGACAGAAACACCCCCTAACGAGGGTGGTGCTGCCTGCAGACTCAGCCCCAGACCAGAGCCATTCTTCCACTCCCTTTCAGCATAAAGAAATCAGCACTGTGCAAATACACAGCAGCAAAACGGATCCTGAGATGCAAAGGTTGTTAATGACTGGCTTTCACTGGGATCCTGATCAGGCCTTCCCTGCAGTGCTCATGTTGTTTGGAATAATGTTGCATCATTTCCCTGAAAAAGAGAAGGAATCTCAAGACTCACCCGATCTCAGAAAATATAAATTGTTCTCTTCCAATTCCAAGAAGTGGCAGTGACAAATTTTCTAGGAGCTATTCAGGGAGTTAAAGGAGCAGTTAAGCTTCCATGCTCAAATATATCCCTTTCCCTAAGAAGACTCTGTTAGGCCCCCATACCACTTTTTTATTTGTTTTCCATACTTCTGAACTAAAACATAAGGAGATTAAGTGACATGCGTAAAAGGGCCCGGAAAATTTTCCTTCAGCAATGACAGATTCAAGAGTTTTGAGGACTAATTCAAAAAGTACTAAAGAAGCCACGACAAGGCTGTTGCTATTCATGCTGGGACATGACAGAGCTCACTGCTCCCAGTCATACTTCCTTTGAGGGACTGAACTTCCCAACTTCAAAACTCAGGATTGTTTTTCCTCCTGGTGGCCCTGAGACTCTTGTTTGAAATAGTTGGGTGAAGAAACACAACTTCAGCAAAGGCCTGCTTGGCCTTTGGAAAACATTCACACATCCACGTGAAAACACATCACGTATGTTGCTCCAGCCGAGGGACATGGCAGCTGCTCTGATGGAACAAGGGAACCTGTCCATCCCCAAACCCCCCAGGAATACCTGGAAAAGCAGCAGCACTCCCAAGCAGAGGGACACGGAAGTGGCTGCCCAGGATGACTTTACCCCCCCATGCTGCTGGCTCTGGATAACTTGGCCAGGTCTCTGAAAGGGTCTCCACAAGTGTCAGAGCAAGTCAGGCTGAGAGCAGCTGGGGAGAATAGCAAAAGGTCTGTTTCTCAGGAAGATCAGCCTCCTGTACAGGAAGGACAGGGTGCCCAGCCTGCCAGAGATGTGTTCTTTGCCAAAACCCCAAAAAGGAGGAATAGAAAGCTGTAAGTCAGTCTGGCAGTTCCACAAGCACAAGCTGACTCGAAGTTAACACCAAACAATTACTTTTCTATTTGGGTTAAGCAACCCTCCCCAACAACACGGAAAAGCTCACTTTTCAAGCAGCAAGTGTTGAGACCCCCTAACAAGTA
Source organism: Anabacerthia variegaticeps (assembly GCA_035583185.1). Taxonomy (NCBI): domain Eukaryota; kingdom Metazoa; phylum Chordata; class Aves; order Passeriformes; family Furnariidae; genus Anabacerthia; species Anabacerthia variegaticeps. Next base: position 5,283,087 of record JAWWEW010000006.1, on the reverse strand, counting down.
TCAGCAGAGACAGTAATAGTTCAAGTTAAAAAGAAAAAATAGGCAAACATATAAATAAGAAGAGACAAGCACTTTGGTTACAAGTTCTGCTTTTCTCCCCCAGAAACAGTATGTTTTCTACACAGAGAAACAAGTGTTCTGGTGATGGCATGCAATGCATTAAACAACGGGGGCAGGAATAAAAAATAATCAGAGCATGGAAATCACGAAGCAAGTTAAACAAAAGCAAAGAATTTTCAACATCCTGACACAAGAGAAAATATTTCGAAGTTTAATTAGCACTGACCACTGTACGTTGGGCTTGCTATTTCCCAAGGGCCCTGACATTTTGAATGCTGCAAGAACACTGAGACCTATCAGGCCTTGCAGAAAGAGCTGTTGTTAAAAATCTAAAATCCACTTTGAAATACAAAGACTATTTGCCCAGCATTAAAATAATAGCTGGAACTGTCAGTCCAGGCTCAGTGAGAGCACAAGTACTCAGAGGAAGCACGCGAGCCTTCCTGAGGAAGGTTTTCTCCAGTGACACAGAGCCTCCTCCTCTCAGCCCTCATCTCTGATCCACGTAGAATGCAGACTCCAACTCCTCCACTCGAGTCTTGCTGACCAAGAGATCCTTTCCCTGAGGCTTTGCACCCAGAAAAAGCTTCCTGCCCTTCCTTTAATGCTTGCCTATGAGACTGGAGTCTCCCAATTTCTCATCTGCTCTGCCCACATGTCTAAGGATCCAGATACCATTTTCTGTGTTTCCCCATTCCCAGAAAGCCTGCCTGGAGTGGTGCCTGACATGGTACTTACATTCAAATGTCTCTAAAAACCCTGGTTCTATCACAGCACTGAAAAGAAATAAGAATAAGAGTTTTCATCAGGAAGAGCCAAGTACCAACACTGAAGTCAAACTGAGCAACATCAGAGACTTGCTTGAGACACTCATGACAATAAACCACATCACCTTCCAAAATAAATATGGCACAGACACAACAAACGCTCTCAGTGTTTGGTTTCTGTATTTCCATGCAAATAAAAAGGGGGTTTGATCTCCTTAAGGTCAATTCTTATCACATCAGTTTCTGTTTGTGCCATTTTAAATTTCTTATTCATTTATTTATTTATTTTATTTGCTTTGCATTCCTAGGAATTCAAGGTCTTCAGAACACAGACCTCAGGAACAGCACCCAGGGGAGTTTTCCCATGCCATACAGCTTCCCCATTGTCATGGGGGGTCTGGATAGAGTCATTACTCCTGTCGCTCTGCAGGATCCAGAGATCAAGAACCAGCTTTATCATTCCAGCCTTTGATGAGCTTAGGTATGGTGGCCCCTGGAAGTAATAACCACCATCTGTGTCCAGAGCTCTCTGGGAAGGTTCACTGACTTCAGAGCCTGTGTCAACACACACGAGGTGAGAATGTGACTCTGCCTAATGGTAAAACAAAGCACAGAGCTTCTGTTCCTGAGCCTGTCAGACAGATTTATGCACCTTGCCTCTCTTGACATTTCCAGCTGGCCCAATGAGCTGAATTCGTGCTTAAAAACAACCAACTCCCCCCTGAAAACCAATTTGTCACATTTATCATAGAGAAAAGGGATGAGCTATAAACACAGAGCTCTGTCCAGACAGCACCAGTGAACCACATGCATTTAACTCAATACAGAAAGTGCCAGGTGAATTTCATACAAAATTCAGACCTGGGCCAAACAGAGATCCTAAACAGGTGAACCAAATCTGCATGGAACTGATACTGCTTTGTAACTTCAGATGTTTTCTGAGAGCAGTATGTGCCAATGTAAATCCACCCTGCAGCGTAGCAATCGGTCAGAGCCCTCGAGATGCTCGTGGTCCATCCCCCTCAGTGGCATGTCAGCTGTCAGGAGGTGCCCACAGCAAGCTGTCCCCTGTCCCTGCTGACTTGAAAGCAAGTCTGAAATTGGAAATTTTATCACCAAACCCACAAACAAGCTTAAGCTGTGCCAGATCTGTTGCTGTTGTTGGTAGCATGTTCTGCTTCCTCATACTTACTAGACTAAGATAATGTGTGATACCTACTTATGGAGTATATACATTACAAAATAAATTCCTACACGTTTTCAATTATGCATTGAATTCAAGCAAAGAAATGCACAATCTTTCTGGTGCTTCATTAAAATAGAGTACCTCTTTTCTCCCAAAAGCAGCAGCTATATTGCAGTGGAAACCATAGTTCTTAAAATAGAACACTTATTTATAGAGCTCATGTAGGCAAATAATCATCATTTTTCACACAGGATTCACAAAGACACCAGGTTCAGAAGTTTAGCACAGCTGGAAAGGCACAGTGTTTATTTATATTACAGCATCCCAGAGAACTAGAATCATTGGGAACCACCACAGTGAAGTCTCTCCCTTGATCATGAGTGACTAAGAAGGGAGAGCAGAAACAAGCCTGTCATAAGCAAAGGAATTTAAGATATACCCAAAATCAAATCTATATTTCAGCTTTTAGGTCACTTGAATACAAACTAAACTGTAGGGCATATTTATCAAAGGGTTAAAACACATGCCTGGCTCTTGTGTCTGTACACTTAGTGGTGTTATTTTGATTATTTTTAGGGTGCAGCTTTTGCAGTTTATAAAAATCACTTATGGCTATAAACCGATAACTTTTGTTTTCTTACTCCCACTGTAATAAGACCATAAAAGCATCTTTTTTTATCATCTTAGCATATTGATACCTTACAATGGTCCAGAACATCACATTAAGAGCAAGAGAATTAATTAAAAGGCAACAGCACAGTTGCATCAAAAGTCAATATACACATGTGCACGTACCAAGTGCTGTTATATTGCAGTGGTCTTCACAAGAACAGCCAAATCTTCTTTCTAACACAGTACAACCCTTGTTTACACATCTGCTCCACCATTAACTGGAGTAACAGCAGCACTCTTTAGCCCACAGAGGAAGGTAGGAGATAATTACTCTCTCAGGAGAAGGCTCCAGGCAAGGCCCAGAGCTGACCTTCTCAGAGCCTCACCTACACTTGTGTCTTAGCATTTAATTAGTCTGAACTGACCTGAGAACATTTGCTACCACAACAGCTCTGCGAAAAAAGTCACAGCCAAAAGTGGAAATGGCTCCAAGCAAACCTAACCTACTACCACTGTAAAGCACTCAGAACTAAAAATAAAATACATCCGTGTTTCAATAGCTTTTAAAAATCACAAAGTGTTGTTAAATACTAATTTCTGACAAGGATCAGCAGTACCAAGCAGAAGACATTGAACTACCTCTGAGTCCTACCAGATGCAGAAGAGCTCATTAAAAATGCATCCAAGAAAAAATTCTCATGCTGCAAGTCAAGTTTTATTTAAACAAACTAAGAGACAGACAACTAAGAAACTACAAGGAACCAGGCAGCACATACATTTCGGAATCTCCCAGGCTTTGTGCTGCAGAGCCATCCCTCAGCCCTGAAAGCCCAGGCTGGACCCTGCACGGAATACAAAGAGTTTTCCACTTCCCCACCCCGAACCCTTGATTCCTCAATCTGGGAAATGCTGCTGGGAGCTCAAATGATGAATCTATAGTGCCAGATCTCACCCAGGATGCATTAACTACTGAAGTTTCCCAGGTCCTCAGATTTTCCTCCACATGCTGAATAGTGAGTGAATATAGAGGGAAATAGAGCAAAGGAATGTGTGTGGGGATGGAGGATTCAAGAAGCTTCCTATGGCAAAGGATCAGTCTCTTTCTTGGCTCCCCCTTGCAGATATTCAGGTTTTCATCACAAAGTCTAAACCAAAACTCCGATCTTTCCTCCCAACTCCCCACAACCTCTTTTCTCACAGGCAGCCACTAAACACAGGTAAGCTTGCAATGGGCTTTTTGTAGCAGTTCCTACACTGACCTCAGCACAGCAGCAGCTCCTTGGGTTTCCCCCATCATCTCTTTGTCAAGAAAGCTCTTTTTGCCTGTGGTAACATAATGGCCAAAACAACACAGTCCTAGTCACACTTAATAAAAGCACAAATGACATTATGTTATTATAGTCAGGCCAGTTTGTGTGTCCCACCCAATTTGCTGGCGCATCCACCTAACCATTTCTATAAGCGTTCCAAAAATTGCAAACAGTACCTTTTTGACCCACTAAAATAAACATGCTCCCCTATTCTACTATGTTTGCATTCACCATAAGCTTGAAGCACTTGCAGAATCAACAGATAAAGCCAGGACTGACTCAAGTCCTACACAGCAGGGCACAAAGGCCCAGGTAAGCTTCACTCCCCTTTTACTTTTGCATCCTCATTTTGGTAGGACAAAACCCAGAGATGTCTATTCATATGCAACGTGAGGTCTCCTTTTCCTTCCCCATGCCAAAAATAATGCATTACCATCTGTTCACAACTAACAGACATGAACTGCTTCCACAATGATCCTGTGGAAGAGCTGAAAAACTCACGCCAATCTCTGCCCAACACAAACACACACGGAGACAAAACCCGTGAAAACACAATGCCATCCCCTTAACCATGCATGTCCGTCCCCGCCTCGTGTCACCAGCAGGAAGATGAGCATTAATAAGGATCCTGCTTCCCAAAAGCTTTGCTGAACTGAACAGGGGATAGATCTGCCTCGTTCTGTTTTATTATTTATAAACCCCCAAATCTCTCTCGTAACCAGCCAGTGCAAAGGCAGTGACAAGAAGGGAACGTGAATGGAAAGCTTCGTAAACACACAAGGAATAATGTCAGAAAACCACAACAAATTTCTAAGAAATGAGAACTCAGAACTTCAAAGTCAAGTCAAGTCAACTGAAAAGCAACCTGTCAGGGCAGGAACAAAGGGAGCTGGTGCTGCCTGCATGGCAATTACTCCATCTGCAGACTCTGCTGAAGAGCAGAACCCACTATAAAAAGAAACACATCCAGCAATGCAGGCCCGCCTTGCTCGTCAAATGAAGGAAATGCATCCCCCCAAAGACAATGTAAGAAAATGAGCAGAAAAAGCTCAGGGAAGAGAAGAATAGGAACAGCCCAAAAGACTTCTTACAGTCAAGCTCCTGATGTCATGTGTAGAATGAAGCTACCAGACCTGCAGAGTCACTGTTGCTGCGTGGTCATCATTAGGCAGGAATGTTTTTTGAAGTTACTTGGCTCAGAGGAAGAAAGAGAAGATCAAGGACACACACAGTTGTGCTGCCGGTATCAAAATACTGAAAGAGAATTATGTATAATGAGAATTTCCCTTAGTATACATAACACTCCCACAAGTGGAAATGGAAATAAAAATAATTCTGCCTGGAGTTGGAATTACCTATTAGTTTGAAAGCCTGCACTAAATAATGGCTATTGTTTTGATTTATGCAGAAATACGTGCTCCAGCATAAGCCTAAACCCATATTCATATGGCACAACACAGCCTTTTTTCCTAGGATCTAAAAGTATACCCCAATTCCCACACACAATCATAGGATTCAGGCACTGAAATAGGCTGCCCAGGGAAGCAGTGGAATCATCATCCCTAGAAGGATTCAGAAGGTGTGTGGATGTGGCTTGTACACTTGTAAGGCTTCCAGGTGGCTTCCAGGTGGCCTCTGCAGGCTCCCACCACACACAGCCTGCAAGTTCAACTTCAAGGACTTACTCTCTTGTGAAAGAAGTACAGCAAGCAGTATAGCAGCTCCAGTTACCACCTTACACACTCCTTTTCCAGCCTGAACTGCCAAATACACCCTAAAAATGGAGAAGAGTAAGCATCACTTCAGCTCCCACAGGTGCCTCTGGGTCCCATGAAGATCAGCAGGCAGAAGAAGCAGACTCTTGAAGAGCAGCTGTGATTTGCTGCACCGCTGCTCATCATACTCACCTCCATGGTCAAAACAACTCTTGCTCGGGCTTTGCCTTACTTTGGATGCTGGGGTTTGAATGTTTTCATCACTGTTTCCTACCCTGGAGAATCACTAACAAACACCAACCAGTTCATGAACCAAAGCATGACAGCACTTGCTCTATTCCTAAAATACCTTATGGGGAATTTTTATAAGATCAGCTGATTCACAGGGAAGACCAGCTGTGTGTTTCTCAGCTGCCATTATGTCTAAGTGCAATGAGGCTCTTTTCCAGATTAAATTGATACATTCATATCCCTGATGAGGCAAATCAAATCACTCCTGTCTACTTCAGCCCTGTCAGGTTTCCTTTAATATATTAACACCTCCATCACTATTTGAGCTTAACAAGCATGACTTCGATTAGGAAACCCACATCTTTTTGGGAAGGCAATGAAGGGGAGACTTCCACTTAATCCTGCATATACTATAGTAGAAATTAGTCCTTTTGCTCCATTAAAATGAAACCTCAAAATACTAAAACTGTATTTTTTTTTCTTAATTATTCCTGCTGTTACAGAACTACCAGCACATATGTCACTGGAATAGAAAGATCAGCCTTGTAGGTAATAAGTTTTATTGAGTTCTTGGAACCATATCATCCGTCCACCAGACTTTTTAATTTGCCACATGAATGGTTCACTGTAACATCAGCTCTTGGAGTACTTGGGTAGGAGAGAGTTCATGCTGAGTGCCTTCCTGAGCCAAACAAAAGTATTCTTCACGTGTATACAGACTAGAGAACACTTTTTTCCCCTTTTTTATCACAGCAGTATTTAGATTGCTTTTTTTCACTTTAGGAGCAGATAACTGATTTTTATATGGTTATTTTCATGCAAACTGTACCTGCATCTTTTTCCACCACACTAAAAAACAAATGCAAAACCTCCAAGGCTGACATTCCAAACGTGCAGTGTGTGTGGAGAGGGATCTTCCACATTGGTAAGACCAATTACTGGGGAGTTCACATCACAGTCCTGTAAAACCCACACTCCACCTGCACAGAGAATATCAGGGCTGAGGGCCAAGTCTTGTACTTTGTGAATTCAAAACAAAAAGGTGACCTATCAAGGGCCTAAACTCAGACAAAATGAAACCAGAGCCAATCCCAGAACCCTGTGGAGTTTGACAGACATGAGCCCTTGCAAAAGCCTTCAGCATTTTCCTTTCTACCTGCTTGTAGGGATCAATACTGTATAATCAGGACAAATGCCTGCCTCTTGCTCCATGTGTCTCCCAGGGCCAGGAAAGGTCCTGGGTTGACACAGTACAGCAGGCAATAGCACAAGGGGACAACAATTAGTGGCAGTTCTGACAAGCTGTGACACTTTTGAAAGTGATAAATCCTGGGATTTGCATAAACATCCCATGTTATTAAGCAAAGCCAAGCATCCTCAGACTCGAGTGACATTTGGAATCTTGCCTGATTTCAATGGCCATTACTTCCCCACCACCCCATTCCTCCCAAAATGTAACCAAATAAGGTTGTGGGGGGGGGGAAGTCAACGTGTCGTTCCCACCGTCAGTAAAGTCAGTCCACTCAAAATACTTTAAACATTCAAGTAGTACCTGGTATTCATAACCCAGGTAGGAGCACCTTCCTTTGCATGAGCAGAATCCTGATCCCTCTTCCCATCATCTGAGTTTCACCAAAGGGTCTCACTCCTCCACTCTCTCAACACATTTGAAATGTTTAAACGTATGTAGTGTCAATATTGCAGTATAAAGCTCGGGGGAGAAAACCCCACTCAACTGGACATTCACAATCTTGATATTGCAATACTTTAATTATGTTCATTGAAGAAATTATTTAAACCATCAATATAAGCCACATTTAACTCACATTAAGGACATAAACACAAAATTCTATAATAAGTGGCAAGAGGGATTTAATTGAAATTGATGTAACTTCTGCCTACGCATAAGCCTATGGGAAAAAGAATACCTGTGGTGTACTAAGTGGAGTATTTATCTGGGAAAAGGGATACATTTACTAGTATTAATCCTAAATAGATGACAGAATTGTAATTGGTTTTGTGGAGGAAAGAAAAAAGGCAATTAATTTCAACTTACACTGAACACGATACATCAGGGTAAAATATTGACAAAGCAGATGATTCTGTTCCCCTCTGCAGAATGCCAACTGGCACCCACCTTCAAAACGCCACTTTAAAAAAACAAACCAAAATAAGAATAAAGAAATCAACCGTTTAAAAGACTACACTGCACAAAACTGGATCACAAGCCAATGACTTGAGGAATATGAGAGGAGAAAGACTCTGCTGTAGTTAAAAGAAGCAACCACCTACTTTTGCAAACCATATGTGTGTAAACATGTTAAGTATCCACACGTTTTGTGGGCAAAACCTGTGAGACCTCAGGGACTGAAGACAAAAGTCAGAAATCTGGACAATTCACTAATCCTGCGTTCAAAGGACACAATGGCACAATATGTGGTGGGGTCTATTTCTTGGCAGTCTGTCTTATCCTACAGTAACAGCATTCTGTGCCCAGCTTGGGGATTTGAAGGGCATCGCCCCTCACCACCTGCCCAGGTAAAAGGTGAAGGAAAGCTATAAAGGCACAGCAGGGACACCTTTAAGGAACCCACATGGTCACAGCTCTCTCAGACAACCCAACACACCTGGCACTGCAGAGCCCTGGACACCAAACCAGCCAGAGGCCTCACTGATGCTCTGGAGATGCTCTGGGGAGCTGGAGCCACCCTGTGTGTACAGGCCCCTCTGGGCTCTGCCCAGCCACGTCTCACCCAAGCTGTGACATTGTCATGGCCACCTTCACACGAGTAGGGACAATCCAGGCCTCCAGCATCTTATGAGAGCAGCCCTTGTGTGAGCCCAATGTGTCTCTCAGTTCTTGCTTGTAGGTTCCCCCTGAAGCAAGTGCATTATACTCTTCTTTAGAAAACACACAGTAGTTTAGAGACTGCTGTTCTAAAAGAGCAATAAGTTTATAAAAATCACACATTCAGAGGAAACTGTCAAGCAAGGTTTCCTGAACAACCTTAATTGAGCTCCCTTGTGAATTTCCAGCATAATATAGGCTTATATATTCCTGGACTATTTTCTTTGAGCCTCATTTGCAGAGCAGGGAGTTACTGAATATTGCTCTTCATCTAAATGCCATACCTGGTTATTGGATCTTCAGCAAACATTATCCAGCCTCTCCACTGAATACAAAGCTGGCAGTTCCCTTGTGACATCTTACAGTGCTCTCCCAACAGTCTCTAACTCCTTTTAACCAAAAATGTATGTGTAGTAAATAAGTAATTAAAAAAATTCAAACCCACATCAACTGTGCATAGAAAAGGTCACATGAAGAGGTCACAAATTGGCAAATGTTAGAACACAGGAAAGCTTGTTGGACAAAAGGGAAGTGTCAGACAAATCCTTGCTATGAAAGTGCTACCAAGTGTGTGTCATTTTTAGGAATTACACCCCCCCAACCCCTGGAGATGCAAAGGGACCCTCGCTCTGCCCTCAAACCCAAGGGCCTCTCCGTGTCACACAACACTGGATCCCAAAATGAACCAAACATTGTTTCCAGGCAATTCAGTGTCAGCAGTTCCCACAGTCACTTGGGATTTGTTCTTCTCTTACTGCCTGGGTTGCAAATAAATTTCTTTCTGTGCTCTCTAATTTTTTTCTGAAGTCAGCAGTATGGTAATCCTTGGAGAGCTCCCAAGATGCTCCTTAGGGAACTAGTTAAAAACACGAGTGTTTGGCAAACACATCCTTGCTATAGGTCTTAGAAAAAAAAGAAAGCAAACTTCTGATATTAAATTAGAAGCAAAGCTATACTGTTATGAAAATTTAGTCACATTACTGTGTATAAATTCGCAAGTATTTTTCATGCATTCTGCTTTAAAACAAGCTGTAAAAGGAGGAAAATTTATTACTGCACCCTTTTTCTCCCCCTTCTTGGTTTTATGAACCGCAAAGGAAGTTTTCCCACACAAATCCCATCTTTTTCTGCCTTTCTTTTTGAAATTAGACATTCAGGTCTCATCTCCCTCAACATGTCAGAACTAGCAAGCTTATGTTATCACGGGTAGCAAACAAAATCTGATTAACTGAAATGGAGGGGATTTCTTTTTAATAGTATTTGAACCTATTAGATGGCAACAAGAAACTTATGTTTCATTAAAAACACTTGAGAGAAAAAGCTTGTTGCTAAGTATTCAGCAACACTGCTCTGTCAGTAATGCACTGAAAGCTCTTAATCCATAACCATGGATCACACAAAGAAACTCTCCCACAAACAAGAGACAAACCAGCAACAGCCCTGCTAGTTCAGGTGACGTGAGAGGGGAAAGCAGCACAAAGTCAGACAATTAAATAAAAAACCACAAAACCAGTAAAATATTCAAAATATTGGTGGGTTTTTTTTCCTCCACAAGCAGAGCTAAACTAATTTCTATCCAAATGTATTCTAAAACTTTATCTGTTTCCAACAGAAGTGCCAACAGGCTGTGTACAGAGTGGAAGTGCACATGTAATTTAGATATAATTTAGCAGCTAAATTATCTTTGTGGTAAAGGTCTATTACTAAATCCCTTCACTGGAAAATTAATAATAATGAAACAGTTACTAGTATTCCTTGGATGTATGTGCCCTCCTTAGCATGTTTTTGATAGTAAAGCGGTCCTTCACCCTGTGCCAGCTAAGTCAGTAAATCCATATTAACTTCAGGATACACAGGACACTTTGCCTGAAAAACCACTTGCAGATCCAAGATGAACTGAAATCTTGGCCTTGCACTTAAAGGCTGGAACACTCCATCTGATGTTCATTCCACAGCCAATAAAAACGCAGACTAATTTTTTTTTAGAGAAAACCTCCAAACTGTACACGAAGAGAAGAAAATCAAAAAGCAAATTGAGAGCAATAAATACAGGGCAGGATCTGCTGAAAGCAGCATTCAAGCAAGGTGTTACAAGAATAAATTCTCCAGGCAGCAAAATTAAACACTAAAGGCATTTTAAAAAACACTAGAAGTGACAGTAATAATGTAAAAAGTGCTCAAAAATAGCTTCCATTCCACAACAGAAGATAACAAAATGCTTCAATTTTAACAAGTAACACATGGCTGTTATATAGCAGTTATTAAATGCAGACATTTTAAGGCAAGTAACCTGCACTCAGGAGTTTAAAAGAGCTGGTTGAGGGGAGGTAATAAAAAATGCCAGTTATTTTCATTAAATCTTAGAAAACTCATGTCATTGCAGGGGACTCAAAGAAAGCTAATGTTATGTCAGAATTTAAATACAATGAATGAGAGCTTATTGACCTGTTAGCCTAATACCAGTTCTAGCTAATCTAGGGAAACGATTTACATTTGCCTTTAATTTTGAGACAACCAACACCAGTTTATAAAATGAGATCCTGCCAGAGTCACCTGTTGTTTTTCTTAGTGGGCTAAGAGCCTTACAGAAATAACAGGGTTTGTAGCTTATCAGAGCAGATGGAAGAGCGATTTCATTACTGACTGGGAGCACCCACCTGGCAAACGAAAATGGGGCATTAGAAGGTTCATTTAGTCCAGCAGGAAAGTCTACTGTGGTCCAGTGACTTTGGGTTGAAGGGAAGTTCATTCTGAGAGTGTAACATCATTTCTAGGAGCCAGTAAATCTCAGGGCAGTGTTGCAGAGTCCACTGCTGGTTCTGCAGCAATAAGCTGTTAAATGGAAGTCGGATTTTTGAAGGGATGAAAGGAAGAAGAAAAAGGGGAACTACCTGTCTGTGAAGCAAAGAGCAAATCCTGGGTTGATGGCACAGATGACAACTCTGCTCTCATCTGTGCCCAAACCCATTTCAAAACATGAGAAAGAAAAATAAAACGTTCAAGAAAGATTTATACTTCCACATGTGCCTCTTGCTTGGGCTGCTCACCCACTGACTGAGGGCAAGACCAGGCCCCCACAGGCAGGAGGACACGCACTTCACAGAGAAACAGATGCTAATGCACCACTAGGGCTGCCACACTACTGGTGTTAACCTTCCAGTGCAATCATTAAAGCAATAAAATGAAAAAGAATAGTTATCTAGGTACTGCAAATTGATATTATGAAAATGGGTCCTGAAGTTATTACAAAATTTCACGTGCTTCATAAACCATTAAACACTGAGATGTAATGAGGCTATTAAGGCAGTCAGCAAACGATCACTGGAAAATAAACTAAGCAACAGCTCAGCCCAGGCCCTGCTTACACAGAGCAGTGACTGGCTGGTTTTGTCAAGCAAAAGTCACTGTCTATCACATCAAAACACCCAGGAAACACAAGCTGGAAAATAAATAGGTGAAAACACATCTCCATGGGCATTGCACGCAACAGTCACAACCGCAGCCCTTTCCATCACAGGTTCTCCAGCAGAGCAGCACTGATACCCCCCGATACACCCTGGGATGTTTGGGGAGGCAGAAGTGCCAGAGCTGGAGTCATGCAAGGCTGGGCAGGAGACAGAGAGCCCCCGCAGCAGAGCATGAACCATAAAACCAACTGTGTGCATCAGTTTGAAAGGCACAGCATCCCCAGTGGAATGAAATCCCCTCAGATGCTTCCCAGCCAGCAGCACAGCAGGAGGGACACACTGAGGGACAGGAGGCAGGGGCAGTTTGGGGAGAACAAATGGAAAATGCTGTTAATAGAAAGAAAACATTAAATTGTTCATACTGAAGGTAATTCAAGAGATGATGCAATTAGCTCAGTTACGCTTTCGGGATTCCCCTCCAAGCACACAAGTTTCCAGAGGACTGGCCCATTTTTGCTTCCACTGAGGTCACCAGAGTATTTGCTACTGATTTCCTGGAGAAAGACTCTCAACCCCCATCAGTGAGTCTTACCTGACTCCTGCTTATGCACAATCACGCGAGCGAGCACATCTTTGGGCTGGACACACATGAAGGTACCATCTTTACTCCACCTCTCAGCTCCAAATACCCCAACCCCTCCCAAATGCACCTGCCTATGCACCAGGTCTGCTGCAAAATGTGCTCAGACACTAATCCTAGCAGAATTCAGGCATTTTTGGCAGAAAAAGGCCACGTGGCTCCAGAACAGAGACTGGACAGCTCTTGTAAACTCCAGCCAGGCAACGCTGAAGAATTTCTGGAGAAAGATGAAATAAAAGTACCCATAGATATCACTAATGCCCAAATACACAGAAATACAGACAAAGGCATGTTTGAAGCTTTGCTTGCTTTGAGTTACATTTTGCCTCATTTTTCAATGTGTTTGGAACATTAAGGCAGTTTCTCTGCAACATATATAAAAACTTGTGAACACAAGTGGGTATCTTACAGTATAGAGTTATTTTTACTTGAACTTGTTTGAAATGGCCTACATAACTTATGGCTAATGCATTAACTACTGCAGCTTTCCCAAAGGCACACTGATACATCCTTGATGTTTCATCAGGTGCAGAGCACATCTCATGGTTTGGACTTTCCATAATTTACAACTTTGCCAAGGAAATAATTTCAACTGCAGTGTCCTACATATGGTCTATAGCACAGGCTGTATATTTTATTCCATCACCTTGAAGTCAGACAACAAATTTAAGCTATACCAGTCAAAAGTCAGAGGAAGTGTGGTTCTCCCAATTTAAAAAGATATTCTTGATTTTTGCATTTAACATTGAATTTTAACAACTATTTTCTGTTTTTTAAACATCTACTTTTGAACGAACAAATGAAGAAAACCAGATTTTCTTGCTTCCACTCTTCTCCTTGCAAGAGCAAGGAGCTGATTCAGGGGATGTTACACTATACACAATTAGGGTCACAAATATATGCATAATCTAGAAGGGCAAAGTTCAGTGTGCAATAGTCACTCACGTTCCATTATTCATAAATGCTCTGATAGCTTTTCCACAAACGCCCAGTGCTTAATGAATCCTGAAAGCTTTTAGTTCAAACAATTATTCCTCATGAAAATGTGTACCAAAGCATATTATTTGTTACTCTATTTGCTTCTCTCCATTTAAATTTCAATTGCTGAGCAGGAAGCAGAAACAAAATCTTCACTGTTGGGCGACAGCCACGGTAAAACAAATTATGAAGGTGGAGCAGCTGATGAGCATACACAAAATAAAAATCCTTCAAAGCACTTCATTGTGAACACCACACATTTGTGTAAAATAAGGGTCAGCACACGAATTAATTACAAGCCAAAAGGGGGATACGAGTGATGAATATTCCTTGCTATTTTCAGTTCAAAACAGCTGCAATTAACTCTGCCTTTGCTATTACCTCAAACTACACAGTGCTGACACAAAGGGGGACAACACAGCCATGCCCAGTTCCGACTGATAACCATGAGAACTGAACTACAACAGTCCCTGACCCTACAGGAGAGTCTCCTGCAGCAAAGGGCTGGTTTTTTGGGAATGCATAGCCAGGTAACCCCACAGCCTCCATACAAAGAGGGATGTTCAGGAATGCAGAAGGCAGATGTGCTACATCCTCCCAGCTGCTCACAGGGGAACAAAGTCACAGCCTGGTAACAAACACCTTTTGTGCACAGAACTTTGGGTGGAAAGGCGAGTCGGTCCGACTGGCTTTGAATTCCAACCTGCCTGATATCCCAGGAGATGGCCCACCCTTCATCCCAGGGCAGGAAACCCCCGCGTGGTGGCCGCAGTCCCCTCCTGCCACGGGTGAAAGGTGCACCCAGAGATGTTACAATCACTTTCCATCTGAATTCCTTGAGCTGATAAGCATTTCCAAGGGCTTGAGTTTGGCCTGGCAGGGAGGCTGGATGTGGGAGCTGCCCCATTATATCTGCATGCTCTCTCACACACATACATCCTCTCTCTATGGAGGAAACATTTGTTGTAAACATATGGAGAAGGCCCTGCTGGAGGCCAGCATTTAATGCTCTAGTTAATAACGTTTTTGAAGAGAAGGAAAAAAAAAAAAAGGGATGGGGAAAAAGAGGGAAAAAAACTAAATTCAGTCAGATGTGAACACAAATAAGGCTCTCAGGTGTAACATTTACCAAGGTTTGAGCAGGCAAGTTTAAAGACATCCCGGGGCTCTAATAAATGAGGGACATACAATACATGACATAATTGGCTGCCTATATATGTACATACACATAACACACACACAGAGGAAAGGGGGGGTTCAGCTTTTATATGGTCATTCTGAGGTGTGCTGAGGGCAATTTGCACTGGGCTGGGGCTTCTTACCAACACTCTCAAACACAGCAGAACAGTTGTTTTTACATGTCAGACAACATTTAGCCGACTTGCCCTGCCCAGCCCTCCCCTCTGTACAGGGAGTAGCAGCCGTCTGGCTGATGCTCTGGGTTGTTTTCCTCCTGGCTGGATTTCCCCATTTAGCTGCCAGCATTTTTGTTCTTTGATGCCTGGGTTTTTAAGCTGGTACCCACTGCTAGTGATAATGGCTAGTGAGGTCTGTTACAGTGCAGTGTAATACCCACAGTTTACATCCCAGAATGGGCAAAAAACCACGAGGGTTGGATCTGAGAGAGGCAGGATGTGTGGGTATGGATTTCGTTCCAGGATCAGCTGTGCCTTCCTTGACTAATTAATCTGCAAGATTTGAACAGTCGGTGGAATGAAAAAAATGGGTCAAGTTGGCAGCATGGGACTTAAATAAATAAAAATGAGGCAATAGCTTAGATTTTGTCTGTGCTTTGTCCAGGTTTGAAGCCAACACGATATAAAACATAGAACGAGATGAACTGATGACAAATTGGATGAGGGTGAACCCTGTGAGGCAACTTGTTCTGCACACAGGAAAGATGGTGTCAGAACCTTTACAGAGGGCCAGACCATGACACTCTTAGGATGCAGAGATGGACAAGGTACCTAATGTATGAAAATTAAACAGACTTCTCACAGGGAGGGCAACACAGAAACATAAAGGCAGATCTAACCTACGTAGCCATAATTTAATTTAAAATATAGATTTATAGGTGGGTTTTTTGCCCAAGTTTTGGAATCTTGGGCAATCCCAAAGAAGAAAGCCCAGCATCCCATCCTGTGTGTTGGTACCTGTTTTGCTCATTTAGTTTGTGGTTTGTGGAGGCAGAGCTGAAGGACTGACCACCCTGGTGAATCCTGTCATTCCTCCCTGCAAAATGAGCTGGTGTCTGACTGGGGTAAAACTAACTGCTCACCACTGGGACACGGATCAGTGCTCAGTCTTGGAAAACAAACTAATTCTGTGCACCTTTAAAGCTCAGTTTTCAATGGATTTGCTGTGAAATGTGTTCAAGAGATGAACTAAGTGGTTTTGAGACCAGAAAATGACTCCTCTGTGCAGATTCTGTGGTATCTTGCACCCTTATACAATGAGCAATTTCTCCAATACTGTAAAAAGCAAGAAACTCAAAAGATGGAGGCAGGAGACTTCCCTTCCTATAGCTCTGAGGCCCCCATTCCTCATTCAAATGCCTTTAAAATCAGTGCACAAGTAAAAGAAGCCAGCCACCTATATGCTGAGAGCAAGTGTATGCAAGTCTTGTTTTTACAGGAACACGAGGGTGGGCAGCTGAACACACCTTGTGACAAACTGGACCTAATTCTAACCAGACTCAGAGTAGGCAGGCCAGTGCTCCCGCAGGGGAAGCTGCAGCGTAAATTGAGCCAGTCAGGGGACGCACCAAGTTCTTCTACCTCTCTCAAACGCAGCACTGATTTAATCTAAGAAGGTTTACAGAAAATAACTTGTTCTCTCCTTTCTTCACAGAGTGTCTCTTTCCCACTTGCCTCTGCCCACTCCCATCCCACCCTTAGATCACGAGCACACTTAACTCGCTCCATTACCAACTCTGACTTGGGAGAAATCTTGTCTTGTACAAGGTACCAAAGAGTGAGAACATTTTAAAAGGATGACTGGCAGGACAACATTGCAACACAAATTCTGGCCCCTAGTTATGCACACAAACCACAGCCACCTGCCAACATTTAAAGCAAATGTGCAGAACAAATTTCTTTGTTAATTTACTGACCAATTTCCCTCCTCCTTCACAAAGGGAACACTGTGCTCCACCCCTGCCCTTTTTGGGCACTCACTCCCATCCTCTGCCCAGGATTTCATTTTGGTCTTGTAGTTGTTCTCTGCTACAGAAGCTACTTACAGCCACAGAAGACAAATGGCAGGCAAAAGCAGCTAAGAATCGCTGAATTTGTCCAAAAGCATTACATGGTATATATTTCATTCTGTAACTTAACCAGGCAGCCACAATAAAAGCCCCAGACATCTCTTCTTGTCCAGAAGCAATTCAGGCCCTGGGGAATGAGCATGAATAGTGGCTAATGTGGGTGATGCCATCTCTAACACAACAAGGTCAAAATATGTAATTAGCATTTTTCTCTCAGGGTTTCTTTCTCTCGCTGCAGTGTTCACTCCACTGGCTTTCCTGGGCTGCAGGCTGTCCTCTCTTCCTGCAGGGTAAATCAGGAACAAGCTCCAGAGAGGACAATAGAGCAGCCCAGCAGCAATCAGTTTCTAAGGGTACTCAGCAGTCACTACTGCCAACTCAAATGTTACTACGAAGGCTCAACTCAGCCATCCAAGAGGTTGGTCTTCCCTTTATACTGGGTATTATCAGACCAAAATTTACAGCAAGAAGCACAAGGAGAAGCTCAGTAGAGCATGTGAACTGGGTAAAGGGGACCTCCTGAGAGCCGTCAGCATCCCAGGAACACTGCAGTGAACTTTCCCTGACCAGGAACACAGCAATAAACTTCCACTGGGACCCTGGCACTTTGAGTGGAATCTCAGAGATATTAAAAAGGTAAAGAGTTGCCATGACAATTCAAGGGAACGATATATCTCTGAGGCAGGGCTTCAGCAGCTTGGTTGGAGGGCACTCATTGCAGGTTCTGTGGGACGGTGCCTGTACAAACCCACAGCCCTCCTCTCTGCACACAGCACTGGGGACTGTCAGGCATTGCTGTAATTCATGGCATCACCAAGGGACAGGTTCCAAATGGAGGGTGCTGGGGAGGCAACAGAACTTCATGCCATGGTCTAGATTTTTCTTTAAATGGAGGCCTGCCATTATCTTTAGCAGGCTCACGTCCTCCTCCCAGGGTGTGTTGTAGAGATGCCCTTCCATCTCAGCACCCACAGATCAGCTGCATCCCTCCCTGTGGGACCTGCAGGGTGCATTTTGCTGTCCCTTCCCAGGCAGGAGGGGGGCAGCTGGGAGGAGGGAGAGGTCACTACCTGTGGCACAAGAGCTTGTAATGCATTAACACAAATCTTCCTCTTTGTTGCCTGAAACAAAGAGCACATCTTGAATTCTGTCTCCCAGTAAACACCACAACCTGTGATGTCTCCTTGATTCATAGATGTCTCCCCTGTTCCCCTCCCTGGCAGTTTTCTTCTCTTTTTCTCTGCCTGAAACTCATAGCATGCCTGAAATCTGTCAAATGGTTTCCATTTGTATCCAGGAATCTCTGTATTAATAATACATTTTTACCCTATTATTTCTACTTTCAGTGAAACTTCACAGCAAGCTGACAATTTCTGCCTTACAAACACTTTCATGACACAGTTTTGTGAAGTCTGGATGGCACCTAGAGCAGCAACAGGAACTGTAATTCAGCCAGTCTCTGCTTTGAGGAGGGATGCTCGTATCCTTCTTGTGGTACCAGGGGTTTGTTGTCATCAAGCCATTTAAAGCAGTGTGCAAGGTGCACATTTCCTATCCCAGCTACTGGGGAACGTCCAGCTGTCCTCTGCTCCGAGAGGTCTCTGAGAGGTGAGGAAAGGAAAGCAGAAATCACCTCCTTTATTCTCCATATAACAAACAAGGCAATAAAACAGGATAATACCACCTGAAGAGCTATGCAAGAAATTCATTCTCCCTCTAAATGGGAGTGCAAAGCAGCAAGAAGCAGCAGATTAAACCTGCAGGACAGAGTAAGGGAGACACACCACGACAGGAGCCCCTCCATAGTACATGACTAATGAGGTGACTGATTAGGCATTACAGCCCAAATAATGCTGTGACATTCCACAGGGCACAAGGAACAGTTTCCAGGGCACAACACCAAACCTGGTGGGCTCTCTGAGGAATTTATATTCAGTCTAAAAACCAAAGGATCATAAAAAGTGAGCCTTAGTCTGGAAGGCTGGTTTCAGATTAAATTCAATGTTCCAAAGATTACCATTCCTTTTCAAGTCTTTTCTCTCTTCCTGCTCTTTCACAGAGCCCCTGAATTTCCATAACCTGCACCTCTGCCTTCCTGCAAATCACAATCATCCAATTTTATCCCAAGTCTCCATCTCTCTTACTGCTCCCCTCCGGCTCTCTAAGCCCTCTACAACCCTGCTCAATGGGGAGGCAAAAATCTCAACCCCCTTCTCTCCTCCTCACCTTCCAGAGTGTTATCTTTGACAATACTAAACTTGGGTTATGTGATCTGTATTCACTGTGTTCCAGGCAACATTTCCTTGGCTGCTTCTGCACTGACAGAGCCGGTCACTTCCACTTGTGCACCCTTTCCTTGAGTTCACCCGAGACCTTCCCGTACCACGCACTTCCAGCAGCTCAAACAAACACCAGCCCCATGGACATGTGATCTGTGACTCAAGCCAGCGCTTAAGCTGCTTTCCCAAACCCAAATCCCAATCATCTGACCAAGCACGATGCAGAGCACAAACACAATTCACCTCAAAAATCAAGTCCTGCAAGCAAACGCCATTCACTGGAGAAGATTTCTCACTTGTTACTTCAGGATGCAGCAGAATTTCTAGACAACCTCAGTGCTACAAAAATGCCTCTGCAGTCCTAGTCAGTCCCACTGCTCAGCTCTCCTGCCATGGAAATGCTTGGCTTAGTAAGACTTACTACTCCTAGTATCCCATGGGAAAATTAAATAGAGTGTGGAACGTGCAGTCCGGTCCCACAGCAGAGCAACAACAGGGGATGCACAGAAACACATCCCAGAACCACGGGGATTCCCAAACAACTGGAATATGGATAACTGTGGGGATCCCAGCAGAGCTAGAAAGCTGTGTTCTGGAATCATTATTTCATCAGTAAACACAGGGGGCCTAATTTTGTTCTCAACTACTGTGATATAAAAAGTTACAGTGGAATCAAAGTAATCACACCTCAAGAAAAAAAGTGTTAATAACAGGATCAGATTTGTACTACCTGTGAATCAATGGGAACAGCCTCTGCCGTGCTGCTCTGTCTGACTTTGCTTCAAGGTTTGTGGCAGCCCCTACACCTTCAATGGGAGGCACAGCAAACAATCACTTCGTTTGGTAGTAAATGATACCCTCGAGCAGGTGCTGCAGAAAGTCCTATGAAGAGCTGTCTCAGGGCTGCTCAAACAGAAAACAGATATTGTGCTTCAAAAAGAAGAAAAATAAAAAAGCCACGCAATAGCCTCGCTTAGGCATCAAACAACGACAACAGCCTTGTTTAGACATTGGCAATTACCAGTCAAAATTACATTAAGCTGATACTCATTGTGTTCTCTTTGAGGTTTTAAATAACACCATCCATTTTCAAAAAAGCAAAGTTGTTTACTGAATTGCTAAAGTTTCTTCACAACTTGGATCCACTGCCAAGGTTTTGGACTCTGAACTCATCTCACTACCAGGCCAGAAGCTTGAGGTCCTTGCTTGTTCCCACCATGAACTACCACAAGCGAGAGATAATCCTCCTTTTACAGCGCAGTCTTTTAAGTAAATGTCACCAAAAATTTCTGCCTATTTTTTCTCCCCTAAATTATCTGTCAGAATTCCTCTACCCCAGCAAAGTACAATTCCTTTTAAGGAGCCAGAAACCATGGAACTCTGTCTCCAGGTTCAAATCACGTTTATGATATTTAATGTGTAGATAAGGGGTTGGATTAAAATAGTTTTCAAGGTTGCAAAAAACCAGCGCCTATTGTCAATTTTGACAATATCAAATTTTTAAGTGCTTGACTATGCCTTCGCTGTTCTTTTAATAGAAATCCTTGAAGATTATTCTCAGGTTTTGGAAAGAAAAAATTGGGAGTGAAAAATTACAGTCTCAGGATGGAAGATAAACATGCAGCTACAGAGATTTGCACAAAGCTTCGTGCCCAGCCGAATTTTAATGGAGCTTTTAAAAGCACATCCTCAACACAAAGGCAAAGCCATGACAGATTCCAAGCTTTTAATGACTCAAGTTCTTCACTGAAAACCAAACACACACAAGTGAGACTATTTTCCTTAAGTCTGTCTAATAAATAGCTCATCTTTTGCTTTATCAACAAAACCTGTCTGAAGTAAATGCACAGTACATTTGGGTCTAGATAGCTGAACCAAGACAACAGAGAGCAGGTTTTTAAAAATGGAAGTTCTGAACACTGATCATCACAACCACTGCTTCTGCTCCATCCCTTCTACTCCAATACAGTTCCTGCGGCAGTGATGCACACCCTCCAACCCCACAAAAGGGAAGGGGAATATGTGTCTTTGTTAAACAATCTAGTAGAAAAGAAAGAATAAATTGAAAGATAAACTGTTCCTCTACCTTTTGTGAATTGCAGCTGCAAAATGCTGCAAATAAGAACAGAGTATCCAGCTACCCTCATTACACAGCAATCCCCATCATTCCCTTCCAGGAGGGCTGGATGCAGACTCCACAGGAAAACCTAACCTTAAACAGGCAGCTGTGTATTTCATGAGCTTCTGTAAATATCCAGCAGGACAACTGCACAGACAATGCCTGTATGTACAGCACACACCCCTGAGGAGAAGTCACTATTGCTGGGAAAGCAGACATAGATCAACATAGCAAATGCTTGCACTCCTTTATTCTCAGGCTGCAAAGCATCACTCCTGACACTACCCCTCCTCTCACCTGCACCTACTCAATCAGCATGTTCTGTGCAGTGCTGGATGCTGCATCTCCACGACCTACAGTCCACCAAATGCTGTTATCAGAGATCCCACATCAACTCACACAGCCAAGGGTGCAGGCTGGTGTTACTATTGTATTTTCTCTGCTGCTGTTTCTTTATAAAAACAAAACACATCCACAGATCCCCAGAACACACAGTCATTGCGGTGACCCACTTACAACACTGCCCCACACAGTAAGTGCAGCAGCCCCAGGGAGGTGCTGTGGACTGAGGTGTGGGGTCTCCACCACGGGTGGGAACCTGGGAGGACAGGGACTTCTGAAGGTCGTTTTTCCACCTGTGAAAATGCAATATTTAATCTGGCCATAAATTGATTTGCCTCCAGTGTATTTCACACATACAAAATATCCACTACTTCAAGTCCTAAACACCTTCCAAATTAGGGGAAATGAACCCCCACAATCACATGTAAAACAATCAAAACTAAAAACCATCAGAACCATGTCTTTCCACTCTCCTGCTTCCAATTTAGTTAATGTCAAAAGAGTAATGAGTAATCAGGAAAATTCCTGTTAGGCTTATCTCTCAGTCCAGTGGGATCTCTAAATCCTTTATCAGCATTCACAATGAAAAATAACACCCACACTTGTTTAGCCCAGACTAGACATATTCTGACACACATTCACTGAGTGATTGGAATTTACATCTCATAGGAGCTCAGTTTTCCAGCAATCTTCCTGCACCCTTCCTGCGCTCAGTTTTGGGTGGAAGCACCTAAAGAAGAAACAGCATCTCAGAGTTTCCAGAGGCTTCAGTGACCCTTTTCATAAGCTCCATTTCAACCACTGGTGTACAAGCCCCTCTCTCTTCAAGATAACTGTGTTATTGGTCTATAACTTGTGAAACACAAATTGCCAGGGCCACCAGAAGGCTTTGTGACAATATTTGGGATCTGGAAAAACTCCTGTGCCACTTAATCTCACATAACATTGGAGCTTTCGCAGGTTTCTCTGGGAGAGGTCTCAGAAACCATTGCAGCAGATGCTCCATTGCTGACACTGCTGCACCAAAGGCTGAGTCATCCCAACTCTGCAAAGCCTTGCTCTGAGACTCCCAGGTGGCCATGGATTAAAATTTGTTACGCAGGCTGGAATTCTCATGCTCAGTGACCTCCCTGAACTAAACGTAGAGACCTTTTGACTCTCAGTGAGCAAAGTTACCACTATTGCCAACACCAACACAGCTGAGTGAGCAAAGCCCCCCACAGCACAGGAGACAAGCTTGGAGAAAATCCACATTCAGTGGGCTGGGACCCGCCAACATCACATGGCAATAGCAGCTTCCCATCCCTTTTTTTCTTGTACAACAGGAAGGCAGAATAGTTGCGACACTAAAGGATCTGCAACTTTCCCCATCCACACGTTGGAGCATCCCCTGCATGGATATTGCCAACGGGGGAATGCTTTGCTCTCTTCATCCTTTTCATACTCAACTGCTCAAGCAGAGACCACACAGCACATCCCATGTGAACCAAAATACAACTTTAGTTTACTATTTTATGCATCTCTAGATCAGAACTGTATAATTACCTGCCAGCAGTCAATGCCTAATTAAATAGAGTGAAAATAATAAAGAACTGACAATCTGAACCAACCTGAAATTATTAACAAAAATGGCAAGATTGATTTACATGATAAATATTCACAAGAAGAGGTGAAAAGGAAAGAGTACCAGGAGCAGAAATACTCTGGAAGCTCATCACTTGGTCACCTAATGAACGAATTTCCACCAGGCACAAGAAAGCACTGGAAAATCTGGAGAAACCACAAACCTCAGGAAATTCTGCAGAGACTAAATCTCCTGCTAAAGCCAAGGAAAAAATAAAAGAGCTCATTCATCTTTGCCTATAAAACATAAATCCCTGGGTTAACCTGAGCCACAGCAGAATGAAAGGGTTCACAGGGAGGAATTTCTCTTCTGGACACAAACTATCTTCAATAAAGCAGGATGGAAAATTTTTCTGTAACAGCCTGTGCATATTACTCCAAGGGCAAAAAGAAATATGTTATGCACTAATATATCCAGCACTGGCTACTGCTGGAGGCAGAATGTCAACCACAAAGGGCCAATAGACTGATCCCATATGACAATCCTATATTTCTGTGTATTTAACCATATAATTAAAACCTGCTGCTGCTACACATACTAATTAGATGGACAGCCTTTATTTCAGGAGTCAGCACCCCCCTGACTGACAGTGTGGCAGCACCAGGTGCCTGCAGCAGCCAGGCAAAGGCTTTGCTGTTCAGGGATGTCAGTGCTGGCTCAGCCCTGGCAGGGCTGGGTGGGGGGTTAACAGGCATCTCCACTCGACTGCATAAGCACCATTAAAATCACCACAGACTGGATCGCTCCAACCAGAAGAGACACTGCCAGTAACCTCCTTGCAAGGAGCCAGTGTCAAAGATGAAACAACCACAGGGGCCTCAGCAGAGAATGCTCCACAGTAAGCCTGAGAAGCTGTAACTCAGCATTTTAGCTAATTAAAGCTCCACAACCCTCTTTCCAGGGTCAGCACAGTGTCCAGTTCTGATCATTTCTAAGCCAGTGCCATTTGCAGTTTGGCAGTACTATCTATTGATTAATCTGCTTCAGAATGTAAAATCTGGACTGAAGAAAGAACACAGCTAATTTAATTTATCCACTCCTCCACTGATGCCCCCCAATATGACAAGCACATGTCTGCAACCAGAGAAAACAAATTCAGTCTTGCCTCCAGGTGCATCTTACCAAACACGTCTCTCATCCACACCCCCAGCACTCAGTGCAGACCTTCAGCTGGTCTTCAGACTTCTAGTGGCCACTCACATTTATCATTAGCCCTCCAAGTTCTCAGGAAAAGACAAAAGACACTTCCACATAAGAAAGAGCAGCCACAAACCATACCAGAGCAGCATTCTGTGAGTGGCAGAACACCACAAGCACGAAAGGCCACGGGAAATGTCACTGCTCCTGCACGTGTGGGAGCTCACAGGGTAGTACCTGGCCTCAATGAAGTTACACTGACCACACACATTCACTGCTCTAGCCTAATTGCTTCCTGCATCCCTAAACTCAGAGGAAAGACAGCTCATCTCAGAGCTCAGCTGATCACAGCAGCTCCCTGGCCACCACAACCCCTGTGGGCTCAGGCCAGAGCTGCTCTGGTGGCTCCACACGGCAGGACAACCTTTGGGCATCGGATGTAGTTCAGTTCCCTGGATCCCTGGTAATCCCTGCCACTCAGCTGCCTTCAGGAAACGAAGGGCTGTAATCACCACGCTGCCTTTTAACTGAAAAGACAGCATTAGATTTCATCAGCCATTTCACTGTCACACTGCATTGTCCGCAAAGGATAATGAGCCCAGAGGCTCAGCCTTGGTTTGATAGGGAACATATTACTGCATGGCACACGGTGACAGGAGCCTGTCCTGGAGCACTGGGAGAGCCCACAGACACTCCAGAGACAGGCACACCTGTGTCTCTGCTCCTGGGTTACTGCTTGTATTGAGTCCTCACAGGAGAACATCGGAACCCTCATGGAAACAAAGACACAGAACCCTTTTCTAAGGGTTTCTCTGACTAAATAAAAGAAATAAATAGATAATGATAAAAGTCTTTCTTGAGGAAAAAAACCTGTGTGTTTAGTAGGAGCTGCTGGGTATCTGTAAGGGAAGTGATTTTATGTTGTGACTTACCTGACCACATCTTATGTTTTTTTGCTTCATTTTGGTTCGTCCCAGATAATTATGTTGTTTATACTAAGCACTCATTTTCACATTCCTAAGACACACTAATAACTGAGCTATAGCACTGCAGTGAAGTGTTAACTGAATTTTTCCAGCATGTCTCTTCACCTTTCCACTCTCCACTGATGAAAAAATGTTTTCCAGCTGAGTTCAGCAAACCTGCATTTCTGAGTGAAGGCAGCAAGACCTCACACTGAGTCACAGCCAGCTTAGGTACAAACAGTTCCAAAGCAAAATTAAAAACAAACAAACAAAGTCAACAACAAAATCTGGGATGCTTATTTTAAAGCTACAAACTTGATCTAGAAAGCTGGGTGCTGACTAGGGAGAAAATACAGTCAAAACATTTTTAGCTTGTGAAATGTTAGCAAAAATTTACCAGTGAGGGATAACAAACTAACCTACATGCAATCACAAGGCACTAACATACACCAGTACAACAAGCCAGGCTCCAAGCTCAGTGACACTGGGATAAACCTAGTCTCAATTTACAGTGGCACCACCAGGAAAGCTCTGTCCTTCCACATCTATCCAACAGCCAGCAGGAAGAATTTTAGTAGCAGACAAGGAGGACCCATCCACCTGCACCCTGTATCCCTCCTGCCTGCTCTGCATGGATGCACTGAACTGGACAGCATCACTCCCACACTGCGGTCACCCCCCTTTCTGACTGCAACATAATATTGCAATTATTTTATCCTACATTATGTCATCTTGAGCTTCCTGCCCACACATGGCTTCCAGAAAGCAACTCACATGTAAACCATACAGCAGCTACTAGTCTACACATTATGTAAGCAATAATCTGGAGAGCGGGGAGGGAAAAAAAACCCAAACCAAATCCATAGCATTAGGAGGCTGGCTAAGTGCCCCATTTCCAATGAATGTCAATTTGCTGGTTACCTGAACAGCACAGGGATTACACATTTCACCCATGCTGACAGATGGCATTTTGCAGTTCTGATCCGTGACATGTTTAGAGGAATGCATTCATGAAGCAAGGCACACAGGAGAGAGTAAAGGACCTAAGACAGGGAAACAGGGGCTGCATTAGGCATGCAACATTCAGGCATGCAAGGTTTCACTCTGCTGTCACACCACGATTGATCCCATTAACTTCCATGGGGACAGGCCCGATTTACTCAATTGTAAACAATCAAAATGAGGCTTGTGGATCGAGGCCAGCAGAGCAATTCATTTGCAGCACAACAGGCTCCCCAGGCTCCATCAGGGCCCACTCAGGGCCAGGCACAGCACAGGGATTTGCCAGAGCAAGTCCTGGTGTCCCCAGAGGGGCCGCTGGCACCGCAGCACAGCTCCCACATCGACAGGATAATCCTCTTCCCCTGTATCCAGGTCCTCATCCCAACCACTACAGGATGAATAAGGCAACTTTACTTATGATGTGGGACCAGTTAAGCAGCCCAAGCTGTGCCCCTCACTGGTTAAACAAATACAAGCCATGAGGGGCAGCATAAATGTGACACAGTCCTTTGCTGTTCCCTGGGCAGGCAAGTGCCACCCCCAGAGCTGCTCAGAGGTGATGTGCAAGGGCACACAGAAAACACAGCATCACTAAGGGTAAAACACATGAATTAAAGTGTGCTACTGAACATCACATCCTTACAGGACAAGGAAAATTTCCAAGTTTGAAATCTAAACAAAACACACCTTTATCTGCAGTGAGTTTCACTGTCTCTCCTTCCTCTGTACTGTCAGTGAGAGCTGCTGGCTAGAAAGTGTTTTCATGCCCACATTGCACTTACTAGCTTTCACAATAGTTTAAAATTTTGTCCATTTTACAAGCTTTATATAAGCCACGGTGTTCAATCATGAAGTAAAGGATACAAAGCAAAAATGCAATAAACATTATTGCTTGACAGCTGCTGGGTGACCCATGTGAGACCAGCTGATGGCATTACTCCAGGACTTAATAGAGAAGCTTATACCTTCAGATTAACATTAATTGGCATCCTCAGGGCAGCACAAGCAAAGAGGCCAAGGACCAAATGGGCCAGGAAAATTCAGCAAACCATTTCTGCCTCAGCTGAGGGGGAAGCAGACAGGCAGCCTGCAAGAGAAAAACTTCTTTGTTACTGCCAGGCAGAGGCAGGTACACAGACAGGACCCTGACAGGTCTCTGCAGAGGGTGACAGATGATTTCATAGACAATGAAATTTTAAACAAAACAAATAAATGTGATATAAAAAGACAGAGATTGCCTCTGATGTGACCAGAGACATCCTTTGAGGATGCTAATGGAGTCAAGAATCGATTATAAAGCTTTCCTTTTTTTCAGCATACACAGTAAGAACAAGTGCTTGAATCAAACATGAGCATGCATAAAGATCCCCTTCCCTGGAAGACAGCTTTAGACTCTGCATTTTTGGCAACAAGATGTGCAAAACACTAAAATATTTATCAAATCATTTGGGGCCAGAGACCCAGGCACAGGTTCTGCATTACTTTGACATGGGTCTCCTGTGGCAAACCAGGGAGCTCTCAGTACACCTAAAACTATCAGCAACTCAGATTGGACTCTGTTAAAACTAGAGATTTTACTACTTCTTGCTGACAGGATTCCTTGTAAATGCAGCTGTTAGGAAGCTAAAATCACCAGTGACTCCTTCCCTGTTTATTTGAACTGAGGAGGAGGCTTTGGTTTGGTTTCTTCTCAGATAATTCTGGCAACTTCCTCCTCTTGTGGTCTTGTGCCTCAACACCTGGGCATCACATGGGATTCTCAGCCAGATCCCATGTGAAAACCTGCCACTCTCCCACATACACGAGGCTTGTTATTAATATAGCAACTTGTTTAAAAAAGAAAGTTTCAGACTTCCTTAAGCTCTCAGGATCAAGGTCACAGGAAAACTGTCTGTCACACATTTCCCAGCTTCTGGCATGTCAGCATTTAAATGCTCACAGCAGGAGCCTGCTTGCACCTGCTGCTTTCCCCTCTCCCCTTCATCCCCCTTGCCATCCCAGAGGCAGTGACAGGTTTGGCACTGTGACACAAAAGCAAAAGGCACCTTTTCCTTGGAGCAGGTGCCATGACAATGTAAAAGCAGTCCTCAATACCCAAGGAGCCAGGCTATGCAAGTCAATCCAATATCAAAAATAAATAAATTTAAAACAAAATAAAAAATGCTGACCAAGAATCATTCTCCCAAAACTACTTTGCATGCAACTGTGTATCAGCATCCAATTAACTTAGGAGATGGAGGACACATTGCAGATAAACCAGTCCCATGGGTAACAATGCAGGGGACGTGGGGGAAAGAAAGGAGTTAGGGAGAGCTGCCAGGCTGCTGTAGAAGGAAGAAGCTTTGATCTAAGACATAAGGAAAAAAAAAATATTAAGCATCCTTTAGACTATATCAGCATAGTTTATTTATCAAGATAGAACCTATTACAACTGTACTGATTGCTTTGAAGTTCCCTGGCCTATGTCAACTGTTTGTTTATGATTCCCATAATTGAGTTATGTCAGAAGTGCCAGCCTGGGAATTCGACTGCTTTCCTAAGGGACAAGGAACACGAGTAGGTTTTAACTCCACGGTGCTTCAATGAGTGCTGTCAGGATGCACCGGTTTCTGTTCCAAACTGGGCTGCTCTTCCCTCAGGGCTGAAAGATGTTGAGTGCTTCATGACAATGACACTAATAACTTGATCAAGAGAGGGAAAAACTGCCACTGTGCAAACCAGGATCTGCCAGCTGCACTAAATCAGGAATGCCCGTTTCACCCGTGGCATCAGGAACATATGGAGGCTGATGCTGCTGGGCAAGGGTGGGAACTGAGCCCCACCAGAGCCATGATACCCAGCAGTGGCAGGCAGAAGTAAAATATTATCAATTTTTATTTTTTTTTGGTCCAGCCATCCAGACACAGGGAAAGCAAATGTGCAAAAAAACCCCAAGCCATAGAACAAAACCAAACCCCCTCACATTCCATGCTCAGCAAAACCCATCTAAAGAGAGCCCACAAAAGCTTTGTTTCTATGGGTGATGTTTCCACCTGTGCCAGGCAGCTCCCTGCAACACATCCTAGGGCTTTTGGCATCCCAGCTTCTGGCTGAACATTTTTAAAGTATGCTCTTCTCACAGATGTTATTTCCCAACTTCTGTTAGCTTTCTTCTTGGCAAGATATTGTCAAATATAACTCAGTCATTAACAATCTAATGCTCTTTCCCACTTATGGAGCAGTCTTTCACAGCACTACACCCACTCCTCCCTCCTCACAACATAGGTGAGCACAGACATTTCTATTCCTCCTAATATTCCTCTTCCTTCCCCCAGCTTTCATGCTCCACTGCTTCCCTTTATTCCATTCTATACTTGGACCAAAAATCCAAGCATAGAAAAAAAAAATTCCACTGTGCAAAGCCATCATCACCCCCTTCTCCTTTTTCTCTTCATCATAGAGATGCTGAATATTACCAAGAGGCCTCAGTTCTTATTTAATTTTTTTTTAACTACTCACTCACTTTTCCCTTCCCAGTAAATTCTGCAGTTCTCAAAGTATAATATCCCATGAGTTTTATTAGTCTACTCATGTGTATCAGAGGTCCTTATCAACAAAGATTCACAAACACCAGTGACTGTGCCCCAAAGCCCTTCTATGCATTTAATTTCTTGATGAGAAACTAGAGCTCAAGGAACAAGGTGTCTCACAGGTAGGAACCCAGGTTTTTAGTCTGAGAAAAACTTTTTAAATAAACAAATTATTAAAAAAAACCCCCACAGCAAAAACCCCAATGCAAACAAACAAACAAACATCAAATGAAAAGACCCAACAGAATTTCCTCTCATGCACTTTGTGCTCACTAATGAGACTTCAGTTAAAATACTGAAGTGTAACTAAATCCACAAAAGCTACTAATTTTAACCAGTTTTCTCTTTAAATGAGAAGATGGTTTCTGCTCCACACAGGTCCTGTTTCCAAGGTGCAACAGGACCAGGGCATTCAGAGTCACTGGGTATCCCCAGTGAGGGAAGCGGAACATGTTATATGCAGCTCTTTTAATTGTGTCTCATTCAGTCTTCAAAGTCCACATCAACTGCCAAATCCAATTTCTTCTGGGCTTTGAAGTCCTTATATCCTAACTTCAAAAACCCCTGCCACAGGCCCTCATTGTCAAATCACAGCTCACCAGCAACAAATGTCATGACCTGGCCCTCCTTTCTCCTCTCCTGCAGGTGGCATGGATTGACACCATGGTTTTAACTACACCCGCTAAAATCTTGGATTGTACATTTTAAAGGATTTCACATTCTTACAATTCATGTTTTTCCCCACGTACCTTCCAAAACCATACAAATTTTGGTACGTTGACACTTTCCTAACTCATCCTTCATTAAAAAATAAATCCATCTTCAGTCTATCTTTCTGTACAAGACAAAGCTGCCAGAATTTGAAAGCCCTCTCTCCTCTCAGCCAATTCAAGAGTGTATTTGATGAGCGCTGGCAAGTCCAAACCCAACCAAATGCTTTGAACTTGAGATATTCTAACATCCTAGAGAGTCACCTTGAATGCCACAGCCCTGGGCATCCTAAACCCCACGGGTTTTGTGTTCCAGTATTCATCACCTCCTTTCTTCATGTGTCTTTTGCACTAGAAACATGTCTGAGGAAACTGCCTTTTTCTTAACCATCTGGATGACATTCCATTGTTTATTTGCAAAAGTCATTGAGGGAAGTCCCATCTAACCAGCCCTCCCTTTTCCAGACGCACAAGTGGCTCTGGATGCTCTGAACACCCAGAGAGCGAATGGCTCTCTGTCTGTGCTACAGAAATGGCTCTGCTCTCTGGGGCAGTCTCGCAGAGCAGAAGTGGTGATGAACCAGAATTCAATTATGTAATGAGAAATTGCTTTAATTAGCCAGTTAATTGACTCCTCAATTGCAATAAGTAAAATCACTTGTTTTTACAAGGCACAGTATTTTTTTTCCTAAGGGCTCCCAGGAATCAGCTCTGCATCTCTCTTCCCCTCCATGCCCACTGAAGCCAGAAAGGATCCAGGAGCACTGGCATGCTACTGGGGGACCTCATCTTTGATTACTGTTTCAGAGCAGCCCCCCAAAAAACCCATAAGAGATGCACAGTAACACTGGGGTAACCAACCCCTCTTCCTCTGGTGGAAAGAAGCCCAAACTTGAGGCCCATCTGAAATGCAGACGAATTGAGCTGCCTTAATGCTGCCTTCTTTTTACTTTTGTCCAAAGTGTCCCAACTCAGAAGGACAAGGACATTTCTACACAAGTGAGAGCCAAGATCCACAATGATCAAGAGAGATGCTCAAATGTCAAGGAAGGGGTACACAGAGCCTTGGCAGATGACCCAAAGACACAATTTGGGGCCAGTTAGACAACAATGCAGTTCCAGGTATCTCAAAGATGAGCAGAAGAGGTAATCTAGGTCACTTCTGCACATCAAGACCCCAGATGGATGCAAGAATTAAGCCAGAGAGCCAGCCTCTGGTTACTTCAAGTTTGAATTTGGCAACCCATTTACTGGGAATGTAAAATCCTACTCTGAAACAGAGAAAAAGAGAACACAACATGACTCAAGCAGCACATTAGCACAGAGGAATTCCCTGTTCTGGAACAGGAGGTACAGCAATCACAACTAGGAAGAGATAAAGGGTCAGACTAGACTGAACTGGTCTGTCCCAGAACCCCTCACTCTGGTTATCCCCTGCAGAGCTACAAGAGCTTGTGAAGAATATTTCTTGTAGCACAAAACCATCACCACAGTGGTAGTTCCAAGATCGTCCACTTTTTTTCTCCCCCTATCCTGCCCCATAAAGCTGCTGGGACAAGGTACCCTGGTGTCTCCCAACACATGCATCTACCTGGATGTCTCACCTACAGTGAATTTTCACAGGATAAGCCTCTGTCCTTGGGGTCAGTCTGCCCTGAGGGACAGTCTTTCCCTTCCCTCTACAGGGGTCTCCCACAGCTCCCACCAGTCAGACTCTCTCAGTGCCCCTGCTGTGCCAATGACTTTCCACCTGGGAGGTGACTTTATGTCTCATTCTCTTCACCCACTCTCCCTCCTCTCCAGCCTTGCAGCAGGTCATCACCAAGAGGCAAAAAAATACTCATAAATGAACTGTGCAAAAGGTAGGCTGGTGAGTACTGTGACATTTTAAACATCTGTTTAACAGCAAGGGACAGAAACCTGGATGAATGCAAAGCAGCAGGGCACGCTGCCTGGATAGAAGGCTGAGTGTGACAGCACCTTTTAAACACAAGACAAAACATCTTACCTTGGTGAAGAGGGAGGTAAAGGGAATCAGTGGTGTTGTATATTCACTGGAGATCACAGGGGACTTGAGCAGAAACTGCAGTTATTTATATACAAACTCCTCTTGTACGAAACCTTAGACATAATCAACAGGGAACATCTGTATGTTTGATTAGGGCTGACATTTTAAACTGAAGCCAAACACTCTGTAATAACACTAAAATCAACAACAGTGTAGCAAGTAGGTCTCCAATTTTGATGCAAACATACCAGGAATTATTTTGGTCCAGTATTCTGCCCCTAAAGCAAGGATATCAGCAAGAGAATGTCCTTCAGGATTTGAGCAGCAGCAGCTCCTGCTGGAGCCTGCAGGAAGCAATACACTGTCTGGGCAAGTGGCTCCCAAACAAGGACAAGAATCCCAGGTGGGACCACAGGTCAGACGAAAACCAGCTGCAGCAGAACAGTTTGCAGCAGAGAATGGGGACACAGGCATAGCACTTTGAGAGCCACTTTTGTACAAAACTTCCACTGAAAAAACTAACATCATAGCTCAATTAAAATAGCAAAAACCATCAGCTTTTGAAACTTAATTCACTGCAAAGAGCCTGGAGAACTGGCTTCCCAACATTCTTTTGCTTAACAAGAAGCCAGAATTTCCATGACAGAACTTCAGTCATTATATTTTTCCTTCAATTCAGAATACACTGTCAGGATCAATTCTGCACTAAGTCACTCCTTAAACCTTTGTAACACCAGATACTCAAGGATAGACTGGAGCAGCCCTTTAAAAAAAGGACAGACATTGCCACAGATGAGTTAAAGACTGGAATAAATGTCATGCCTGAAGTGGTTATATGGAAATTTAAAATAGGCACAATTAAATTACCCATGAGAAATACAGCCTGAAACTCTGACCTGAATTTGGTCAGAAAGTTCGCTTTGTCCAACTTACTCAAATCAGGAGTGCAAGATGGAAAGGCAGGGAGGTTGGGATGATACAAGTCACAGAGCAGGCAGGGTAACACACAGAAAGGTCTGTGCCAAAATGCAGGTGGTGAACTAGTGCACATGCCAAGATCTCTCTCTGCAAGAGAAGGGCGTTTCAAAGAACCCCTGCAAACACCGTGGTAGACCAAAGCATCCAAAAAAATAAAGATTCACTGGGTGACCAGCAAAGGATTAACAGAACCACTGCAATTTTACAAAAGTAATAAAGTATGGAAAAATCATTTGTGAGCCTCCAAAATGATCATCCAGTGGGCACTTCTGAAGGAGCAAAGGCTCTGGGTGCACAGACGGCGCTTTCCACTTCACAGCAAAGCCTCCTCCAGGAAAAGAGAGCTGACAGACAGCATTGTGTGGCCTGCACTGGGCCACACTCATGGAAACAAGGGAAGAGAAGCAAGAGACCCCTCCAGAGCCAGCAGAGCCGTCTGTTCATTTCCCTGTTTGTTTGCTCTTTCAGACTTAAACGCTTGAGCAGATTTACACAAGTAAGTGCACTCAAGAAGTGGGCAAACTGAATATGAGCACTAGGCCAACTGGCTGCAGTGTCCAAGAAGCAGAAAATGGTATTAATCCCCTGAATTGGAGACCAAAGCGCCGCCTGTGCCCCATGGAGCTTCCCAGTGGGGTCCCCTCCCATCCTTCTGCAGAGCTGCATGGCAGGGGGGGCTGGCTGAGGTACCGACCAGGGCTGCCCCCTGCCCACAACTGCCCTTCCATCTGCAAGGGATGAGCAGTTGTTGGCAGGAGCCTAAGGCAATTAGAGGGAAGGAAAATAAGGTCCTGGGAAGCAATCTGCACTTGAAAGTTTACCAAAATAGTTCTCCTCGAATACTTATTGCAGAAAAGTAATGCAAGTGATTTTTTTTAAAATACAACCTGCTCCTTCTATAGACAAACTCTGGGGTGGTTCAAAAAGGTGCCTCTTCTAGAGCCAGGAGTCAACAGCCATCCCTCCTGGAACGCTGCTGCTTAGGGCACCCCTCCACCACAGCAAACCCAACACTGTTTGAAATGCAAACAGCACCATTTTAGACCCCTAAACCATCAAAGTCAGCAAACTAGTTTGCAGTGAGAACACTGCCTTCATGGGTATTTGTGCATGTGCACACAAAAGAAGATGGCGAGTCCAGGAATGAAAATGAGATTTCAAAAACGCTGAAATCCTGCAGCTTGCATGTCCTCCCCTGTCTGTCAAACCCAGTTTCTCAGGAATATATTTACAATTCCTAGACAACTGCTCATCAAACCTTGTGCATGTTTTTGTGATTTTTGACAGCTAGAAGAGCATATATTTGTTCAAGTTTATTTTTACAGCGTTCAACACTATACCAAAGATTTTGTAGTATGGAAACCAAGAGCATTTTATTCTAGCCAGCTGCAGCTTTTACTGTGCCTCAAGCCTGCACAGGAGAATGGAGAAAGAGATACCTATTCGCATCTTCACATCTCTGCTTTCTACATGCAGTTTTCATGTCAGAGAGAACAGAGCTTCTGTCCAGGCAGAGAATACCAGTGAAAGATGAGCTGTTCTCCAAAAATGAACCATCTACTACTTACTCTTAAACTGATGAAGTCTTAAACTGATAGATTGTCATCACTGACAGAAGCAGTTGCTTGATAATTATTAATTCATGTAAAGCTGAATTGAAGATAAAGCACCTCTACCTGTTATATCTAACCACAGACTTCCTCATAACCCACCAGCATCTTCCAGATCTGTCAGCAGCAGTGGAGACTTTGCCCATTTTCTTGTTCCAGTAACCTTTCCCTTTTGCACATGATGCTGTCCAGTGCCAATTTTAAGGGATATCAGAGACCACCCCAACCTTTCCTTTTTATTTGCAGCTCTCTGTGCCAGCAATGAGCCTTTCCCCCAGTGCAATAGATAACACTGTATGTTCTACCTTTGCAAATCACAATCTGAAAATTCCTATAACTCTCCCTTACTGTCATTGCTCCAGGCATAATCTTGAAATATTTGTGTTGCCATAAATAGCACACAGTGTATTATCTAGACAATATATGTTTTAAAAAGTTATGGTGCAGCATCAAGCACAAGAAAGTTGTAAAACCTTAGTTCTGCCCTCATAGGCGTCCAACACATTCATCAGGGGGCACAGGAACTTTATGAGGGATATTAAGACATATCATATAATTGATGAACATAATCCCAGAATAGAAGAACATGTAATTTCGAGCAGTGTTCACAAGCACACAGACATTCTTACATATGCTTTTTTTTCCCTTTGGCAGTAACATAGGCCAGCATTTTAGAAACATCCTGCTAGTCTTATAAAACAATCCGACAAAAGGAAAACACAATTTTTATCTCAACAAAACCTGAAAAGAATTTTATAGTCAGACTTTCTTAGTCTGCAGGCCTTCTTCCTGTTGGATTTCAAATGCTTGCCACAAACAGAGGAAGAGGGAAAGGTCATTAGCACCCTTCTCACAAACCATGGGAATCCTTTAAATTGAGTTGAAAAGCATCAGGCATTGAGGGCAGCAGCTGCTGTGGGGTTTGCCCACAGCACACTTGCAACGTTCTGCAGGTTTTTTTCCCAGCTGCCATGGTGGATTCTCCTCCTCTGCTCTCACAGTTCAGTACCAGACAGCTCTCCATAAGCCACTGCTTGAGACATGTGACTCCAGGCACTCCAAAATCACCAGGTGTTTCATGCTGTCACTGCCTTCACCTGTCCGGACTGTGCTGGAATAAACTCCTTCCAGAAATTCCTAAGGCCAGGCCACAACCCCACAGTGACCAGTAACTCAGTCCCAGAAATGCAACAGCAAGCAGGTTCCCTTAGGCCTTTAGAGGCTAATGATATTTCCAAGGGCTCTTTCAAACTTTGGTCAAGACTTGTCCCAAATGCACAGCGCCACAAAAGCGATTTTGCTCACTCTCAAGGAACTCCATTAGAAGGTGGAACTAAAGCTGCAGACACGCTGGCCCTCCTCTCCAGCATGGACTGCCCTCTGCCCAGCTCCTGCCTTGCTGGATCTGCCTCCTCAGATTTCTTCCTGGTTGCCATCCAGTCTCCCCACACAGCCATCTGTCACCGATGCACTATGATGGACCCCGTGACCTGAAACCAAGGGTGTCCTCTTAACTTCTCACTGAGCTACACTTCATGTCCTCTCAAGCTCTTCTAAATCCATCACTATCCCCTTCCAGTAACTCAGCTCAGCCAAAACAGCCAAACCCCAGGCTGCATCCTCGGGATGCCCAGAAAGCTGCTGCCATCTCCAGAGGCAGGAGCTGGTGAACAAGGAGATGAAATTCCCTCTGTATTTCTTATGACAGATGTATATTTACCCTCCCTAAAGGGTCAACAGAGTAAGACAGCCAAGGGAAAGGATACTTAATGAACACCAGCAGTCCTGCAAACAGGCCATAAATACAGTCTGCAACACACTGTAAAACTCTGCCCACCCTAAAGCAACATCCCAGCTGAGCTGTGTCAACTTAGCCCAGCACTGGCTGAAGATACAGGGTTGTCTCACAGTCTGGGGGTTCACAACCTGCACGTCCCCGTTTCTGTGCAGCTGCAAACAACCACGGCTGCTCGCACAGCAGCAAGGCTTTCGTGCCCTTCAGCCAAGCACATTGAAACCAGCAGGGTCTGAAACTCCATAGCTTGTTTCTCTCGGCAAATACAAACCTCTTGGCTTGACTAACTCTTGGCAATACACATCAAAAAAAAAAGACTCAACTGAATTAAACATATTTCAGAGGAGCACAGGATATAGAACGTAGGGAAGAAGGATCTGGCCAGAGAAGATAAGACAGAAAATTAAAGAAAAGAAAATAACAATTGAATAAAAGAAAATCAGGCACCTTTTAAAAATTTTTTTAAGTCAAATTCAGTAGTTATTGGAATGTTTTGAAGTACATAAAATAAAGCAATGAGATCCCCAAGATAAGGACTGCACTTCCAAGACCTCCACAGCCTTCAAATTCACACAGTAAAACGAGCAGGAATTATGTCTGGGACTGGGGGATGGTGGGAAGCCTGAAACTGAAAAAGTCATTCTGCTGAATATGCAAAAATATTTGAGAAGTTGTATAAAATCTAGGAGCATTCCAGAGTCTTACTGCAAGCTATTCATTTTTTCTAGCAGTTTCCCATATTAAAAGCTTTTTAGAGGAGGAGTTTCGCAGTGTCCACAGAGAGCAATGCATCATGCAGGATGTGCTTGGAACTTCAGCAAAAAAGTCCTTCTGCCTCATGGACTGCCAGGAAACCATCTAGTTGCTACAACTTGTCCTTCTGGTTAGGAGAAAGGAGCAGCATACAGAAAAGACAGAGCACGGGATAAACTGTGCATTGGTGACCAAGAAGGGACTGTCCTGCCAGGATCCCACTCACCACAGATTTCAGACAAGTTATTTTTCCAGCTCTCCTAATTGCTTGGTAGACACAGCCCAGGAGGCACCTCTACCCTCTCACGATTCAACATGGTCTTTCCTAAAAACGATCACAATGTACTGCATAGAAAAGAATAAAAATGCCTGTTTTGGGATCCCAAGCTTCACTGGGGGTCCCACAGTGCCCCATTCACACGGCATTCCTCTGGTAAGCCACTAACTCAGGCTGCTGTGTCAAAGAGCAACATCTTTATACATCTGTGAGTAGGATTCAAGTGTTTTTGCACACAAAACAAACAAACAAAACCAACCCCAACCAAACAACAAGAAAACAACCAACTTGAAACACAACAAGCCTACAGGCAGCAGTAAGGGCTCCTGGTAAAAGAGCCCTGGTTACGGGGCTTGACCTCAGAAAGCTGCTGAAAACAACCCTCCAACTTCCTCTGCTTTTATTGTTGCTGGGAAGAACAGAGGGGGGGGGGGAAGAGAAAGCACAAAAACTAAGACCATCCAAGTTGAACAGACTGCTGTCTTTTAAACATGATGACCCATCAGAAAAGGCTCATGACTGTTCACAACCCACTCTCTTGTAACAAAGGTGTGCACCACAAGCTTTCTGCTTTTCAGGAATTACCAAAATTCCAGGTTTCTTTTTAAGGATCTGGTTTTCTGTATATCTGTTGCAAAAGGCCCAGTTCTACCTTCAAACAAAAAGTCAATCACAGTTTGATCCCAGAAAGGCAAAAGCATCAGGGGGCTATACAATTTAGAGCCATCTGTTCCCTCTTCCTTTTGCTCATAACCAGGGAGAAGCCACCCCCCATCTCAGCTCCATTTGGCTTTTCCATCCCTCTCCAGCTTACCTGCCTTCATGGCTCCTCAGGCTCTACTAAAAGCTCCTCTGCCTGAGGGCTTTTCTTCCTCCCTCCACCCTCTCCCACTGCTCAGTGTTATTAAACACACCTGTGTGCCCCTCATCCAACTGTTACCCATTTGCATCCACACATGCTGCTCGTTAATGCTAACTATATTAAATCACTACTGGGAGGTGCCCTGATGAGCACAGAAAGAAAATTATGTTGTCCAGCTGGGGTAAGACGTGCTAACCAAGGGCTTTGAAAGCACAATCCACACGACATTCACGAGGCACTCCTGGGAATTTGGGTCACCTCGTCACCATGTGCTCAAGTGAGACAGGAGCAGCAAAATGGGATTCAGCTGCTCAGCACCACCAGAGCTGAAGATTGAAATGAAGCAAGAAAGAGGCATAAATTATAAAGACAACTGCACAGTGATGCATCCACAGAAGTTT
Organism: Anabacerthia variegaticeps; assembly: GCA_035583185.1. Classification (NCBI taxonomy): domain Eukaryota; kingdom Metazoa; phylum Chordata; class Aves; order Passeriformes; family Furnariidae; genus Anabacerthia; species Anabacerthia variegaticeps. The sequence goes on along the minus strand of JAWWEW010000006.1, from coordinate 5,243,637 downwards.
TTTCTCTCCCGTGTGTTTCCAAAGATTATGGTCTCTCTGCATAAGGCATTGGCAGCTCATGCCCTGAGGTACAGAAGGGACACAGAATGGGTGAGACAATTGTCCAGAGCTTGTGCAGACCCTCTGGACTGCAAAGTGTATAAGAAAATCCTGTCTAAAGAGCTGATTTCTCTCCAACATGTATTTGCCTTTACTTCCTATTATTTTAAGAACACTGCCCTTCACGGTCTTATCTAAAATTGGGAAAACTCTGCAATGTTCTCTTTGCTGTCAACAACTGTTCAAAATTCCACATTAGCAACGTTGAGAGCCTTAGTGCAAGAGCTCCCTCTTAATATTTTAAGCACAGAATAAGATTAAGTAGTATAATACAAACAACAGTGTGCATCCAATTCCCAGTTCTGCTGGAGAAACTGATGGAGCTGACATGGTCTTAAAAACTGGAAAAATCTGCAAAACAGACTTAATGAGGAAATGTTCACTTGTTTGTCTTTTTTTTTCTTAACAGTTCTTTTAAAAAAGATAATTCGATGATCAGTGTGCTGTTGCCATTTTCTTTATAACCATTCTTAGGAACATCCAAATAGTGACAATGACAATAAAGACCCAGTTCCCTCAAATTTGCATTTTGCTATATTCAAAGTTTGAGATTTATTTTGTTAAGTACAATCTTCTTTAGAACTTCCTTAGTTTGGTATTAACTCTTACCTTTAAAATATGTTCCTGAAACTACTGCAGTACATTTAGAACATAAACATCACCTTCATACAATTTTTCCAAAGATGTTTCTAGACATCCTTGGCTAAGTCACACTAACTGGATGTAGCAGCACCAAGTAGCCACTCCACCTCTGCTTTGCCTGTATTTCAAGTTACTTACCTTTCATTTAGTATTTAATCCTTTCATTAGACTTATACAACAAAAGAGGTTTTCACAACTTTATTGTCAGCAGGGTATAAATTTGATGTATGGCTTATGATAAAATGCTGTCATACCTGCAATTTACTCCCTGTCTTTTGGCACGTTTAGTTCAGTTCCTTCTATTACCATCAGTAAAGGCATTTGCACATTTTTGAATGCACACGAGATCTTGTGTGTATGCATCTCATTTGTCCACAAACTCCCCTGGGATGTTGTATGTGTGAATACAGCTGAGGGACACTTGCCAGTCAAAACAGATGCTCAATTCCTATACCAGGGAATGGAGCACAAATACAGGATTTGCTTTAATGTATTCACAGTGTATCCAGCCCCAGCTACTTCCAAGACTTTTCTGTATAAATTGCAGCAGAAACCGGCTTAGAAGTGACGTTCCCATTTGGAACTAGCACAAAGCAAGGTACTTTGGAGGCAAAAATCTGTCCACTTAAACACATACCATGTTGTGCACTACAAGAAGCACCAGGGTAGGTATCGCAGTTTTTCATAGTGACAGTTTTCTCTGCCAAACTTCACAGATGAAACTAGAACAAGTGACAGAAAATAAGTGTTACATCTCAGAACTGGTCATGTCCAAGCACAGCTCAGTAATTTTGGGGCTGATGTGTACTGTGGCAATGGCTGTGGAGTGCCCTCAGGAACAGGGTAAGGAGGGAAAGGAGAAGAACGAGTACCCCCCAGAGGTGCAAGGACATCACCAGATCGCACTGTGGTGGTTTCTGGATGGCACAGAGCAGGGCAGCCCTCACCTGAAGGGATGCCAGGAGCCAGCCAGGCTCTGGAGCCACTGGAGGATCAGTGTAACCCACAGGGCAAGCCTTTCCCAGAGCCTGAGCAAAGTGCTGTGAGTCAAATCACGCCCGTGCCGGGGGCACTCAGTGCAACACCCTGCGGGGTGAGAACTCAAAACTGAATCCCATGAGAATTTCTGATAAATATCTTTTGCTCATCCATGAGCTGTATCACCCCAAGCACAACTATTTCAAAACCGTAATTTCTAGAATAAAGGACTGTTATCCTTTCCAGACAAGAATATTGTTTCCCTCAGAATTTATGGCACATTCCTTAGATTTAACAATTATGTTTACCGTTCTCTGCTTTGTCCTCAAACAGATGAGTATGATACAAAAATCTTGTACTAAACTAACACTACATTTCTCAAGGGAGGGAAGTGGATGGGTTGCTCTTTGGGACAGCACTAATACCAGCTAGGATTAACCCTTTTCCAGCCACGTTTGCAGCTCTGGGAGTGAACCTTTGCTTTGTCTCCAAGCTCAGCTTTACAACAAGCTTTATCTCACAAAGCACAGCAGCCAGTGCCGAGCTGATGCTTTATGTAAAACCAGTACCATTAACATTCGAGAGCCCCACTGACAATGCGAGCTGAGGCGTAAGAAAGAAAGAGAAAATCCTTTGATTCTATCAAAAAACTTGCAATGAAAAACAAACACTTGATTCACAAGTGCTATAGCTGGAGAGGGAGAGAGTCAGGAGCTAATGTACCATAGTAATTGGATTGAAAGATTGTGAGGTGGTGGAATTCAGTGGCTGTATTAAAAAGCCATCCCCTCTTCGAGGCAAGGAGCCAGCATAATGAAGAAAAGACAGGAAACAAGTTAGGGAGTGCCATCCAAGGTTAGAAGAAGACCCTGCCATCTTTAAAATGGAAGGACGGCCTATTCCCACAAAACTGGGCTTCTCTCTCTTTTGCAATCTAAGGCTGTTTTTTATTACCAAAGTCAGCAACTGGAAAATACATTTACCAGAGCATTATTCCCATCATTATAATAATAAAAGGGTCAATTAAAACTCAGTTAAGTGCTACATCTGTTGTGTAGTGGATGGACTTTAAAAGAGAATCTCAGTTACTTCAATAAAAACTAAGTAATGCTGGGTGCAGCCTGGTCACCTTTCAAATTCTGAATCTCTACTGCTTAGGAAGGTCAAATTGTTTTTTACATCCTTGTTCCTCCCCAGCAGAATGACCAAGTAATTCTGAACCATTTCTCAGTCAAGCAGTGGCGTAAGTTCCCAGAAAGAACTGATTTTCCACAAAAAAATAAATAGAATTTAAAGCTGCAATTTACATTTACAGCAGGAAATAACAAAACTTGTCTGTGATTACCAAAAAAACAAAGGCAGATTTAATGAATTGCTGTTCATATTGCATCTATTAAATGGGACTCAACACTTCTAAGAATCTATTGCATGGCAAAAACAGCAGTGAGGGTATTGCATGGTAAGATGCTGGTTGTTCCTGCAATGGGAACACTGACAAGCTCAGTACACTCTTCCTGAACTAAACTAAAGGGAAGTTCTGTGCATTACTTACAAGGACTCGTCCCTTTAGCTGCTCCAACACAGCATGACTTTCATAGCCAGGGTCTGGGTACATACTTTTCAGCATGTTTTTTTCATTCCTTTTCTACTAAAAAAGAACAAAAGAATAAGCTTTACAGGGTTAGAGAAGATAGGTAACATTTCAGCTCCTTACAAGACAGGATAATGACCCAGCAAGTATTAAGAACAGTGACAGAAATAACTTCTCCTTATCACTTAGTCTAAAAGATTAATAATCATGTATTTCACATCTTACCACCAAACTCATCCTCTAAAATTCTTACCAGGAAGAATCTGCAATTCCATTTACACTCGGGATTTCCCATGTAGGACTTAAAATTTCCTTTAAGCTTTATTTCACCACTTCTCTTTCTTCTCTCTCTCAACACTAGAACTGCTCGCTGGCCAAAACCCAAGAGCTCAATACTGCCAGTTTCAGGAAGACTTAAAATACACACACAAAACCCACCCTTCTCAACCCAGGCCTGCATTCTGCAAAGTGGGTCCACTTTTAATTAAAACCAGACGCTCAGATGATCCCACCCAAGCACTAAGCACTGTAACAAGTTTTCTCAGTGCCACTTTAATAGCCTGCTTTTTTAAGAAGCTTTTAATTCAGCATTCAGCTTCAAGACACCAAATGCTGCCAGCACTGTCTGATCTCAGCATGATAGGGAAAAGTACCACTAGGTCTCTGCTCCAGTATTGCTAACAAACATGGCTGAAGGGAATTATTTGCCTGGATTAGGAGGCTAACAAGTATTCCCCAAATTAATGATGAACCGCATGAGTTTTATTTTGCGCTCTTGCTGGTAAGAAACCACCAAAGCTTTCTTCTCAAAACTCCGCTTCAACCACAGCAGGGATGACTAATTATAAGCACCCTGTCTGGGGTAGAAAGGAAAAGAAAGAATTAGTTTGTGTAAGCTTATGGAAATGTGGCTCCGTGCTTCACTTTCTGCCTTTTCTCCTTGTCAAGCAAACAAAGCGGAAGGGTGGGAGGGGGAACGGCAGCACAATGAAACAGCCTCGCAAATTCAAAGCTGAAAAGATGTTCCACATGATGAAAGGCAACGAGAGAAGGTTGCTCAGTTCTTACTCCAATGCACCAGATAAGAGAGCTTGGGACAGGCAAAATCTGTTCCCTAAGCGTGGTTCATCAGGGCATATCAAGGCTGCAGAAACGTTATTGCATTTTTAATAATTCACAGGAATCTGCCTGTGTCCCTCTTGATTAACATCTATGTAGCAATTGTCCAAGCTTCACTGAGGTTGTCATTTTGCTGTCTGGAAATATCTGTAATTGCTTATACCAGCTGAAATGGTTATTTCAGCTTTTCAGTGTCTTTTAAAGTTGCCATCTTAATGAAGGGGCAAATTTTTTGACAGCAGATGCCAGAAATGTGCCTGAAAAAAAAAAATCAGGAGAGGAGAAAGAACAAGAAGGAAAAAAGAAGAATTCATCTGCGTGTCAGGAAATGCACACTGTGCAGAAGCCACTGAGAATATACACTTGCCTTTCATACACTTGCCTCATCAGACCTGTAATCACCTGCTTGAAATAAATAGCACATCCACCAGCAAGGATTTGCACAAATGTTTTGGCAAGTTCTGCAGGAACCAGCATATGCATGTGCAGCTTCCACTGAAACCATAGGAGAGGGAACAAATGCCCTAGACCCAGGACTTGTTCCAGATTTTTTAATGGCTGGAAACAAGTGGTAAAGATTATTATATCCCAGAATTAGCAGGGGAAAGGATCCCATTCATTTCTCTGGTCTAAGCCACCTATGTTAGGCTTCTGATCTGTTTCAGAACTTTCTGTGTCTCAATATTCCAGGACACTTCTTGCTACATCATAGTTCACTGCTGAACTACTCAGCTTGGAATGAAACTATTTTGGTAACTGAACAGTGGTCCAAATCCAGAACAATTAACTTGAGCCCATTTCTGACACTCTCTAGAGGAAGAAACTTATATATAACTATCCTAGAGATCCTAAAGGATCCCCTTAATAGATCCTATATTCAGAGTAGGTGATCATGTTCTTCTGCTCACTGCATCAAGATTTGTTTAATTCACACTTAGCTGAGACTATAGAGCAACTTTGTTACTCTGGATAATATATTTTCCTAGGATTGACAGGTAATCAGAGGTTTTTTCCCATGGCAGCCCAAACAAAGCCAAGACTTGGAAGCACGAAGACCTGAGACACGCAGAGATGGTTGGTAAACCAACCTCCAGGCCAGGAAGGAGGACAGACAGCATCTTTCTTCACCAGTCTGGAAAATCTATGTATTCTTTTGTGCTGGCTACAGCAGTCTCATGTGCCCTGCACCACGAGGGATGTGACAGGGTCCCTGCATTCTTACCGAGAGGCCCGGGAGGTCCCGGTGTCTCCCAGGAAAAGAGGATTCGTGTTCAGTTGGAAACTGCACAAAGAGCACAATGGGAGCAAGACTTGTGGTGAGCAAGTTCCCCACGATACTGGTCCTTTGCATTCTCCTGAATCCCTGTGATTACCAAGGGGGAGACCATGACAACAGCAGAAAAGCCATTCACTGCTGACACTGGAGACACAATGGCCAACTAGTACTTTGGGTGAAATAAATCACCCACTAGCTGTTTTATTAATGACCCAGCCAGAAAGCACATACTTCACTGCAGAAGATGAAAGAGGCAAGTAAACCAAGCTGCCAGTCGACAGGAAAGCATTAATATTCATTTAGCTTCTTATATACTGCCAGTCAGACCAGGAGAAGAGCTGGGTATTGCTCCTGTGTCAGTGCCCAGCAGGTTTTAGGCCTGGATTATATACTGGATTCCCACTGAAATTCAAGAGAAGTGAGCGAAGCCACAAAGGCTGACACTGAAAACCACACCCACAGCAGAGTGGCAGCTGCTGATCAACACAAGGGGCACTGAGGCATCCTGAAACTGTCTGCTCTTGGATGTGTACATGAGCTTTTCTCTAGGAAGCAAACTTTCACATCCTCATGTGCATTTGGACACACACAGGAAGATTTTTGCCTTTCTTGGGAACTTCTGCAGCTGTTCACCCATAACCCAATTCTCATCTCACTTCTCTGCAATGTGATTGCAGAACAGGGGACAGGGAAGAAAAATTGAGCAAAAACATCACCCAGACATTATGGCTTCGTTATTTCTTTCCCTTTCATGCTTCCCTAGCAATGCTTTCACAGTCATTCTACAGTCTGCAGACCATGTACATTATTTTCTCTCCTAAAGTCAGCAAAGACAGCATCAGAAATTCACCAAACTTAAAATTAAACCATTATCAAGATGACTTAGGGTAGTATCAAACCTACCATGTTCCCCACTTACGTCTGCAGGACTCAAAATATCAATGGCTCAGACATCACCAAGTCAGTCAATGATGAAAAAATCGATACTGCAGCAACACAAAACATTAATTACCTGTCATACAAAGGCAGACACACCCCAGTTCTGTTCTTTATTTCTGAGTGTGTGTACATGCTTAAAGAAAAAGTACCACCTTTCACTTCCAGCTCTTCAGGCCAGAAGCTTCCTAGAAAGTCAGTACTGGACAAGCTTGCACTTGCAGATTTACAAGTCATGATTACAACACTACAGGGGTACAGGTTTATTCCACTTCTATTAGGAAGCTATTTCTGTTTATTATAAACAAACAAACAAAACTCCCATGTTTGTGCAATGTTCTGCATGCTCAGAACAGCCTCCCCTGGCTTTTTTTTTATTTCCTTTTCTTTAAGAAATAAGATATTGAGACCTACAAGGGATTTTTTTCTGAGAAATAACATACAAGACTCAGTATGTTCCAAAATCTGCATGTAAAGAGGGGAAACCACTTTCTTGTACATCTACCCATCCTTATTTAAATGAAGGCATAGCTTGTGAAATGTGCCAAAACAAAGGCTTTGAAAATTTAGGTTCACAGGCTGAGTATACCACAGACAACAGCAATTCCTACATTTTCCTATTTTCTCCAGTGATCCTGAAGTGTTTAACATAGAGAGGAGGTGAAGAGGAGGTGATGGGAAAGTATTTAGATGAAGTAAAAAGCACAGGAAAAAAAGGAAATTAGGCACTCTGCATGTTTTTACAATAGATGGATCATGGCAGCTGAAGAATCACAAATAAATCAGTGAAAGACTGTAAACCTCAAATGGATTTCCAGTAGAAAACATGACCACATCTCTGAGATTTGGGGTGAGAGGAAGGAGGAGGTTTCCGCAGAAAGGGAGAAAAGAAATTATACAACTACTTTGACAGGGGGGTTTTTAATGGGAATTCTAGTTTTAATGGGATACAATGTGTGCAGTTTGAGTGCCCAAGACAATCGCTGAAGGAGATTAGGTAACAACTTTCACTGATAGTTTTTTAACCAGCTCTGGCACCATCCCCTTAAGGGCACCATACTGGGTTCTTCACAGTGTTGCAAAATGGGGAATATGTAAAATTTTCTTAATGTTGATCTTTGTGTACTTTCAAGGCTAATCAACAAGAAGGAGATTTAATGAACCTGATTTTTGTGGACAACAGGACAGAATGATGACGATGGGCCCCTTTGGCAGACTCGCCGTGACAGGTCCTGCATGTCCTGTGCCCCTCCTAAAATGACAAATCTCCGTGAACTTTTCCATCGGTAAGAAAAATTAATAATGCTTAGAAAACCAGATTAGCAAGAATTCATTAAACTCTACATATTGGTATGTTCTGTTTTCAGTTTAAAGATTATTTCTAGGCATTTCGAAGTAAAAAAAGCTTGCTGTGAAAGAGGCCTGTTTGATTTGTTCCATGCAGTTCTCAGCACTCTATTTAAAACCATTCATGCAAACACAAGGTATTCTCAGAGGCACTATTGATAAAAGACTGCACAGAAGCCAAGCGCCGCGAGCAGCTATTTTTAATTATCCAAACTGTGCACAGAAAACAGGCACAGCTTTAGAAGTGAACTTAAGGTCGGAGAGGGGAGCAGGGGTTAAAAAATAAAAATTAGAAAGAATCAAATCAACGAGCTACACGCTAAGAAAAATCTCCCTGTCTGGCCTAGGACTGTGTATCAGTCCAGGTGAAACATTTTGGGTTATTGTAAATGAAGATAAAACATATTGGCATCTGTGTGACAGACATGGCCACAAATAAATCAAGCAATAAACAGCACAGCGTGCTATTTCTGGCTTTGTGCCTCCTTTTTGTCACATTAGGGTAAAAAGTCGCATTCACAGCCCACAAGTGGCTCTGAAACAAGAAGGCTCCCAACACCCCCCGCCATGGGGACAGAAATGCAGGCCAGTCCAAAGGGATTATGGGGTGGCAGGGAAGTCTTGCTAACAGAAGCAGACAGCTGTTGTGGCTTTGGGAACCAACATGAACACCCCAACATCTTCCTCCCAGCCGAGTGCCAGGGTTTTGTGATGACAGTGCTCAGCCTAAGACAACCCTGATGGCAACTGATGCTTTCCTGCTCCAGCCCTTCCCTGTTGTTCTCCTCCAAGTCCTAAGCAAATCTCAACAGGCTTCTGAGGGATGATCTCATACAGCCATTGCCAACCACAGCTTGAGGCACACCACATCTGCCACACAAAGTTTTTCCAGCACTGAGAAAGAAAACCATGATTCTACCAACACATCCAAGAGACCTGAAGAAGAAATAGCAAAGGGTCACACAAGACAAGGAGATGGACAGATACAGATATTTTCTGCCCTTATAGTGCCCATTGCTAGAGATGGGCCTTTGTACTTCTTCCCAGCTGTCAGCATCCAGCAGAGAATTAAAAACCTCAGAGCCAGGTCTCTTCCATGTGTTTGTAGAGTGACAAATGCCAAGGTGCCCTGGTCCAGCACAGAACCACCAAGTGGTACCACATGAGCCAGATTTTTCATATGTGTTGCCCCAACTCATACTCAGTACTCTCCCTCTCTTGCTCCTCTTTATTTCCATGGGCTGTTTCGGCAGGGAACAGCTTTGTTTCCCCAGTGTAATTGTCCCCAAGGACAATGCTGCAAGATTTCCAAGTCACTCTGAAATAGTGACTGTCGGATACAGGAGGATGTGTCTGAAATACACAGCAAACAAAATCCACCCGTTTGATACAAGCAAAATCCATCCACTCAATACATTCAGCACAAATTCCACAGACACGAAACAACCTGGCAGCAAAACTCACCACTTCCATGACTATCCAAGGGCTGAACATCAGCTCAGGGCTGGAAGCAGCATAGCTGTAAACAGGAGCATCAGGCAATGATTCCACAACAGCAAAGCAAGAGTTACACACCAGAAAAACAGGGTGTGGGGCACCCTCAGAAACAAGCCAGTCCAATGGACAAGGCTCAGTGTGAACTGCTAAGTATACACATGCATAAAGAAATGTGATTTTGAACAGAATCTAACATGATTCCTCCCCTCTGCCCCATTCTTCAAGGTCCCAATATGCATAGAATCACAGAATGGTTTGGGTTGAACCTTAAGGACTCTTTCCTTCCACCCCCCTGCCTTGGGCAGGGACACTTCCACTATCCCAGGCTGCTCCAAGTTTGCTTAAAAAAATAGAAGGCTAAAAACAAAGATCCAAGTTATTAAATAAAGAAGAAGATTTGTTATTTGGAAGTACCACCATGTATTTTCTCTTCCTCTGCCTACCCCGGTTTGCTCATGGAGGCCGTGGTTGTCAGTGTCCATGCTGTCATCTTCCTAACCAGTTTTTGAAAGCATGGAGCTTGGAGAGTCCATCAGAGAAAATGAAGTTCTGCACTATGGACACTAAATAAACCCTATTTAAAACATGTTCCTAAACCAATAGGAAGAACTTACAGGTGATCTTCGTTTTGGGACTGTCTTGGCTCAGGCAAACATGGTGGGTTCCCTTGAACACTTTTGGCAGTTGTGACACTTCAAGGTAGCCCAGCTACTTTCCAAGTAAACAAGATAAAATACATGGTACATGATGCTTACCCTTTATACAGCAATTTTTATCCATTAATCCAGTGATAGCTCACAAAGGTTGGGAAAAATATTGACATTTCCATGTTAAGCAACGATGCCCAGAGAGGTTAAGCCGTTTCTCCAATGTCACACAAAAATGCAGCTGAAGCCAAGGACAGACCAATTTCTGAAAAGCAGCGAAGCACAGACTCATTTCCTCGACCCCCTGAGCGCTCTGCCATCACATCACAGCCATTCCCACTGGGGTGGAGGCACACCTCTCCCCAGAGCAGGTAGATACAGGCCCAGGAAATGGTTCACAGCTCTGTGTCTCGCTGCACACAGTGACACTGAGCACCTTTCCCTGGTGTGCAGACCTGTGCCAGGACAGTGAGTTATATGCCCATCAATCCTCCCCACTTGTGTACACACGCCGAGCCCTGTTGATTTTCCTCATTGATTACGTGGACACATCACAGTTTTGTGAACACAGCCAAGTCCAGCAGAGCTTCAACTGCTTGAGAGCTCAGATCAAGCCATGGACTACAAGAGATTGCATATGTTACATTCCACCATGGCACTGTACCTGGAGCAGCCACACCCAGCACAAGGGTACAGTGCCACACTGATCTCCTAAATCCTACCTGGACTTATGAATCCAGAGGCATTCATAAAATGAAAAGAGGTTGCACTTCGGGTGATATTTTGAACAAGTTGAGGCTTTGGGCTAAAAGAACATGTGAAAGACTGGACAGAGTCACATATTGGATTGGCTCACCAGAAGCTCATGAACAGATTTGTTTCCTCTAAGGCCACAGACTGACTGCAAACTCCTCAGAAGCCAGTTGTCTTCAACTATTTTTAGGGCAGGGTGTCCAGATTTTCCTCAGGAAACGCATGCCAATCTTCAGCAAAAAGTCAATAAAAGAACGGATGATCTTCAGAGAATAACCAGACTGTGACAACCTTGCACGTGGACGTCTGACACCAGCACCATCTCCTCTAATGAACACTTCAGCACTGACTGACACCAGAAATCCCCCCGTGGGGAGTCAGCAGCCCCTGGGATGGAGCCTGGCAGCAGAGCCGAGCCACCCAACACCACCACCAAGCTGGCCCTTCCTCAGAACTGAATTAGGGCCCACAGCCTTTACCTGCCATGGCCTCCCTCCCAGAGTCAAACACAGCTAGATTCTCTGGATTTTTAGACTGCACTGATACCTTCTTACTGCTTTTAGTCCTCCACCAGTGAAATCAGAGTCCTGTGCACAGCTGCTTTCTGAGCCTGCTGGAATTCTGCCATCCTTGCATTTTCTCCCTGCTGAGTAGGTATTCCTAACTCATCCATATCACAGAATCCAAGTATCCCAACATCTCATGCCCCTGAATTGCTTTTACTGCTGGAAGCACAGTCTCATCCTTCAGATTCCTGGAGAAGAGAAGGCTCCTGCAGGAGACTCTACTGCAGCCTTTCAGTACCTAAAGGGGCTTGATAGAAAGATGGAGACTTTCTATCAGAACCTGTAGTGACAGGACAAGGGGTAATGGTTTTAAACTAACAGAGTAGATTTAGATTAGACATAAAAGAGAAATCCTCTGCTGTGAGGGTGCTGAAAGGTGGTGCTTTCAAGGTGTTCCTTGGAAAGAAGCTCCACTACTGGGGAGGTTGACTGGCATATCTCTCCTGTGACACCATTATTCACACTCCAAAGTGTGTTTTGTCATCACTGTGATCACACTACAGCCTTCTGTAATTTTCCTCAGTAATTGTTGACAGCCTTATCTTCTTAAATTAACCCACCCAAAAAGTAAAGCCAAGGAAAAACAGCTTGGAAAAAAATCAGACTGCTATGAGGAAATCCAGATCAACAGAATCAAAAAAAGGAAGTTCAATCTTTACAGTGGAATAAGGTAGTTCAAGGGAAGAGTCACAACCCTGAGACTTGGTACCAATGAAATGGTACCAATTTCACAGTGGGGGCAAAGCCTTTGCTTCCAAAGGAGTGTCCCAGACACCAAGTCTGAGCCTCAAGGCAAATGTTCCAGGATTAAAGAACATTTATTTGACTAAATCCTAAAACCTTGCTGTGGCAACTTGGACTGGAAAGATGGGGATCCTACTTAAGACTTCATAAAACATTCAAAAGGGAGGGCTGGATAGCCTGAGAGATATTTCACATTTAAAACTCTGCTTTATCTCTCATCAGTGTAAGCAGTGACCAAAAAGTATTATTCCTACTTGGGAGGGAAGTGGTCAGAGACTGAACTCACCCAAGGGCTCTTCATTTCCTCTGTTCTGCCCCCCAGGCTGCACCCCTTCTGCAGGAGGATCTTAAGGGCAAGAAAACAAACCACACTTCTCCTCTGGTTTTGGTGCTGCCAAAACAAGCCTGTAGAGATTTTGTCACCACTCTATTTGCAAATGTAAAGGCAAAGACGGTCAAACAACCCTAAATGTAAGAACTGAGCAGGGAACAGAAACACTAATGTCCTTCTTTGGGCCACACGTTATCTTTTCTGGTTTGTCTCAGCCTGGGCCTATCAGCTCAAGCAGCTTGGGCCACTTGGCCTGAATTCCAGGCAGGTGTGTGAGCTGCTGGGCTGCTGAGTCAGCACTAGACCAGAGGGTAAGGGGGGAGTCCTCCTTATGTCATTTCCACAAAATATGAAAAGCATTTTAAAAAAATTCAGATCAGATATTCAACAAAACCAAAGCAGTACCCACCATGATGAAAAACTGACTGTACAGTGTCCCATGAGTTTAGTGAAATCATGAGCCTAAGAGCAATGACTTGATAGGAATGCAGTACCATGCCAAAATCTTTGGGAGGAAGAGGAGCACGAGCATTAATTTGTCACATGCTCATGGAAAAACTAATGTCCTCACAGCTCCTGCACAACCCCACAGCAGATGATCCCTGAGGAGCAGCAGAGAGGACTTCAAAATGTGGAAGCCACAGAAGTTCAAATTCTGACTGAGGATTAAATTGAACTTCTTACACTGACCAATAACACAGACTCTGTAGAGGACCCTGAGGTTAAATCAAGGTCTTGCCTGCTCTGAAGATTAATGATCTTCTCTCTGGAAACATCCCAGTGTAAAAACCTGTGTGTTAGCCTCGGACACCTTCAGCTGCATCAGATTCAAAGTTCAGCTCTTGGTGCTGATGATCAGCAGCTGAGTTTCCCAGTTTTCAGTGCCTTACCACTCTGAGACTCTTCTGCCTCAGAGATAAAAGGAAAATAAACTGTCCCAGCAGGTACTAAAATATTACAGAGCCCCTTACAAGATCTTCCTGCTGTTGCTAGCAGGAGGAACGGAGCGCTGTTCCCACTCCTCCTTGCAGCAGCTGCTGCTGCACACGGGAGGGTCTGGAGCACTTTGGGTTTTGACAGTTCAGGCAGTACCCCTGGAGCACAGCCCTGCCGAGAGAGTAGAACATTTTGGAGGGATTCTCTGGAAAGAATCAAGTGGAAATTGAAACAGAGACTTTGAACTTTGCCAGCAAAAGGAATTGTATGTTCACAGCAGCCCTCTGCCATACTTATTTGCTTCTCCTCTCTCTCGCAGCAGCTGAGAGATAACTGCAGAAACTACTGGAAGTAATTGAGAGGAAGGAATTGAACCTTCCTGTGCATCAGGCATAAGGAGGATTCATCCTGTACTGAAGATGAGAAAAGTCACCCACATGACTCAGTTGTCAGGATATCTTCCTAATTACTGCGGTATTTAAAGAGGAGAAACGTGTCGCTCTCAAACGTGAATCTGCCAAAAGGGGTATGACAAATAAAACCCTGGGAGCAGAAGAGTGCTATGACAGTGTGACCTCTGGAGAAAGAAAAAAATTCTCTGACCAGAATTTTGCAGAGACCTAGAGTTCAGGTGACTCTTAAAATCGTGACTCTTGTTGCAAGATCAGCATTAATTGTGCAAATTAACTAGCTCTTCTGTGATTTTATTCTATACGTGCCAAGAAAGGAACAAAATATTGATTGAGTGAGCTTCAGGTTTTATTTACATAAGGATCTGATTGCCAGGTTCATTCTTATGCAAAGCAGAGAGAGAAAGCTCTTTCAGTAGGCATTTTAAAAAAATCAGATCTAAAAATAACATTATGCTTTGACTTTACTTATAAAATCCCCAGGAATGCAAGCCATGCTTCTTCCTTCAGCAGTCACTTAGAAACACAAGAACGAGATGGGGGAAATCCCTGACATTTCCACTGCCTTCAGACTGGAGAGGAGTTTGCTCCGAATTGGAACAGAACTGACCAAACTCAGCATCAGGAAGACAGAAACATGGAACTGGTGCCCATTTCTGACTCTCAGTTAAAGCATCCCCAGGAAAACCTCACACTAGATCACTCTGAGCGTGTAGTATTTTTCCACATACATGCACTCCTGGGAAGCTTTGAAAGCTTTTATTTTCCAGTGCCGTGTCTCCAGGTCCTTCCTTGAAGCTGTTGTTGTTTCTCACACCAGAGCTTTTTGAAGCTGTAAAAACAAACCTGTGTGCTGAATAGGAGCAATGCCAGGAGGAATGACCTAGCAAAGTCCTTTTTGAAAGAGCCTCAGCCCTCTGGAATGAAAGCAGAAGAAGGGCTCCCTAAGCCCTTGGCTGTGGAAAACAGGCACACCTGATGAAACAGTGAGGGACAGCATACCTGTATATCATATTGTCTGTTCATTAAAAGGCCAGATGCAACTTTTGGATAAAAAGGCGACATCCATTTAATAGCTTTTTGCATGTAATGCTTTTCAAAAGCAAAACATTGCTTTTTTTCCTAACAGCTACACTGGGAGAGGCATGTAACCTTGTGGGATGTGATAGAACTGAGCAAAACCACATCTCCAGACCAAAAAGCACCATGAAGAACATTGTGTATTTTATAAAGGCAGTCCTAGGTCACTCTTAGCATATATCCACATTCCCAGCTCATAGCCTTGTTCCTATCTGGCTGTTTACAAAACCCCTTTTCTCCCTCCATCAAGAAGTATGGCACAAGGTAGTTCACAACACAATGAAATTCTGGAATAGTGGTATCATTCCGTTTTCCACTGGGGCTTTTTCTTTTTCAAATTGTTATGCCTCAGGAGAACAGAGTGAAAAATCTCACCATCATTACTTCTTTGCAAACACTTCTGCTCATTTTGAGAAAGCCACAACATGTTTCGGTGCAGAGTGAAAACTCACTACTAAGCAGCTGAAATAAATTCTTGAAAGCAAAACTGCTCATTTCTAAAGCTCTTAGGGAAGCTTAAATCTGGTATGAGATCTTGAAGTCCTTACTGGATACAGAAGACTGTTTGGGAATTTGCCATTCTCCTACACAAAAAGAAAACAAGTGCACCCAGGAGTAAATCTTTGTAGCCAGAAAGAGCCAGGCATGCTGCAGAGCAGCTTCCACAACATCTGCTCTACAAACCTAATTATCCCTCATTGCACAGATGCAAAAGCCGTCTGAAATGTTAGCACCTGAGACAGGGAGATGATTTTAAGCCCCTTTAAAATGAACTTTTTTTAAAAAAAGCCATGCAGAAGTACAGTTTGTGCATCAACTAACAGAAGTGAATAAAAACTGATCCCAGTTCATTCTAATACCAGAGAAGTCACATCCCCACATCCATCCCATGTGGGTGTTCATTCTTAGCACTCTTTACACTCAGTTCTCAGTGGGATGAACTGAAACTGTGGTACTACAAGCTACTGCATGCAGCCAGTTTTTCAGGGATTTGGCAGCAGCTTTTGAGTCCTCGAGTGCAACAACTTCATTTAGTCTTAATCTGCAGTAGAAATACACAAGTCCTAAAACCTAGATAAGAACATCACTTCCGGAAGGAGATGTTAAAATAACCTCACCTTCTAACACCTACAAGAGCACTGGTGGGCACTGGTCCAGACATTGGTGGCCCTTTTATTTGCAGATGCCTTCCTGAGAGCAAATCACATGTGAAATTTGAGAGAAGTTTTAAATGGGTTTTTATATACAAATGTGACAAAGAAATGTATATAAATGAGGCTGAGATATGCGGCTGTACAAAAGCAGACAGCTTAAATCATTGAAGAAACAGTATCCACAAATCTCTTTTCTCAAGTGAAGACATCTTTCTCTTTGTCTCTCAGGAACTCTAATTCATCTCATTGCTCTTGAATTTTCCCTAGCAGTCAAGTGGCAAGCTGCCAGCTAACTCACAGTTGGCTGGAAGCATGGTCACCTACAAGCTAATTGATGCCACAAAACTTCCCTCCAGGATGCCATCTGGGTTGCATTCAATATTCTTACTGGATTCAGAAGTCCGTCCCTCTAAACTTGAAAGATGCTTCTCTTGACCAAATGCCAACTTGCTGATTTTGTTTGCAAGCACATACATTTAACCAGGCAGCAACACCAAGCTCCTGTTCCCCTCTTTTGACCAAATATCTACTGCATTATTCTACAGAAATAAAGACAAACAATTCCCCGCCTTGCAAGTGGGTAAAGAGCCTGTCAATGCAAATGTTGAAAGGCATCAATATAAAATAAAAAGGGCATTTTACACCAAGTCTCTGCTCCTGCCTGAATAAACAGCCCACGTGAGTACCCTGCTCTCGATTCATACCCCCCCAGTGGCCATAATGAGACTTGTTTTCATTTTTAAAAACCAGGGCATTTACTGAATAACCTTACTATTACTTTTGGGGCCTGTCTGCCCCACTAACAGTGAGACAGGTATGGTAGGTGTTTGCATTCTCCTGTTGCTACTTACTGCAGCAGAAAAGCACCTGCTGACACAGTCCCATCCCTCTGCATTGACGGGGACAGTTTTCTGCATGCAAAGCCACTTCCACAGGAAGCAGCAACAATAAATCACTGATCTCCTGCTCTCCTCTTGTGCATGTTCTGCTCGGCAAGAAGAACATCCTGGGCCATGGACCCAGCAGGCCTGAGCACAGCCAGCTCCCCGTGCCCAGAGAAGCACTTCCCCTGACACATCTGAGGTTAAGTGTACCCAGTTGCTTTGGGTGAGGAGGGGAGAGTCTGCCACAGAGCCTGATGAAACAGGGACATGTTTTGTCAAGCTCTCAGCCCACCCTTCCTGTTGCATTCTCTTTCTGCGCTTTGTGGGTTCTCCACATTGGGCATATTTTCTCAACAACGTCTCAACAGGAAAATGTCAACAAGTCTCACTGTGTGCTGTGTGAAGCCTTCATGAGCAAGGGTCCTTGCAAGAGCAGCACAGATTTACTCCACAGCCACTTGCCTAGAAATACTTTGTAAGAGAATAGATTTGGCAGGATCGAATCACAATTACCTGCTTTTCATGTGGAGGAAAGACAGCCTGCTGGAAAACTCAAAGGCAGTTTATTTGACTCACTCAGACATAATGCTGTTGGAACAAAAGGCCAACCTGGCAAAAGCTCATCAAAACAAATTTCCATCAAGTTCCTACACTTATTAAAAAAAAGTGCACATCAGGGATAGAGATGGAGAGTGCCTACTCACATTTGGCAATTCTTCCTGCCCATTTTCTGCAGTCAAACTAGAAATCCAATACTCTGGAAGTGTTTTAGTACCTATATATTACAGGAAAATCCTATTATTATTAGCTGAGGAAAGGTATTGAAAAAGCAGGATATAAGTTGCAATACTGACATAACAGAATTAAAGAGGTTTACACTGACTCACTAAATACCCACACAGCAACAATAAACTCACTTTGAACTCACCAAGAGCTCTGCTGTGCAATCCAATAGCCTGCAGCTTAGCTGGAAAAACTGCCTCTCCAAATCAGGGTTGGGGTTTTCTTGTTTTGCCTTTTTTTTTTCCTTCAGTTGAATATATTGCACAACATCTAAAACTGAACATGAACTTCAAGTTTTTTCATAAGCAGGTGGATCAAAGCAATAATATTGAGGCTTCCCAAGCCATGTTCAGGCCAGGATACAACACTGTCAGACAGGACAAGGAGCTTCAACTGGGGAAACTCAACCCAGGTGGCAGAAGGAGCATTTTGTGGGACTGAGGAACACTGCTCATTTCCCTCGGGTCTGTTCCTGCTGTGACAGATAACACTGCAAACTGTGGGCCAAGCCTGGAGAAGCCTTAGCTACTGTGATGTTCAGGGCAGGGGGGACACCAGAGGCACTGGCAAGTCAAAGAGACTCTGAGGATTTTGCTGCCAGAAGCAGGCTTTCAGTAAAATTTAAATATTATGTCAACCTTGTACATTCCTGCTCTTATAGCCCTCCTGTGTTAAAGTTCAGACCTACACACTATACCTGGAGCACACTGAGAGCCCTGAGTCTTCCTGCTCCAACAAGCAGAGCCACCTGAAGTTTAGCACATAAGAACCTGCTTTAGCTGTAGAATAACACACCATCTGTTGGAGTGAGCCTGGCCCTTCCACAAAAGAGCAGAGCTGTAAAAGCAGACTAAGCAGCCTAACGGGGCAATTTTACAATATCCAAATTGAAAGCAAGATCATTATAAAACTAGGGATATCACAGACTAAAATACGCCTGTGATTGATCTTCCCTCCAGCAGGACACTGCAAAACACAGGCAAAAGAAGTGCTGGATACAGACTGAATGAATAGTCAATGAAATATGGATGGCTTCTATTTTCATGGCTTGCCAACGGCAAGTCCTCACACAACAATGTAGCTGGGGGATGCAAGAGATCAGGAATGGAATGAAACTGTGCTTTCATCTCCAAAACAGAATTAGAGTTAATCCTCACTTGGAACAAAACAGTGGTCCAAGGCCAGAACTTGTTTTGTAGGTCCACAGTAATGCTCCATGAACTTCTGGAGGCTGAAAGCAAAAACAGGGTAACACCCTAGTGAAAACTGCTGCAGGAAACATTTTTGTGAACACCACAGGACCAAAGCCACTGATTTTTGAGTTTGGAAAGGTTTCTCATTGTCAGCTGTGACTGTTTTCAACTGTGGAGGACAAAAGACCCCTTAAAATACCACTTCAAACTGTGATGTTTTACCCAGCATATTCCCCTGCCACCACTGCTCCCGTCATCTCAGGAGATAAAACATACCCAGGGCGAAAGCCAGCCTGGACCAGGGATGGTGGCCCTGTGTTCTCTGGAGGACCCCAGCCAGGGCTCTTCTCACACAAACCTGTCTCCTTTCAGCCTTTCTGGGCCCACAGCAGCAGCTTTTCCAGCTAAGAGCCATCAATCTGAGCAGAGCCACGCCAGCAGGGAGAAGGTCAGGCCTGTGCTACGAAGCTACAGGGCCAAGTTTTAGTCAGCAATCTAAAAGAACAGATCAGCGTTCCTCAGAGACTTCTGCAGCAGCAGGACCAGGCTGAGCCATCACACAGACAAGATGTTGTCTTTCTTCAGCTTCCAGCATCAGGGAATGGTGCTGTCCACAGATTGAAGTAATAAGGAAACTCCACAAAAGGCCTCAATTAATTAGAGCAGAACACACAGCAAATATCTCCCTCAAATCCCGAGATGCTCATGGCTTGATATTTTGATTTCTAACAGTTCAGAGTGAAATGGGATCCTCAATCATATCCCATATGAAATATAACTTTCTGTCCCCACACAGAGCCCTTAGAAGTATGAGTTGTCTCCTTTCTATCTACTGAGAATTTATTCAACGTAAGAGAGTGAAACCTCCATCATTCTTATGTGTCAAAGTGCTGTAAAGATCTCTGCTATTATGAGAGCAGAGAAAAAAACCCCAACACAGTAGCAGATAATCCCAACTGATCACTGTAGAAAAATGACATTTACACATGCCCTTTTTCTATGTTAAAGGTCAAGTTAATGCACCAGAAAGTTTGGTCTACAGGAAATTCATCCCCAACCATCTCCAGGAGAAAGGATACCAGATTTCAGGTGTACCATAGTCACAAAAATGGCCATAAATTAAAAAAAAAAAAAAAAAAAAAGTAAATGTTTAGGGAGTTCCAGTTTGTTGTTCTAAGTCTCATAACATTTGTTTTTTTCCCCTCAAGAAATCTAATCCCACATGACTTCAGTAAAAACAAGTAACAGGGAGAAAACCCTTTACAAAAACAACACAGCAAGATTCTGCCCTGAACCCCTCACTGAGTATGTTTCTAATGCTCCATTCAAACTCACACTCCCCCACAGAAAGAAATAAAAAATATTGTGGGAAGGGGGCAAATTAGGTCCTGTAGTTGTCTGCCTTCCTCCCCCTCTGTGGTTTTCACTGCCAGAAAAGCATCTTCTTTGCAGTCTAAAATTAACCCTGTGATATGATAATGAAGTCTCAGCAACACAGCACAGAAGAGGAACCTGTAAGTAACAAAGATCACTGCTCAACCCTTCCTATTGTGGACAACCCACTGACAGCCACCCAGCTTGTCTGCAGAAGAAAACAGTCTCCTGAAAGGATATCTTGGTGTCAGGTTTTCTTGAAACACTCCTACGGTGTGCTGAGCAGGAAGAGATGAAGCTGCCAGGGCAACAGCCCCGTAAGCCGAGGGCTCTGTAAAGCCCAGCACAAACCTGACTCTTGCTGCAGGAATGCAGCATTTCCCCATGGTGCTGAACATCTCAGTCCTGACCTTGAAAGCTGGAGGATCAGAGCTGCCCACTGACAGGTGATGGCTTTCCTTCTGTGAACACACATCTCCTTGGGTATTGATTGCCAACACAATTCACAGTGCTGCCCAACAATTTGGTGCACAACTGCCCTGGACTGGAATCAACAGCAGGCACGCGTGGAGCTCCATGTCAGCTCTGGTCTCTCCAGCACTTGTCACCCTGGCAGCCTCAACCTGGATTTCAGTCTCAAAATTTAGAAATACTATAAATTAAACAAACAGATCTGGGCACAGTGGACTTAGCATCTTCTTGCCAGCTGAAGTAGAGCATTTGTGCAGGAGCTATTAATCCCTTCTCCAAGCATTAGCACAAAATAAGGCTTGCAGCATTCACATGACTGTGTGCATAATCAAATGTGAAGAAATGCCTGCTGCTCTCAGCCACGCCGTGCAGAGCCTCCTGCAATGCCTGAGTGAGGGAAGGTGCTCACAAAGGCTTTGTGCAGTGCTCTGTGAAACAGGGCCCTGAGAATTAATGGCCAAACTCAAGGAGAAAGACCCGAAGGAACTGCAAGGCAATGAGATGCTGCCTGGGAAAGGCTCCATATTGCTCAGGCACATGCTCATTCACAACCAGGAAGAAGAATTAAGTACATTTTTTGTCATTTCCCTCTAGAAAAGGGTGCCTGGATTTATCCTGCAGGCCCCAGGATTTCTCCCCTGCTCTGCACTGACACTCTTTGAAGCACCCTGCCATAAGCAGAGACCCTCCAGCCAAGAAGTGGACAGATATGATTCTTTTCAGCACCTGCCAACACAGCTCCTTAATCCTTGTTTAACTTCAGGGATCAACATGCACTGGCTCCTTGGGCAAACATACATAACACATTATTTTACAAAAAATAGGACAAATTTCTGTGTTAAAAGAACTCTTGTGAAAAGGGGGAACAGAAATCACACAGTAAAGTGCAATACCTTGAAGTAAAGCGTGAAATTCCAACACACCAATGTGATCCTGGCAGAGACTGCTCCAGAGCTTCCCTTTGACATTCCCTATTTATCATCTGCTAAAGAATAGTGCCCATATAGGTCACTCCCTTTAAACAGTGTAGAGAGCCCCACTTGCCCAACCTTCCGAGTTGTGCAATCCAAACTGCAATCTTTATTGTTTTACAGGAAAGGAAGAAGGAAAAGACCAGCAGCAATAAAACTCGTAACAGCAAATTAAACTTCCTCAGTTCTCTTGGCTCCTGCCAGGATAGGATACGTCAGAAATAATTCATGGAGGAACAGGTGCACTAGTGATAAGTTACTTCAGCAGTGCTCAGATAACAGCAAGGTGTGGGCAGGAAGGTAAAGGAGGTCTGGAGAGGCCCACAGGGACTGGAAAGAGCCTCTTTAGCAATGAAAGAACCTGTCATGAGCAGTCTCAAAGCAGGAACTTTGGCCAGCTGACGAGGTGGCTGCAGTGATGTCTGTCTCTATTATTCTTCAGGATATCTTGGAATGCACAGAAAGAAAGAAGCCCATTTTGAAATGCAAAACAAACATTATGCTCCCCCTCAAACACCTGTATTTCGTGTGTCTCTGATACTAAATACAAGAAGTGATCTGTTTGATATATTTCTTGCATTTGACCCAACACTTAAACTTTGAAACAGCCAGTTATCTCAACACTGGCATTTTTCTGAATACTTTACAAACTGTATATGACAAAGGCTAAGCCCTTGAGCAGTCACTTAATCCAATGAACACAATTATCTGTGTAAAACAATGTGATAATGGACCAGAAAACAACGAATTGGGGACATTCTTCATGAGTCACTAATGTTCACAATGAGTTGCTGAATCACTCTACAGCCTTGGGCAAAGGATAACTTCCCTAAGCATCAGTTTTCACGTCCCTGAGATAATATTTAGTCCACTGGTATGGGGAAGATTCATAGAAAGCTGAACTGTTAAGTAGGCACGGGATGACAAATGTGTAATCAGCATAATACAACTACAGGAACAAGAAGAGAAGCACTCAGTTCCAGAGGCAGGAGGTGTTTTCCTTGGCCTACATCAGTCAGCACTGACATTTGTTATCAAAGGAACTGGGCCATTTTTCTCTGTTTATGAGTAGCTGTACAGATGCAATCGGGATTCAGGATGAGAG
Source organism: Anabacerthia variegaticeps (assembly GCA_035583185.1). NCBI lineage: Eukaryota > Metazoa > Chordata > Aves > Passeriformes > Furnariidae > Anabacerthia > Anabacerthia variegaticeps. The sequence continues at coordinate 5,220,750 of JAWWEW010000006.1, read as the reverse complement.
GTCTGCAGGAACAGGTGTAAGTTTACATCTGACATTCTTATTCTCACTGCAAGTATATTCACTACTCCTGCTATTGCTGATTTTTATGCTCTTAACTTCTCCCTGGATCACACAGACTAGCATCGTATCTGGATGGAATAAATCCAGCAAATCCAGCAGGGTTTACTGATACACTATCACTGCTAGAACAGCAAACCAAGCAGATGGTGTTGTAGGAGCCCCATGCAACACATCTGGAAAGATGCCTACAACCTTACTCATCTCGATCAGCAAAAATAGAAAAAGCCTGAAAAGCCAGCAAAGAAATTAATCACATTAAGTTTATATGTGGAAAGCAATGATAGACACAAAACCTCTACTGGGTAACACACAGAAGGACAGACTTGAAATTTCAATTCCCCCTTTGAAATGGAGCAAAATGCCACCTCAGTGTACATCATACCACACATTACATCTCTAGGAAAGGAGCATGAAAAGGAGTAAGAAATAAGGCCAGTTAAAATAAAATAGGAAGTAAACCCCTGGAATCAGAACAGTTATCTATATGAGGGAAATAGTACAATTTAAGAGTTTACTGTCAGTTGTACACACTAGTTTCTTCTACAATTATTTGAATTGATAAAACTATGCTATAGGCTACCTGGAAAGGGAGAGAAGTCTACAACAACATCACATTTCAAACTTAACCAAAATCAAGAGAAAACTTCCATCTGTTACAGACTCTCTTACCTCTTTAAACACACTCTTTTACGCCTTTCAGTGTTTTGCAAGTCAACGAAATCATAACCACAGAAGCTACAGAAACCACGCTAGAACTCAAAAAGAAGATAAAGAAACTTACAGGAGACATTCTCACTCAGGATGGACAAGATGCTGTAGCACTAATGAATTAGATTTTAAATTATATATCTATCTTTAAAAAGTAAAAGTAATCACAGCACAAAGAGCAGTTGCCAAAAAGAGCCCTTCTGGTTCTGCAAGTACAGGACTGTGCTCCTGCTGCCATGGAAACTGAGTCCCTCACTGCTCTGGTCCTGGTACAGTGCCACACATGCTCTCAAGCATTTAATAAATATTAATAATTAATTTAATAATATTGAGGTATCAGAAAGAGAACATCTAAGAAAAAATAATTGGCAATAAGGCTCACTTTACATGGCTGCAGGCCAAAGGTTACTATTGCTCTAAGCCAGCTATAAATCCTGTTGTCTCCTAGTTTCTAACACTTGCTCTTGGCATTAAGTGTGAGGTTAGACTGACAGCCAAGCTTAGCTTAGACTGGGAAAAAAAACAAACAGGAAACCTGGAGGAAAAATTGAAACACTTCCAGCTGTCCAACAGGTACCCCTGCACTAAGCAGTACTGGACTGGTAGGAGAGGGGACCTCTTTTCTGTTCTTGTACAACCACGAGTCACTCAGGTACAGAAGAGCTGTAACACCATTTATTCACCTCCTCCTGAGGAGAAAGGCAGAGGGCTGCCAGATCTGCCTCACTCTGGGAAGGAAAGTCACGGTCCTCGCCAGGAACAGAAGCACAGCCTACCAGGGCATCCTTATTATGGCGAGGAACAGTATCTCTCACCCTGAGAGACCACCAGAGATGGAGCTCACAGCCTTGCTTTAAAAAATCTTCTGGCTTCTCTTGGGTTAAATCTGGCTTTTGAAAATATTGCAGTTTGGCTGGGTCTAGTTTTATTTTTTCAACTAGCTTACAGCATCATTATAACTTTTAAAGTCTAATCAGTTTTTTATCGCTTGTATTTCAGACAGAATTTTTCACAGAGCACAAAATCTGCATTAATTTTATCACAGGGCCTTTTACCCTTTCCCCCTCCCTTGTGGCTACCTAAATATTAATAATTTTAACAGGAAATAGAGAGTTAGAAAAACTACACTCAGCTTTTTCAACACTTCCTGCACATGCCCCATAAAATGGTGAGGATTTCCCTCTGGCTGGCACCAGCTGTCTGCACTGGGAGCAGAGCACACCAGAGCAGGCACACTCATTTTCTCTCACCAAGGACACGCTACTGCGTAGGAAAACAAGCAGCAACACAAATCTTCATCCCCATCACTCAAACTCAGCTTGCTGATTTGTTTTCCTGGGCAAAGCAAAGGAAGAAAAATTGACATCTTACAGCACTTCCTAAGGCATGTAACGACACGGAAAAGCAGAGCTGAGCAGCAACACGCTTCGGGAACACCTTTGGAACTACCAGGGAAGAGCTGCAGGTAAATGGGAAAGTTGCAGAGAGGAAAAGGTCATCAGCAGAAGGACCAGGAGAACTTCACACCAAATCAAGTCTACCACAAATGCATCCCTAACACAACATCAGTCTCTGAGGCACACCAAAGACATGGTAGATTTGCCAGCGACTTAAAAAAGCTGGTGGCATTGAAAAAGCCAGCAGAAACAAAAGCTGGGTGTCTGCTCTGTTAGAAACAGCTGAGGGAATCAATAATAAGGCACTACAGAGGGTTTAATGGTCCTTTAGGTGAACAATGGAGTCAAGAAAACTCATTATTTCTAGCACTGTCAATCTTTCTGTCTAGGTGTGTCAGACAAATGTGTTCACCAACACATTACACTTGGTTTCTCTAGTCTCATAATCTGTTCATTTGAATTAATTTCTCAATGTTTTCCAATTAATATTAAGTTATCCTAAATATCCTCCACTCTAACATCAACCAGTAAGAAATCACATCTCGAACCTGTGCAAATCTTGGATCAGTAACAATGCAGACTAAAGAGAACTGGTCTACATTGACTTTTCATTGAGTCACAGAATGGTTTGGGTTGGAAGGGACCTCAAATCTTATCTCATTCAAACCCTCTGCCATGGGCAGGGGCACCTTCCACCAGAACAGGCTGCTCAGAGCCCAGTCCGACCTGGCCTTGGACACTTCCAGGGATGAGGCATCCACCACTTCTTTGTTTTATCTTCATACCTTAAAATGTTCTGGATGAAGCTTGCCTACCTTGGCTCAAAATGTAGAATATGTTTGTATCCTCTGAAATGACAGCTCTGAGCTCTCTGATAAAGAAACCAAGTCACTGCCGGTTTTGACTGCATTTTCATAATTTCCTTCTTGAACTTAATAATTATTTTCAGCCTTTCCATTCTCCTTGACCTCAGGAAAGCTTTTCAGATCACAGCTTGTTCCTGTAGCTGTATCTAGAGCAACTCATGTGCTTGCTTTCTGCAGCAGAGGAGCACTCCATAACACCAAGTTCTCTTCCCTCTGTAGCCATAATGTCCCCAGTGGCTCTCCCACAAAACCCAGTCCTCTCTTGTGTCTTTTCAGTGGTCCTGTTCCACTTCCCTCTGTGTTTCCCAGACCATGAGCAGGAGTGATAGAAAATCACCACCTCCTGAAAGCAATCTGCATATAGACTGCTTAATAAATAAAACTGCATATATTAAACTCCTCAAGAAAATGCGCCAGGAAAGGGGGAAATTGAGAAGGGCACGTTTCCCACATGTACTTTAAGCTTGATTTCCTACATAAAGATTGCATCAGGCTGCAATTACAGGGAAGATAATCCAGACCCCAAAAACATGCAAGTTAGATGCAGAGCAGATAATGGGAATATAATGAAAAAAGGAAGATAACTGAATAAAAACATTCACCATGGAACACGAGAGATCAGTAAACTGGTTTGGAGCGCAGGCTGGACATGGACACAGCACATACCAGGACAGGCGGGTTACAGGCACACAGGCAAGCAAACAAGCCATGTCCCTTGGCACCACTCTTCCCAGTAGCTCCAGTTTGGGGATAAACATGCAAGCTGGCCACAGAACACAGTTAAACTACCACTGACGTAATCAAGAGCATATGCCCATGCATACGTCATGGAGATGGAAAACTTTCCACGTGGTGACATGCACAGGCAGCTCCAGAGTGGCATGCAGCTGTCACTCAGCATACAGGAGACTGTCTCAACACTGACCACGAAGAGAAATTGGAGCAACAGAAGACAAAAAGTTACAGAACACATGTGGAAGCCGTGCCTGGCTGCTGTCTCACCGTGTCACGCCCCCAAACATGCAGTCAGGCACACCATGAGGCTGCTGCATTTCAAAGCCACCCAGGCCACATTTAACTCTTCACAGGATCCAGAGCTTAGTTCTCAATTAAGCTTTTTGACGTATTTTTACTCCCCAGATACCAGCTCTAGAGAAATCTGAACTGAAAAGCAAAGAGACTTATGAGGCTGCCTCCTGGGCTTTCACACAGGCAGCAGAGTCAAACTCCCTGCAAACCCTCCCTGCACAAAGGCAGTGGGAGGAATCCCTCGGCTACACAGTCACCTACTGTGGCCACAAGGCAGGGAAGGGCTGAGGCAGGGAGAGCTTTGCTGATGCCACATGTTTACCCTGAATTCTGGAAAAATAGGAACAGTTTTTGAAACAGTAACTCCCTCCAGAGTGTATCTGATACCTGAGGCAGCCTCAGTCCTGTCCAGTATAAAATACTCCTATGAGCAGTACTCACCAGAAAGCAGCTCCACAGAGAATCCCAATACAAAGACAGAAAACAAAGCTTTAAAGGAGAAATAGTAATTCTGCATTTGGCTGTGTCCCCCTGCAGGCAGGTATTACAAAGCTGAAGAGGACTTGAAGCTTGTGTTTTCATTTTAGGAAACTGGTACTGATTGTTTCTGCAACTATACTCTTTGTCACATTTAAGGTTTAATCAACATTGAAACACATTAGCAGAGATCTTCCAGTCTCTTTCACCCACCTTTAGGTCTGGGTTAAGATAACATTAACCCTCCCTGCATCAGAAAAAAAAAATCCTATCAAAAAGCTCCTATTTTGCGTCAAATATATCGTGCCTGGCTGCAGTTTGCAAGTTCTTCCTTGTTTCCTGCTGGCTGCAGTGGGAAGCAAGAACAAACTTGCAAAACGGGGGGAAAAGTCTCCCTGAGCCACTCCCCCAGCAAAGCAGCTCTCTAGGATTTCCCATTCTGGGTGATGTGTCACACAGCAGCAGCAGCAGCACCCTGGGGACACAGCACAGGGACCCTGAGCCTGACCTGGCTCTGCAGCCTCCTCCTCTCCTGAAGGAGACAGAACAAAAGCCAGCATCCCACAGCCTGAGTATCTCAGGAGTGAAGTTTTGCTAAAACACTGTGCCTCAGAAAATCAACGTTTTTCCCACTATAAAAAGAGCTTTGATGTTTCATGAAGTTGCTGCTATACCATTACAGAAAAGTCTCAATGACTGTGTACCTGCAAACATTCTCTGAAATAGGCTATAAAATCCAGCTTTGCCTTTCCAAAGTTTCCTGAGAGGAAAAAGCATCACAAGGAAGGAGTAAAACACATCTAAAAAAACCATGTTCAGGACTGCCCTGGAGCCCTGTCCTCATTGTGTGGACCACTCACAGTGCAGATCGTGGCAGTGCAAGCCCCAAGCTGTGACCGGGTTTTTGCCATCCCAGGCCTACACTGGCCTGAACTGAGCTCAAAGCATTTTGCAAAGAGCAGAGGAAACAGTCTTAAGACAGGTTTAAACTCTGTAATAGCTTTATGATTCCAGACTTGATTTCCTCAGCAACCCAAACAACATAACTTTCACTATTTTCTTCTTGGGAACTTAGTTTCCTTTCATTAGGACAGGAGTAATTTAAAAAACATCTCTACTCATTTTTCACCCTTTTTCCCCCCTCAAAGTGCTTGCAACTTTCTGAAAAAATGAAAGAAAACCAACTCTGTCCTGAACAAACACACCTCACAAACCAGTACTGACCAATCGAATTTGTCTAAGAGTGGAAATCATTCCTTTTTCACGCTTCGGTTCCAATGTTTGCTGTATTAACTCACACATCAGTCCTATGTAGATAACTTGAACTACCAGCCACAAAAGATTACTGAATGGAAAGCAAATTTCAAGGAAATGATACAGTTTGATTACCAAAACTTCCTTGAAAAAGCCAATGTTATACCAGCAAATCTTGAGGATGGGGAAGGAACAGGGGACAGACGTGGGACACACAACACAGCAGGGGGACACAAACCAAAAATTCAGTCTTGTGCAAAGGTGGCTTTTAGTAGGAAGCACACAGAGTCCTGTCCAAAAAAAAAAATCTCTTTCCAGAGAACTGTTTAAGATACTCTTGGTTACAAAATTTCCCAGTGTATACAGACCATCTGCCACAAGAACTGGTTTCATAAACCAGTTCTTCATATGGATAAAGACCATCCTGTCTCTTCAACAAGCAGCAATGAGCTATTATGAATATGTTTTCAACTCTGGGGAGAAGAATCTGCAAGTAATTACAGAGGTTATCAGGGTCCTTATCAGTACTCATTGTCAGCAGGCTACCTGCATATTCATCTCCCTCTCCATCACCACTCCAGCATGCCAAGTTTTCCAGAACAGTTTCTTCTATCACATATGTTCATAAAATAGTTTTAAAATAAATACCTGTTTACTACAGCAGTGATAACAGAGGTGATACCTAGAAGCAAAAACACATGGAACATATTCTTTCACACAGTGAACAGAACTCTAAACATTGCATATGCTGAAAAGCAGTATGCATTTTCAAAATAAAACAGTGTTCAGAACAATATAATTGAGAAAAATGTGTGTGAGAAATGCAGTTTTTGTCTTTCAGACTGCTCAAAGAAGCAACTGCAAAGCATATATATATCTATAACTAACAGTTCACCAGTAATTTCTATAGTATGATTCCCAATCAATAAGAAATGACAAATTCAGATTAAAGTGAAGAACTCTTCCTGGTATCATCATATCCAAAAGTATTTTTTCCTAACATCTAAAGTCACCCTTCTTCCACAATCTAGCCATGATATTTTTTCCAGCCCCAAACCCAACAACTGTAAAAACCCTCTGAAATCAAACTAAATTAGATGCAACTATCTACCTAACCATTATAACACAGCACAGTTCACACAGAGCTGATGTTCAACAGGATGTTGTTCAACACTCTCTCTTCTGGCACAACGGGTAGAGGGCTGCAGGGCAAAGGAGAAGATAAAAAAGCAGCCCAGATACTGACCCAGTTCCTCATGCAAGGCAAGGAGCTCAGGCCACGAACCTGCTGTTCAGTGTGGAGTGCAGGGTGCAGAGTCTGTCCAAGATGCTCCTCCAGTCACGATCCCAACCTCTGAGAAGCAGTTCCCAAAGCACAGCCCACAGCTCACCTGCAGCTCACCACGTTTTTGCACAACAGCACACAGAGGTTTCAAATTGAAGGCTTCAAGCACACCATTATCTACCTGGTGAGAGATTCCCAGTGCTTCCACAGACTAGTGTCTCCCTCTGCAAGCACACACACTGCTAAGGAAATGTGCCCAGTTATGAGTACAGAGGAGTTCAAGCCAGTTCTCATTCAGCCTTGACTTCCCTGAGTCTTTTGTAATTTGAACCATTCCAAATCTAAGCTGCCTCGAAATAGTGCCATTATGATTTCTGTAAAAAGCACTTCTATATCTCAATTAACTAATGCTGCTAACTCTCCAGGTCATAAAGTTAGGCATACATAAAGCCTGTCAAGTTCTCTGAATACAAAAGCACCAGAAATAAATGTTATGTTTTATATTATAACCAGATGTTCTCAGTGAACAAGACTTTGAGAATCCCTGCTCTCCTTAATCTACTTAGACTTCACCTCTGAATATTGCCTGACACAGATTTACAGGTGAAGCTGTTAACAGGACAGTCACATACAGAAAAACACAGCCAGCAGTTGTTCTTTTCTGGGTCTATGAACTTTGAATAGTTCAGTCAGTGAATTATAACCTGACGCACATTCAGTATCTCTTATCCTACAGGGATAATTCAAGAGATGTGGTATTTGATAAAATATTTGCTTAAACTTAAAGCTCCAAATTATAGATATGTCCTCTCTTCAAGACTTAGGCTCTTTTTTCTAATTTCTTTTACAGATGCTTCTTACACTCCACGGTTGAGACAAATTCTCCTAGTCAGTCAGAAGTTGTAAGCAAAATAACAGTTGGGTAATAACAGCACAACCCTATGAACTACCCGAAGTTGACAGACTTCCACTCACACACTCCTGTGCCACACCACAGGAGAAGGCAAGAGTGCCACCTCCTCGGGACTGAAAGTATAGGTCTCTTCTTTGCACTACCTGGCCACCAGTGTTACGTGCCTGCCACTGCCAAGCCAAGCAGTGCCACTCGTTCATCTCCATGACCGCAAACAAACACGAAACTCAGACCAACTGCACATCCTGTGGGATGCTTATGAGTAAGCAGCGTGTCACAGGAGCACCCCTCCCTGCCCCTGAGCACGGTCTCCCCTGCGGCTCAACACCTCTCCCAGCTCCCCGAGGACCCAAACTGCGTTTGAAGCGGCTGTGGGCAGGGGCGATGCAGGAGGCGAGGGGTCGGGCAGGGCGAGGGCAGGGAGCTGGCGGTGCTCGGTGCCGCTCGGGGTGTCCGGGCCGGGGAGCGGGTCCGCTGTGCCCCGGCTCGTCACGGCTCTGCCGCTGCCCGCAGCCAATCGGCGCCGGAGCCGGCACGGCGCCACTTCATTCATTCATTCATAGAAAGAGGCGCAGCGCAGCTGGGAAGCGCCGGGAATCGCGCCGGGAATCGCGCCCTTCGCGGTCCCCCCGCCCCGCAGGGCACGGACACTCACGGCAATCCGCCTCGTCGCTGTTATCCGAGCAGTCGTCGTCCTCGTCGCATTTCCAGATGGCGGGGATGCACCGCTCGTTCCGGCACTGGAACTGGTCCTCCTCGCACTCCTTGACGGCGCCTGCGAGACACGGGGCCGCGCCTGGGTCAGCGGGGCGCGCTCACACGGCCGGGCGCTGGGAGCATACCGGGGGCATCCCCGGAGCATCCCCGGAGCATCCCGGCCCGGCGGCGCTCAGCCCGGGAAGGGAGCCGGGAGCCGCCGCCGGCCCCGGGAGGGGTGGGCTCGGTCAGGGGCTGGGGAAGACGCGGCCCCGCCGGAACACGGCGGCGATCCCGCAGCTGCTTTGTGCGGGGATAAAAGGGGCCATCCCCCTGCTTTCCCGCATTGTTTTAAAGGCAGGGGAGGGAAAGGAGCCTGGGAATAGAAGATGGTTAAACCCGAAATACAACAGACAAAGAAAAATTATGAAGCGCAGCGATGCCGGGACCTCCTGCGCATCCCTTAGCGGGGCAACACGCACCGGCACCCGGGGGCGCGGGGGTAGCAGGCACCGGCACCGTCCCGGGGAAAGGGACCTGCCCCAACTCAACTTGAGGGCGGGGGAGCAACGGAGCAAATCTGCTTCGCAGACTCAGTGCCGCGCTGCTCTGATGAGGCACAAATCCCCTCTGAAAGGGATTAAAGGTGGCAGCTCCTGTCACCAGCGGCCGGGCCGCCTCCTCCCGCCGAGGAGCTCGCCCGGCCCCGCAGGTCGCATCCTCCGAGCCCCGCGCAGGCACCGGGTGCCCGCACACCCCGCACAGCCCGCACAGGGCGCTCGGCCCCGCGGGCCGCGGGGAGCCCGGCGCTGCGGGAGGGATGGAGGGCGGGCCGGACCCACCTTTGCCGAGGTGCAGCTTGAGGAGCAGCAGCTGTAGGAGCAGCAGCCGGGCGAGCGCGGGCCGGCACATGGTGCTCGCTGGCTCGCTCGCTCCCCGGGTGTCAGCGCGCCGTGTGGCGGGAGCGCGCAGCCGGCGCGCCGCTCGCCGCCCAGCCCGGGCCGCCCGCGCCCGGCGCCGCCCCCGCCCCGCCGCG
>JAWWEW010000006.1:4932293-5210929 GCA_035583185.1 Anabacerthia variegaticeps | reverse complement strand
CGCGCCCGGCGCCGCCCCCGCCCCGCCGCGCCGTGACGCGCCCCGCTGGGCGGGACACAGCACGGCACGGCCCGGCACGGCCCCTCCGAGCGCCGGGGCCGCCCCCGAGCACGGCGTGCAGTGCATAGGGCACCCGGCACCGTGTGCGCTGCCGGGGCGGCACAGCACCCGGGGGGATGGCACAGCACTGTCCAGGGTGGCACAGCACCCGTGGTAATGGCACAGCACCCGTGGGGATGGCACAGCACTGTCCAGGGTGGCACAGCACCCAGGGGGATGGCACAACACTGTCCAGGGTGGCACAGCACCCGTGGGGAAGGCACAGCACCCAGGGGGGTGTCACAGCACTCACGGGGATAGCACAGCACCCACCGGGGTGGCACAGCACCCAGGAAGATGCCACAGCACCCAGGGGGTTGCTACAGCACCCGCCGAAGTGGCACAGTACCTGGGGGATGGCACAGCACTCTCCGGGGTGGCACAGCACCCACCGGGTTGCTACAGCACCCAGGAGGATGCCACAGCACCCGTGGGGATGCTATAGCACCTGGGGGGATGCTACAGCACCCACCAGGATGGCACAGCACCCACCAGGATGGCACAGCACCCGCCGGGATGGCACAGCACCCACCGGGGTGGTACAACACTCGTTGAGATGGTACAGCACCCACCGAGATGGCACAGCACCCGGGGGTTGGCACAGCACCTGGGGGATGCCACAGTATCCACAGGGATGTCACAGCACGCGTCCCCAGGACACCTCACCCCGGAGCTCTCGCTGGCACAGACGGACCTGTGCCCGGCTGGACCACGCTGGGTCCGGCCCTCTGGTCCTGAGCATCACTCCGTGTGCCCTGTTGCAGTGACAGCCTCATTCGTGGTCTTAATTTTATGAAGCCAATTAAAACACACGGACTCTTTTAAATGGCCTCGAGTCACAAATTGAGTGCTCTCCTCATTACTTCAGATCTCCCACTGAGGGATTTCATTATGGCCATACTGATGTGGTCATCTCCACTTAATTGTATTAAAATGAGTGAAACGAGTATGAAGGATGCTAAAGGTGGGCACCTCCCCTCGCAGGAACTGCTCACCCCTTCTACTGCCTAAGCACCTGCGGTCTGATCAGTAACTACAAATGGTTTGCAAGCTATCAGGGGCCGTGTTTATCACTCCACTTGCAGAGTCCTGATGAGAAAGCAGTTCACCGTCTTTAATTAACACCACAGTCCTGTTCATACAGTCAGGATTAACAGTATTTCAGTAATTGTATTATGAAAAGATATTTTTCAGGAGTAACTTGAATCTAGCATCACATAATTAATATTATGATTATATGTGGAGTGTTATTTTTTAAAAAAATAAAAAATCAGGCACTGGTTTTACATACACCAATGTAATAAAGATTTCCAGTTTCAAAGCCTGAACTGCCATTGACTTCAGGACTGGGCTGTCATTTAGAAATGCACCTGTGCCTTTAACAAAAATTTTGCAAGTCATTAGTCAGCAGTGTCACTAATGCGTTTGAATCATGTGAAGAGGAGCAGAGCTAATCATTGAGCTATTTCACTAGCAGCTTATAGAGTATTAACAATTTATTCAAGCCTTTTTGAACAATTTTTTAGCATGAGAAATGTAGTGCATGTTTGTGTTGGCTGCATCAATGTGATAGATTACAATAATTGCTTAAAGCAAATGAGGTATTTATAATACATTAGGTCAAATTTCTCTTTCTTACATGTGCCAAAACACAGATTCATAAAGCTACTATAATTCCTGGCCTCATTCTTCTCTCTCCTAAATTAGTTTATTAGTTCAAATTGGAAGTAGCTCCAAAGACAGTAATGAAGCTATTTGGTATGAAACAGGTGTGAGTGTGCAGAGCATCAGTCACAGCAATGCTCTGCTATGGTTTCTGTTTCACTAGAAAACCCCAGACAAACAAGTATTTTGGTCTGAATGCCTCTCACAGGAAACAACACTACTGAGATTTTTTTGAGTGAGCTGCTCTGGTGATACCTGACCAACAGCAATCTCAAGGGCCTTCACTGGCCAGCCATCGCAGGGGCTACTTGTAGCCTAGTACCATCTTGTGGACATACGTGTCTCCAAGGAATTGCAGAGGCAGGAAGGAAACCAGAGGTGCTGAAGGGGAAGTAAACTGGGCAGGGTAAACCATTTGATGCGAAAGAGAAGTGAAATCTAATTTTATCCATTATGTTCCAATATTTAAGGCCATTAATTTACCTCCCGAGGTGTGTCTCCTCCAAGAGTTCACCCCTTGAGTCAGAAACTGGAACAGGAGCTTGTGCTTCTTTTAACCAGACTGCAAATCTGTAAAGGAACAGCACAGACATACATTTGGCCAAACAGTAAGTCTCCAACAGCTAAAATATTACAATTAGTAACCATCATATACAAAATACATTTTAATGTACTGTATTTGCTACTTGACAACTGATTTTGCTTATAGATTTGTCCCACATAAACCAGCCTGTCTCCTGATGTCCAGAGTGGTTATGGCAGGTGAGAATGGGGGGCTCCAGCTCATTCTGGCCCACACTGCAGCTGAGAGCAGGTTTCTTTGCTGACTGTTACATACAGATTTTATTAGGAATTAGGCTCAGGCTGCTGCGGCAACAACTTTTTCTCTTCGTCTGAGTGTCTGCTATGTTCTACCTCTATCTATGAAGTAAACACTCAAAGTCACCCTGAAAGTTCATGCAGGCCAACCACCCATGGGGCAGCCTCAGCTCCAGGGCATAAAGGAGAGCAGGAGGCTCTTAGACCATGTCAAAATGCTTTAAAGGAAGGGACAATTCAATAACTGCTGTATGTGCAACATGCTCATTTGCTTCTACTTGGTCACACACTGCTGCTGCCCACTGAAAAACACAAACTAACACAGAGAGCCACCCACTAACAGAGCAGGGAGGTACACCTAAACACTGAAATGCTCTCTCAGGAATGGAAAATGGTACTTCATTTATTTGACAATAAAGTCTTTGCCAAATATAAAAACAGAAGTACAGTGACAGAGTGTCAGGGAAGAGAAACAACAGGACTGGGGGACATGGACTTCCCCTGGGAAGTCTCCAGTCTATCTGATGAAACTCTTCCAGCCTTGAAGACCAAGTTTCCTGAGCTATTTGTACTAATGCCCTCCTCGTCCCCATTTTCCCCCAAACAATATAATGTCCTTCCACACATTCCAAACACAATATTTCTTCTTTCAAATGGGCATTTATAAAACTGTTCTCCTCTATATGTATAATAACCTTTGAAAATACCCCCCGTCCATTAGGCTGACTTTTTCAGTCTTGTCTTTCAACTAGACAAATCTAATTCCTTCAATCCCATCACAGCTTTTAGATATGCTAATGTAATATGTTTTGCAAAAAGATATTTAAATTAAACCTTTTAATTAAAGTTGGTTGAACCAATGCACTGGCAGCCGCATCCCTTAAACCGCCAAATGATATGTCAGTGTTCACAATATTATTTACATTTTAAAATAAAATTCTCTTGCCAAAACTACTGTGAGTTTTCAGCTATACATAGTATTGTATATTACATTGAAAAATAAAATTAATTTTCTGCTGCTTCTACTAAGTGAGGCTGAAACCAAGCCACAAACCCAGCAGAGTGTAAATGCAGATTAATTTCTGCTCAGGACTTGTCCTTCAGATTCTTACACAGCTCCTGGTTTTTACCTGCTGTGTTCAAAATTACTAATTTCTCACAACCTTCCTTCCTACTTTTGGGATTACCAAACCCACTTCATTTAATTCTCTGTTTTAAATGTTTTATTTCCTTTTTTTATTTGTTATGGTATTTTTTAGTCTTTTGCTTTTGATGAATTTCTTCAAAATCTGCCCATCTTAAACTGCACAGAAAAGTTTCTTCTACTCCCTTCTTTTCATAGTTCCCCTAGGCTGATTTCCAGTTTTCCTGTACTGATTTCCTTGGATACTTTCACTCTAGTCCATGTGGCTTGAGAGTTTCCCTAAATCATTAATTTGGCTGCTATTACTGTAGCATCACTGTTCATTAACACTTTACCCTCCATCCCGGTGTCCGTCCTCCTCCATCTCTGCAAGGGCAGTTTAATGACAGGTGATATTGCTTTTCATTTGCACAAATCCTCCTTTGCTTGTGTGAAAGCAAGTTAAGGCTCTAATTCTTTAGGTTGTTTTTTTTTTTTCAATTCATATTTTTATTTGTATCTGACTAAATACTGTCTCTTTGATCTCCTTTTTCTATGCTTTTATTTTTGGAACTTCCATTGTTTAAAAATGCTTTGTTCAATGTCTTCTATAATCTCTTTTGTTTCTTAGCTTAATTTTATTCTTTTAACTTCAACTTATTTACAGAGAACTCCAATGCACTAAGTCAGCTGTTTGCTGTTTTCCTTTCCATATTTCTTATTTAAATCCATGCTTGGATACACCTTCCCTTTTCACATTTTAGGGACCTTTCACAGCCACCAGGACTTTCCTTTTGCTTGTTTCCTGTCTAAAAGGCCAAGTCAACCCCCTTAGCATGCTCCAAGTCTTCTAATGATGTCCTTATTTTTAATTAGTTCATTGCCTAGCAAGGAAAGGAGGACATCACACAACCACATTTAAATCAAACTACAAACCCCACCAGTTCATCATCCAAGAACTGTCTCTCCTGCAAGCCAGAGTCTCTCACTTCCATAGCCATAAACCTTCGGCCTGGACAGTGCTGTGTTACTCCAAGACATTTCCAGTATGGCATCAAGTCCATCTCCCTCCACTTCTTGTTCCTGCCTCTCTATAGTGGCTGTGCCAAGAGAGTAGGGGAATGGTAAGAGGTGCTGTGAAGTCCACTGGTAAAGCTTTTATTCAGCGGAGAGGAGTTAACACAGAAGGCTTCTGCCCATCTTTCCCATCCCAAGACTGAACACACTGCCATAGCAGCATCCCTAGACAATGGATCTCTGAGTGCAACCAAACCTACCCTCACAACAGGGACCTTTCCCATTAATTTTAATGAGTATAAGAATGAAGGGGCTGAGAAGGAAAAAAAGTGAGGATTAGGTGTCTGGCAAGAACTTTTGCATGCCAGAGGAGCACAGCTATAGACTGACCTACTCTTTGCTGTTGTACAGTGACTAATCACTGTGAAAGCTAACAAAAAATGCACACTTGAGGCCACAGTTAGTAACGTGTACAGTGGGATTTTTTCAAGATGTTTCACTTCAAACTATTCATCCTATTACTACTAACAAAGGAATCATGAATTGGAGCAAAACTGAAGTTGACAGTGCCTTGTGTAACTCTACAGTGACCATATAGCAATGCTGTAAAGCAGCAGATTAGTACCACAGGCTGCTGTTTACTCTGTGGCTCCCAAAGGGCTTAGACACAAACAGGGAAACCCAGGAGCAGCACTAAGCCTGGATGAGACTTTTTCTCCTTTTTAAAAATCCTGTTAGCTAGATGCTTGCTCTGTTTTTCTCCCACACCTTGTTTGTTTAGGCTCCAGTGCTGCAAAGGGGTCTGTTGTGTGTGGATGGCAGAAGCACAGACAAGGTCTGGTTCTAGGAGGTGCAAAAATTCCCTCAGCTCCCAGCAGCCCTCTGGAAAGCTCTAAGCATCTTGAAGGCTCACAGACAAATTATTTTAGCATTAATTACAACATCAATGAGAAAATAATACCCAAATGGGAATTTAGGATGATGCCTGCATGGAATGTTTCTCATTATTTTGGTATGGATTTCTTATGACAGCAGAACACTTTAAAAGCCATCTTGCTTTCAAGCCCATGCTGGATCTATTGGCTTTGTGCTAAAGTGGCAGGCACAGCCTAAGCCATCCAATTTGTAAATTCTTATAGCTGCTTGACAAGGATGTCTTTCTTTGTGAAGGAGTATGAACCCAACATTTGTTTTCCTTTTTAAAGTTAGAACTCATTAAAAACAAATTTTTCAAGGTCAGGTTCTGAATGTTTTTTCCTTCCTTTCTCTTCCAATTTAATAGCCTGTCTTTAATAATTTTTTAAGCTATCCTATTAGATATTGCCATCTCATCACTTTTAGTTCTTAAATGTCAAGAGAATTAATGGAGTTTTGAGCATAGCCAAAAGATTTGAGCTTGGTCAGAGTGAAATTACTTGTTTTTCAGAGTGGATACAGAAGAAATCAGTGTCTAAAATCCCCTCCAAAAGAACAAGGGAGAGGAGGGAAAAAGGAAACACTGGGAGATCTTTTTTCCAGGAGGGAAAAAGAATCCAATTATCATCTTGCAAATGTAGGCCCAATGTTTAAATATCTCCTCACAGTGTTTTGGTTAGTCAATGATAAAATTCTTCTGGATGTCTCAAAGTGTAGCTCCACTAGGGACACATTAGATCACACCAGTGTGGCCTTACATCCATTTGAGAAGAGCCACCAGTACAACTCAACTGTGGAAAGCTAGTTTTGTTGAAGCTGAGAAACCTTTTCTCATGAATTTCAGGGCACAGCTCACGCCACACATAGAATCCATTCGTGTGTGAGTTACGGACATACGCGCTCCCAGAGCCACAGTTCTTCTAAACAAAGTTTCAGAAAACATGTCCTTTCAGATTTCCTGCCTGTTACACCATGTTGGAACAACAGCTGTTGATGGATCGATCCCCGAGGCATGTTGTCATATCACATAAAGCATCTGGTGATAGATGCACTTCAGAATAACATGTCCTAGAGATACAGTTTCTAGAAGCACAAAACAGCTCTCCCCTCACCCTTTCCAGTACACCCTTCAGAATATTGCCCCATTCCTAATTTTTTCTTCAAAAGCAAGGGTTTCTCTCAGGTCCACAGATGTTAAGTTCTAACCAAGATGGATCTAATCTCAGAGCTCCTATCTTTTTAAAAATCACTTTTCTGTTGCAATATAAGCCAGTTTTAGGATTGCTGCATACTTATTGCCCACTAGTCATCAAAGGCTGGTCTTGGTACTTATGAGGGAGCCCACAATGCCCAGGAGAATAGAAGGACAACACCAGGATAACAAAAAGTGCTGAAGGAGAGCACTGAAGGGCTGCAGGCAACAGGTCACAGCTCTGGACAGCTGGAAATTCCATTCCCCTGGAAAATGATACACCCCGTGGCCAGATGAGGTTAAGGCAGCTGTTTTAGAGGGCTGGGACCCAAACCAAGGGCACACTCACCTGCTGAGGGCACAGCCCTCACAGACCAACATGGGTTCCCAAAGATCATGGCGAGTCCATGTAGTTCACCTGAAACTTGACTGGGCAAGTGGATCGTTTCTCTTGCCATTGCATAGCAGGCACTGCAGAAATTCAGACATTCCCACCCAAATGTTTGGGTTCTATTTTGGTTTAATACAAGCCAACTCTGTGGGTCCCAAAAATGTGGCGTAGTGTTTGTATCTCATAATTCATTGTGGGGTAACACCTGCTTTCAGTCTGAAAGTGAAACTTCAATTCAGCAAATTACCCAGGCAGCACAAAGGCACAGGGGGAAGTAAAGGCCACCTCCCTTTGTACAGGTTCACAATCTTATCTTTGCCTTGCCAAAACAAAATCAATAGAACAAAACACCAAGGTTTGGGCCTTTTGTTAATCATTTGACACCCAAAGTCTATAAATTCATTTCCCCATTTCATTCCTTTATTTATCCTGCTGCTCTGAAAGTCCTGAAAGGACAATGAGAACTGGCCTGACTCCGGCTGTCTCAGTCAAATGAAGCTGGCATGGCCAGGGAGTTACACTTAGCCACCCACCCACACAATTTCAGCTTCCCAGCCATCAAAGCACAATCAAAACTGCATTTTCCTGACTGTCAGTTTCTCTATGCGTTTTGTAGAGTGCAGATGTAATAGGTTTTACAGGGAGTCCCTTTGATTCGTGCCAGCCTTGCACATTCTCATTCTGCCCCTAATCTCTCCTTTGTGGCACGCGGGCTCGGAGCGGTGGGCATGGATCCCAGCGGACACTGATTACCATCCAAATTCCCTTTTGGAAATGATCCCATCTGGCAACTGCAGAACCCAAGGCTTCGACCCTCGGCCATTGTTCTTCTCCAAAAGGAGCAGATTCAACTTTATTACAGATTAAACATTTGCTGTATTTTATGTTTAAATCTGATTCCAAGTTCTGTGTCAAAACACAGGAGCTTTCTCTGCTGACCCTCCTGTAGAATTTTTTTATTTTAAGGATGAATAAAAATTAAGCAGCCCAAGTAATTTTTATTTTTTTTTCAGAATACGTACAAAGAATTGTTCCCCAAGCTTAAATTTTGCGTGTCAAGTTTCATCTGGGAGCAGATTCGTTTTTACAGCTCAGTTATCAGCTGTGCAAACAGGCTATTATTCATGTTCATCTAGGGTCTGACAGCATTATTGGCCTCTCAAAAATTTGCCAGGCCAGGAAAATTTATGCAGGAGAGAGGGAAGAAAAATGAAGCAGAGCTGAACAGGCCCATGAAAGACAACCAAGAGCCTTGCTCATCCTACCCACAGAGCTGAGAGCAGTGCAGGGGCCTCCTGTTGCACACTCCCCATAGCAAGGAGTATATCAGATCCACACTGTGACCCCTCTCTCCCCATCCATGCTCATGTGCAGGATGGAGATGGTTACACAGCTCTGTGATCAACTCTGGAGGAGACGTGGTTGGTGTGTAGGTCATTGCACTGCTTTGCAACTAGGGAGTGTACAAGTAGTAGGGCCCTGCGTGCCCAAAACCCTACCAAAAGCCTTCTTACCATTGAACACATCTAGCAGATCTGATGCATGGCTGATGATAGGTCTCAATTCACAACTCACAACTCCCTCCCCAAACAGCCAAAGTGCACAAACCCAACCTTGTGAGAAAGTGTCCATCATATTTCTTGCAGTTGTGATCACAGTATAAATGTTCTGTGGTTAAATACAGCTCTTCTTAAGCAAGGATAATCTGTAAAAATAGATTGTCCAAATAAAAAAACCCAGATATTACTGTGCTTTATATGCCTGTGCTATGATCTATTGATCCTATTGATCTTATATTATGATAGGATGACCTATTGATCATAAGGCATATCATACAGTTGCAAATGAAATTTGTACCACTGGCAGAAGTAATCTCTTCTTGTAAATTACATTCTTAAGACTTTATTAACCTGAGGTTACTTATCTTTCTGAAACACATAAAAAAAATCTGGTAATATAAAATGAAACTCTTCCCTTAACGAACAGAAATCCAGTAAAGTTAAGTTCTTTCTGCTTTTACCTGCACTGAGGAGTGGTATTTTCATGGATTTTATTACATCAGGTTCTTGAATTATGAAAATTATTTCCAAACCAATTTTAAGAACCTGAAAGCATTGTATAATGAGTCTGCAAATCAAAAGTAATCTTTTGACTTCTATGCAGCAACACTAATGAGTATTTCATGATAGTCTTTTAAGACCAGCTGTCCTGGTATCTTTACTATTAACATCTGAATTGGTTGCACCCCTGCTGGAAGAGTTTATCTTTCTAGGTAGCTTAAGTGACTCTTTTGTCAGTTGCTGTATTAAAAATGCAGAAATGTAGTATCATCCCTTATCAAAAATTAAACCAGCGTGGTTGGCACTCTTATAAAATTTTTAAATTGTCATTGTTCTCATGTTAAGTTAAATCCCCCTCATTTGCTTTAGACATCTCTGGGAATTCATCCATCTCCAAAGGAAGCTCAAAGGGCAGGACAGTGTTCCTGTGATTAAATGCAGGAGTAAACAAATAACATTGTACAACATGGTGGTTTGGGGCTTTTTTAGCCAAGTGCACAAAGATTCAGATGGAAAAGATACTGAAGAGAATTTATCTTCAGGTAAAGCAGTGTCTGAGTCCTGCATGGCAGAATGGGAATTTGCCAGTGGATAAAAACTGATGATTACCCCTAAAAAAGACTTCAAAGCAAAATTTAAGTTGAATTGTAGCATTTCTTTAGCTGTTGCTGTGGGCAGAGGAGCATATTACTCAATGACCTGGAGAGTGTTCATGGCTTTCATCAAAAGCCAAATTCTCTGTGTCCTGCCATGTGGGAAGTCAGACTCCCCGGCATCTTCTGACACCTTCCTGTGTCATCTGCAGTAACATTTATCGAGGCAGCAGCAAACTTGATGTGAATCCAACCTCACGAGAACCTTGTGAGCAGCTGAACACCCCTCACAATTCCCTTCCACCTCGCTCCTGTCCTACACAGAGTCTCCTTGAAATCCTATCGGTGTCAACCAGAAATTCTTTACCAAACCCACTCATGGAACCTCGAAATTCCTCCTCACCACCTGGAGGCCAACCAGACTGCCCCTCTAGCCTTTTTTCCTTCTGTGAGTAATAACAGGCCATAAATACAAACAAACAGGTGACCCTGCAAGGAACAGACCAGTCTGGCATCTCCAGATATCACTGCTGTTCTGAGGTGCATGAACCACCATCATGTTCCTAAATAACAGGGGAGCAACAGCAGACACTGAGGGCACCAATGGATGTCTTGGCTCCTCACCAGTATTTTCCACAATGGAATTCTATTCTATCTTATATATTAATAAAATTCATCATGTGAAATAACCTGCATCAGGCTGACTCTTTATTTTCTTTCCTAGTTTCAGACAAAATAGTTAGACTTCAGGGAACTAAAGCAGGGAGAATGAATTGTTCCCCCATATGAAAGAAGAGAACTATTGAACTGAAAAGGCTCCAGAGCCTTCGGATCTTGAAATAGGGACTTCAAATGAGTTAAAAACCATGTAACTTATTTATTGCACACAAAAACTATGCAATGCATATGTTATAAAGGCTGCTAATCAAGCACATAAAATGGTGTTGTTGCCTGTGAAACAGTAATTCATGTGCTTCATGCACAGGCACCACAGTAGAACTGTAAATGACACTGTCACATATGCTGGTTTCCATAAGACCCCTGTCTCAGTCAGTGTGCAGAATGAACTAATGTGTAGCTTTCAATAGTTTATTTTCCCTTCATTGTTCACCCTCACCAGGCATTATTTATTGCACACTATTCAGATTCTGCTTTGAAAACAGAGTTATTCATTTCTTCATAGGCTTTTCTGTGGTGCTTATCAGAACACTATGAATGCTTCAGACATCAATGCTTTCATTTTTATAAACTTTCTGGGATGTTAAGGTTATACTTTTTTCCATTTTTATGGAACATGAACTGAGTAAGAAATACCAGCTAAACTTGGGTGCCTAACACAAGCTGCTTAAAACCCAAGTTTTCAGACTATTATACAGTATTTCATATATTCAAGATTCAGATCCCAGTGGTCTCAGCTGGAACTGTGATTGCTCAACAATTACACAGTTTACAACCCTGGAATCTTAGCTGTGTGCCACAAAGCCAGACAAACTCACAAGCAGAAAACAGCCTTGAAAAGATCTGTTTGATGTGAGTAGGATGCTCCGAATCAAGAGATTTCTGGTGCATACGGAGATAAAATCCATTTCCCTGCTATTCATTTGCCACAAGAAAAAGCCATCAGAAACCCATCATTTTCCCTTCTGCAGATCCTTGCATTGCTGGCTGTGTGCTTTTCACTTTCTGCAGCAGGAAAGGCTTTGGTGCTCATTCCCTACAGACTGTTGATTTATCTCCAGAACACACTTAATTGCACCAGCTTTTCAATGAAGCAAAGGTCCCAAGCAAAAATATACTGCAGAATCCCATAATTCCAGATTGACAATGTTCAAGTGTGTAAAATAGCTGAATTAATGCTGCACAGGAAACACAGGAAAGCTCGACTTTTGTGAATTTAACTAGGAGGTTTCCACAGTGCTGGGCCCTCAATGCCTTACAGCTCACAGCCATCTCTGGATCCTCCTGCCCACTCTGTTCCTGGCCTGGAAACAGAGTAGTTGAATAACAAGAGGGTTTGAGAGACTGAGTGTTTTCTTATGATGAGTTCTAAGATTGATTTTTTGGTGTGTTTGTAAATCAAATCATTCTTCAGCATAACTGAGTTTTCTTATCCTACAGTCCTTCTTAATATCCAGCCACAGGGATATTGGACCGTATAAATGGCAGATGTGGCTTGGTTATGTTGGCTGAGAGCTCATTTTAATGAGGAGCAGATGAGACTGAGGCAACAAACACCCAGATAAATCCTCGTGGTGGGGGATTATCTGAGGAGCTGAATAACTGTTACAGAAAAGGTTCAGCTGAGTGCACAGAGAACTTGGATCTGCTCTTGTAAGCGTTGTGACTGTCTGACTCTGATGAGTCAGAAACACGTATTTTGAGAAGTGCCCTACGCTTCTGGAGAGAAAAGTTTCCAATTAAGCTTGTATTATACACCCACCACCATCTTCTCAAACATGTTCTTTGTAAAGTAGCATTACATGGTGGGCAAGCAAAAGAACAGCTCAGAAAGGCCAGATAATTTCCTCTTTGCACAAATATTGGAGGGCTCCTGGTGGGAGACACAACAGTACCTTTGAGCTTGCTCCAAATAACCCTTTTGGGGTGATATCAAATTTCAAAACAGAAGAAGGGGGTGAAGAAACCCAAACCCATCAATACCACTTCCCTCTATGGCAAATGAGTCATTTAAACTAATCACACCAGCAAAGCTTAGACTTCAAAGCCTGAAGGATTCTCATCACTTCACTAGTTACTCTTTCAGAAATACCTTTCATGTTATATGAGCAAGAAAATGAATTCTGGATGCATCCTTCTGCACGGCACAGATACAGGCAGTTGTGCATACGAGCACAAGATAAAGGGATATGGAGCACCAGGAAATCACACTTATATTAATGGAAACATTACTGTGCAGAGATGTGATATTCTTGGGCTGGTAGCTGGCATGAAGCACAAAAAGGGAACACACAGCAGGGCACCTTATTAGACAGGTTGTTGTTGTTGTTGCTCAAGAGCAGAGGAGTGGGTGTTCAGAGAGCCAGGTGAGAGGCAGCAAACCTGCTCACGGTGCTCTGCCTGCAGAGTGAAGGCAAACAGGACCCGTGTACCAGCAGCACAGAGCCCATCGTGGCCAGGAGGAGCTTTGTCACATCTTCAGACAAGGACAGTCAGAGAAAAAGGGCCTGAAGTGCTGCAGCACAAGGAGCAACACCCAGGCCTGGGCATCCTCGAGCTGCAGCTCATGCTTTTCCCAGGATGTGTGGTTTTGTCCTGACTGAGCTTACTGCAAAATTGCAGTGATTTCGGGGGAGGTGGTGCCCAGTCAGACCCTGCCCCCAAAACTCTGTGGAGATCAACAAACCTGCCCAGTGGTGTTACAGTGTGTGCTTCCCTGGGACAATATGTGGCTGTACAGGTGTTGACCTGCTTGTTCAAATAAGAACTTGCTTAGATCCAATGATTTTTATTTTTTTTTTCACACAAGGATTAGTTTCTTTGGGTGTAGAATTAGTTAAAAATCAATTACATGGTGTGAAAGACAGAGATCTAAGTGATGCTTACTCATTCTCCTAACCAAATGGATTCAGTCATCTCTGTATTTCCCCACTTTTCACATATTGTATTTCTTATTATTGGGTCTGAAAAATCACCTCTTTTTCCCCTATAAAATTGGTGCTTTCTTGCTGTAAAATATTGATCTTTTTCACATATCCTCCACTCTCTGGGGGTATTTGCTTTTGCTACTCTTTTAACTGTTTTGAACTAACAGATTATAGTCATCATTAACACAGCCAGAGAACTATGTGTTACCAATCATGGAACACGGAGCATTCAGCAATTAAATTGCTGGCTCAAATTAATTTAGATCACTTGAAACTGCAAGCTACCCTCAGCAGGCAGCTGCTTTGAGGACATCTCTTCTGCACTGGGCCAGCCAAGAATCCACACAGCATGGAATCCTCCTTCCACCAGTGGTCAGCAGCAGAAGTTTGGGGAAAGAGAACGTCCCATGCAATCCACAGGCTTCAGAGAAACAGAACTTCAGGGAATTCCTGGTATATAGATTTTCTCTAGACCATTATAATTACTACCACCAGTGGGTTTACTTTTAAGTAGGACTGTTCATTTAAGTAGTCTTAGATAATAGCAAGGCTTTGTATGGCAGGATTGAATGTTCCCACTGATAGCAGAAAAGTACCCAAACTGTAGAAACTCTTTGGCCCCAGATGGTATTAACATTATTTTGGAAGACTCTGGAGCACTGTGCCTACGGTTGTGAAGAGTATCCATCATCACTGTCCACACTGTCTTTAATTAATAGGGACAGTATGCACAGCTTCCAGAACCACCCAGCATCACTCATGAACAGAACACATGCTTACAGAGAGATTTATCAAATCAAAGAAGATTTGCTATTTTGTTGTCAAAAGTGTTCCCAGAAGTCACAGTGAAGGATGAAGTTGGATAAATGCAGGAGGCTTAGAGCAAGAACTGGAAGAGATGCTGCTGCTGTGGGCTACACAACGCTTTTGATATGCTGTGCAGAAAGCATTGTGGCTGCTTTGCAAAGCTTAGAGCTCAAGTGCAGGAAAATAAGGACACAACTAAAATAGGATGGATTATTTAGATAGCGATAGAAAAGGCAAGCATAACATCTTGGGTATTACTTTAGAGTCATTTCCTTTCAGACTGCAGTGTTGACATCCCAGAAATTCAGTGTAAATCCATGCCACTGAAGAATATCTGACCTCCAAATAACATGCTGCTGCAGACCTGCTAAGAAACAGCAGTGCACAACATCCTGGAGTTATTTCAGTCCAAGTACACAGAGCTCTGTGTTGCACACATCAAGATTTACCTTAGTTGGAGTGATTCAACAGGTAGCAGGTACTCTTGCCAGTGACCCAAAATCACCTTTCTCCCCTACCAGGTGCATTACTTCCAGATGTTCATGTAACAGAGAGTTTGTCTGGCTTCAGATCCAGCAGACGTGGGGGGGTGTGCCCTCTCCTCGCTGGGTGCAGCGGGCCAGCCTTGCTGCAGCTCTCAAAGAGGTGCTCCTGCTCTGCCACCTACATTATATTACCAATCCAATGGCTTCAGGTTAAAAAATGATGTCAGACTCGTTTATTTGTTTGAACCAAAGTGGAGCACTGACTTGTAACCAGACGTCTGAATGACAAATTAACCCCTTAAAAACAATTATTTATGAAACTGAAAGTATGGTTGTTCAGAAACACAGATGCTCCCTATCAGTACATCTCTGACAACACTGCAGCAAGCTGTTTCAGATTAGCCCTTCTTTCCATGCTTTATCACCCTTTCTATTTAATAGTGGCCTAGATCTCATTTATATGGGATGGGCACGTCTAGAGACTTTGCTGCATTAAATTAGAAACTGTATTTCCATATTATCTGTGACATTCACATGCACCTCTATTGATATTTTTCCTTAGTTAATTAAGCACTGACTTGAGTATTAGCTCACATCCTGGCCTTTCTCTCAGAGGTGATAGTAAGCTCTACATTCTCTCTGGAGCTAATATACATCAGTTCTGCTAGTAACTCTGCAAATTCTCTTTGTTATACCTTTTGCAGAGTATGTCTTCTGTTCTGTATTCCCACGTCTACATTTAATATTCCACAACACTCCATAATCTGGAGGTATCTACTCCAAGCCCCTGCAGCTAGAACAGGTTGCCCTGAGCTGTGTCCAATTCCTAAGAATCTCAAAGGATGGAGACACCAGTGCTAAACCAACTCATAACAAAGAATGTTCTGACATTCATGTGGAATTTCCTGCATTTAAATTTGTGTTCATTGTCTCTTTCCCTGTCACTGGGGACCTGTGACAAGAGTCGGCTTCAGTCCTCCTTACACAACATTTGCATTCTGTCATAAAAAGCATCTTTGATGATTTGACTTGCTCCTGGGTACCTGGGCATCTGATTTTGAACCTCTGTGTATCACATGCATTTGTGTGCTTTAAAATACAAAGCCCAGTTGGGTGTCAGGAGGTCAGGTAAAGTTTAGTGTGTCAGTACCCAAGGTTCTGACATTTCCTAGTGTGCTGCTACAGAGGAGAGCTGGAAATGGCTTTGTTTCATTAGTAAAATGACATGACACCATCATCTCCAGCAAGTATCTTCCACAGAATTAGCAACATATTCTAGTGCTTTTTAAGGGAGAATCAACCCAGGTTCAGTGAGAGAAAAGCCACTGTGCATAAAGTACTACACTGTTTTCCTGAAGAGCTGAAGAAACTGATACCTATCACCATTTCCCCAGGTGCCAGCTGGCATCAGATGTGAACTAAAGCCACAGGCAGCAACACCAGCTATAACATCTCCTGAGGGGATGCCAGCACACAGCTGCCCCTCACACTCGCTAAGATGCCTGGCATTAGACTCATCTACCTGTCACAGCATTTTAGAGGGCTTTAAAACAACTATGGAAATGGAGGGGAACTTTACATACAAAAACTTGGATGAGTCACCTTTCCTACAGCGCTGTTTAGCTGTGTGTGATTCACAATACAATTCAGCATGGGTGTCTTTAACAGTTATATTTATAGGACTAAAACTGAAGCTCTTAACAATGATTTGGGCAGATGGGGATGCTCGATGTGTGTGTGAGGAGGCCTGCAAGGGTTGCTACAATGCTGTGCAGGTCAGCAGTAACAGGACAGTGGAATTTGGGAATCCCTGTCTTTTCATCCAGACAGACTAAAGAGAGCATGACCAACCCACCTGCCATTTAATATCTCAACTCGCTCTCAAGATTGCCTATAAGCAGGTGTAAAGTGTTATTAATAATGTTTTCCTAACAAAATAATGAGCAAAAACCTGAACGCATTAGAACGTTAATGCTTTATGATTTCCCTGGCACTTAATGAGGTCATTGCTGCACTGATAAGCTGATCTCTGTAGGACCCTGAAGGGCTTGGTGTTGAGATGTCAGCAGTGAAATGACCATGCAAGTGGCCTGGCTGTACAAGTTGGGCTTTTTTCACACCAGTCAATGAAGCATAGAGGGACTGTCATCACCCTTTGTTGGAAATGAGCAGCAGTGGAGCAGACTACATATGCAGCTTCACAAGGCATTAATCAGTTGCTTGCACCATTTAATTACTATCTATTATTTTATGGTTTTGATAAAGTATTCAGGGGAATTAAAGCCTGAGCATCACTTTCAGTCATTGTTATCCAATTTGGCTTTAGCAAAATTGCGTAAACAAGTACACAATCTCAACATATTTCAGCACAATTTATGGCTACAGGGATGTAAGTTCCAGGAATAATTTAATAGAAAATAAACATGATTATTAATAGAAGTGATAAAGGAGTGGGATGATAAAGCAATGTGACTATTGCACAAAATACTTAATGGAATAATAAACTATCCATTCTTTTCACCGAGCTGCTTAGTTTTAAAATCTCTTTTTGTCTTCTCTGTGAATAACCAGTTTGCCTGCAACTTCCCGAGGAGGAGAGAATGGGACTGCAAGAAACATTGCTTGTGTTTTTTCCAGACCTGTACAAAAGGTTATGGAGGTTACACAGGAGGTTGTAGAACACAAATTTGCAGTGATGCTGTAAGCAAAGGAGGAGATAGAAAGAAAGGAGATAGGAGCTACTATATACCATATTAATGAGCAATAATGTAAAAGCAAACAGTCCAGCATAGAGCACCCACTGCTTCTGCTGTCAAACCTATTGATAAACTGAAAATTTAAATTGTTCTGAAGCATGAAAAGCATGAGACTGTATGACTGGTAAGCTTTTAACAGGGATTATAATACACAGCTCTCCCTGATTAGATATTCAGCAGTGAATGTACTTGAAATTACGATTTTAATGGGACTGAACTGGAAAAAAATAATAATGCTGGTAAAAAACACAAAGAAGAGTTCAAGATAATGTTTATCTGTCCTATGAAAAGTGGTATAGAAAAGCTGCTCAGTACACGAGGCTGTAGATTTTAAAACTGCCTGAAGTATGCACCATCATCAATCATGCACAAAATTGCTGTGGTCTATTTTTTATGAATTTATAGAATGACAGCTCAGAAAAGCTGACAAACTGACTACATCTGTCAGTCCAGTAAAGTGGAAATTTATCCCTCCTCCTCCTGCTCCTCCCTATCACTTCTCCAAGCCAAGGGGAGAACTCACTTTTCCATTCAGAATGACCTTCCTTGCCCTGGTCACCTGCCAGTGTGGCCACAGCGACCAAGAGCAGCCTGAAGCTTTCAAGTGGCACATGCAGGAAAGAAGAATTGTTCTCTGCCATGGCCTGGTCAATAAAATCTCAGGGAATCATCAGTGTTGAAGGGATGGCTTCAGCATGGGAAGCACAGAAAGCTGCAGAAGTACTGAAACAGTCCAAAGATCCTTTGAACTTGAAAGGCATTGTCATTAGAACTGAGCACTGCTTGCAGTTTGTTGCATTTTTCCACCTATGATTTTACCAAAATGGCATCTTTACCTGTCCGTGCACCTTCTGTGTGTATAACCCATGGCCCAGGTGTGGGAGCCCCTGCCAGGGTGCAGAAACCCAGCACAGCAAAGCAGCTCAACATTTCCATGTCCTGTCCCTCACACAGCCCTAACTGGTGTCCACACACTGGGATGTCGCTCTCCCCTCTGCTGTTTCACTTTAGAAAACACAAATGCTGAGGTTGCCTGGGATTTCTTGGGGCTTTGGGTGTTTGTCTCACAAACAGTGCCCACCATCACTTGTCACAGGTGCAATTGCTCACTGCAGCACAGGCTGGGTGAGGGCTCTGTATGTCCTGGAGATCACACAATTTCCTTTGCTTTTGTCTTCAGAACCATGACTAAACTTTTCTTCTTTTTCTTCTTCCTTCTTTTTTTCTCCTTTTTTCTCTTCTTAGTGCAGCATGTACATACTCTAGCCTTATTTGAATACCCTTAAAAGAACAACCATTGTTTTAAATACAATAATTTCGATTACAACTATGTGCTTTTGCTTAAAAGTCATCCAGATGTACAATAACCACAGCAGCAATTTTAAAGGCATTTAAATCAGAAACAAACTAGTCACACCTTTCTGGCTTTAGCTGTTACACGACAAGTGACACATCCCTTCCTCAGCCTTTTGGTGCCACTGCCCATAATTACACACACTGCACAAACTCTGTCTTAGCACTGCACCTCCCACACCACCCTGCTGAGCTCTTCATCCACACAGGGCAGGGGTGATTTCAGCTGGCCCAGCCCTTCAGAGGGACACGAGCTCTGGGACACACAGCTCCTGTCTGCCAGCCATCCGCCCCTGCTTGTCCTTGGAAGCTTTTCAGGATTCGAACAGAAGCACTTGTTGGCCACACCCACTCTGAAATGGCATATGAATTGATGCTCCAATAGGGCATCAGGCCAGGGAATTCAAGATGCTTTTCCCTTTATACCAGTCTAGAAAATTAAGATTTCCTTAGTTCAAGCCACCAGACAGCCCTAACAGAAGGTAGGAGACAATACCAGGATCCTTTATGTCAATCTGCCATTTGGAATACGTTCAGAAGCAGAATTTCTCTTTTTCCTTTTATTA
The DNA here is from genome assembly GCA_035583185.1 of Anabacerthia variegaticeps. NCBI lineage: Eukaryota > Metazoa > Chordata > Aves > Passeriformes > Furnariidae > Anabacerthia > Anabacerthia variegaticeps. Next base: position 5,191,483 of record JAWWEW010000006.1, on the reverse strand, counting down.
TGTTCCATCCTTTCATCTGTCCCTTTTTTCTTTGGTTCCCAGTACTTTGGGCTAATACAGCAGGATATTAGTCTCCCACAGAAAATGCTGCTAATTAGTTTATTTCTGTTTTCATTGCCAGATTAATCTTGTAGGGTACAACCCAGCTATCAGGCTATTTGGAAGAAATTCTGCTCACCTCCATTTCTGCAACATGTTTGTACCAATCTGTCTTGCATTTTCTTAAGGATTTGTAAAAATAAAGTATGAAGACAGACTTTTCTCCTCCAGTGATTTATCTAAAGACCAGATTTTGCCATCCTTCCTCTTACTGAATGGTCACTTATGACATATATTCTTTAATTGATTTCAGTGGGACTTCTTATGTAGCGTGCATGGTAAAATCTGGCTTCATAAGCATAAATAAATGCCCTTCTCCCCCAAGCAAGGAAAGGCTTCAAAAGAAAGACTCTTTATGCTCAGAAAAAGACCCTTATTAATTTCAGGAAATTAATACAGCAGCACTAGCAGCTTCTGACATACAGAACCAAGGGGGCAGTTCTATTTTTCAGTGTAAGAAGTAGAAGGATTTCATGCCACTATTACATCTAGTTCAGTGGCCTGACATCCTCACCTGGCTCAATTCACCTTTATATTATGATCCAGTTTGTTGAAATGGTTCTGCCACTCCCTTCTGTTTTCATTTAAAGTTTGAATCCCTCTTCAATCCAATGGAATGATTGTCATTGGTGCTTAACCTATCCATGTATCAGGAAATATGGTAGGACCTACATTACAGCCTCACTGTCAATTAATAGCTTTTATAATACAACAATAATATGTTTGCCACATATATTCCTAAAAATAGATCTCTTAAAATAGAATCCAGGCCCAAAGGACTACAGGAAACCATTACCTGAACCTCAAAGAACAAACAAAAAATAATTCCTGATGGTTTTTGGCTTCTGTCCCTCTACCAGAAGCAGCCTGGGGTCATGAGAGCAGCAGATTTGGCATTCTGGCCCCTTTGGACCAAAGCTCAGACTGAAATTTATTACTATTGTGGCTTTGCCCAAATATAAGCTCTTCAGGCAAGCAAGAGCTGCAGACTGTACACCTCCACCAAGAAAAGGGAAAGGCTTTCCTACTCTAAAAACCCAGTTACTTTCACCAATTTGCAATTCTGTTTATGATTTACACAGAGGATGTAAATCAGGCTGAGATGGGGCTGGAGAGACAAGGGAAAATGTTGATGGCTGAAGCAGCAGAGTGACATTCTTATCTCCCTGCTTTTCCATGCTCCAGAATCCACATCTCTGAGCAACAGGAATGAAGATGCCCAGTCCTCAGGACACATGGGAGTACAGAATTCCTTGGAGGTCAAACTGCTGCTGCTATTTTCATGGAAAGTGCTTGAGTCAGCTAATATATATAGATAGGTACTGCTGCAGGCTGGGTGCCTCTCCTGCCCAAGGCCACAGCTAAGCACATTAGTATTGATTGCAAATGAGGGTATTTCAAGATTTCAGTTTTCCAAGGGAAAACTAAAACACAAGAAACTCCTTCAGCCCAAATGAGGGAGGAGGGAGCTGTAGGTGACAGCTGAATTGCACACAGGCTTGGTTGGGTTGTGCCCAACCAAGGTAGTCCTGCACAGGCTCGGGGAAGGTTTGGTTTGCCACATATCCCTGAGCTCAGCAGCCAACGCTGCTGCAGTGGGGCCAGGGCACCCCTGCCACAGCCCACCACAGGCAGGGAGGCCACCTCTGGCTCCTGAGGTGCAGCTCAGGGGCCTTGGCATGCTGGCATCTTCACGGGACACAGGAGTTAGGGAGCTGGATGCACAGAGGTAAGACCCTGGAAAAGCAGCTGCAGGTGCACTGGCACTCAGCTGTGCTGTGCCCTCCTAAGCAAAGAGCTGCCCAGAGGCAGCATCAGCCCAAATGCCAGTCTGGATTATCCTCTGCTCTTGGATTCACAGCGTAAAGAAAAAAGCACTGAGCTTGCTGTGGAATAGCTGGATCCATGTTCCTGCTAAATCACAAGCATCTTGTGGAAACACACACAAGAGATGGGGAAGGAGAATTCACTGTGTGTCAAGTTTCTATCTCTCCACAGTGAAGTGCCACAGGAGAAGGCACAGAGCAGCAACCTACCCAAAAAGAGAAATGATCTCGTCCCAAGAGGTCAGCACAGCCTGTGTGTGCAGCACCACCCGGGCAGAGGCAGTCTGAGAGCACGTGCTGGCACGGGCACCTCTGAGGCTCTTTACAGCATATTGAGGCTTCTCAACAATGCAAAAATACTCTGTAAATTGTTTCCAATCATTCTGCCTTCCCATTCTCAGCTGAAATAGAGGATTTGGCTCCAAAAATGTCAGTTGCATGAAAGGGCTGAGATAAATACCAGGGTAGTAAGCGCAGTTTTGTTAAAACCTGTGAAGTAGATGAGGAATAGTCATGTCAACACTGTAACAGATTTAAAGAATTCAAAATTAATTAGGTCAAAGTAATGTCAGTCAAGATTTTGCAGAAAATAGCAATAATTTTTAGAATAGTCATGTTAGAATGAAACTTTAAAATATAGAAATAGAAGACTAATTTATTATGCCTTAAAAGTTTTTAAACTTTTAAGTTTAAAAAAGTTTAAACATCCACTAAATCAGATGATTTTTGCAGACTTGCATTTCATGCACACAGATTAATCTCACAATGCGTTTGGAAGACTTTTGGAGAGGTCTTTGGACCCATTCTGAATGAGCAGGGAGCTGACAAATTCAACCAAAATGGAAAAAAATAAATTAGTGCAGACACATTTCAATAACCTTCATCAAGGTTAGCTGCTTTCTTCTTCTTGCTAATGTTTTGTACCTCCTCCATCATACTACACCAGAAAGAGAAGGGCCAATATGCAGCAAGTAGGAAAAAATCAGGAAAATATATTAAAGTTTTCCCAAGCAGCTTCTTGAGATGTTCCTGGACAAATTCTTCAATATCTTAATGGTGTGCTAATTTTGCCTGGGAGAGAGTTAATTTTCTTCATTTTCTAGTTTGTATTTGTGCTGAAAACAGTCAGCAGCACAGGGATGTTTTAGTTGTTACTGAGCAGAGCTTATACAGAGCAAAGGCCTTCTCTGCTCCTCATCCCACCCCACCAATAGGCTGGAGGTGCACAAGGGGCTGGGAGTGGACACAGCTGGGACAGCTGTCCCCAAGTGACCCAGGGGATATCCTGGACCAGATGCTCATGCTCAGCATATAAAGCTGGGAAAGAAGGACAAGGGGATGTTCAGAGTGCTGGTGTCTGACTTCCCAAGTCAGCATTGCTCTTTCCTGGCGTGACTGAACACCTGCCTGCCTACGGGAAGTGGGGAATGAATCCCTTGCTTTGCTGGTGTGCTTTTGCTTTGCCTCTTCATCTCAGCCCAGGACTGTTCTCAATTCTACTCTTGGGTTCTCTGCCCCATCCCACGGGCAGGGAGGCACTGAGTGCCTGTGTGGGACTGAGATGCCAGCTGAGGTTAAACCATCTCCAAACTTATAAAGGCTCCCACAAACCTGGAGCTACGTCTTTCTACAAATATGTATCATGAAGATACTTTCAACTGATTATTATTTCCTATTGTTTATTTCTTCAGCACCACCACCACATGCATAATTCATCTGATGTGCAGAACAATGAGCAAGGTAACACAGACTCTTGCTACTTGCTGGTGATAATAAGAGATTTTTGTCTCTCTAGACTAATTTTTATTTCATGCCTCTGAGTTTTGAGCCTTACCATGAGGTTTGAGCTTCAAAGCAGCACAGCACAGAACAGGACATGTTTGCCACACATTTTAGCACCAGAGGCAGCTGCTTCTATTGTCTGCTGGCTAGACCCCGTTACACAACACATGGTACAAAGAGCAAAATAGATTAAAACATTTCATATGGGAGACAGCATTGAGGACTTACATAGTGATGGATGACAAAATATTAATTAGATATGGCAAGCTATCCAGGGGAATAAAAGACAAAGAACAGGCAAAACCTGTTCGTCCTTACTGGCTTTGAACTAATGACACATCAAGCAGGAGCTTATTGCATTCAGAGCCAAAGTCACGAATAATTTGACACTTCTCAGAGGACTGTTGATTTTACCAGACATTGAAGGGCAGTAAAAAGTTTTCCCTACTGACAGAAGTGGCAAAACTGCCACTGATACTGTAATTCAGGCTTGAAGTCCTGGAATCAAATCATTTGAAAGTCCTCTCAATTATGTTTTTTTTCCTGCCTAAGCAATTATTAAACACCCCTCCCGCCACTGTATTTCTTTTATATTTTATAAATATTTTATATTTATATTTCTTTTATGTATTTCTTGCCTGCCTACTCCTCCTTTGCAGAAAGTGGCAAAAGATGAAAAAAGCAAGTTACTAAGATTAGTACCATTATTTGTTGATCTTTTTTCTCAGCAAATTTGCAAACTGCACAGTAAATATAACAAATACAACCTAGCAAGTGAGGTGCATTAAAGAACTAAATAATTTTAATCAGTGTGACTAGATTAAACAGCTTCTTAAATATTTCAATGTGGCAATCCTTTAGGAAGTGTTTATGACAAGCTTATAACAGCGCCAGGCAAAAGACAAAGTGGAACCTATCCAGGCTCATCCATATTTAAATGTGTGTGCTCAGTGCAAACATGGCTTAGGGAACTGCGATGACATCTCCAAACTTTCGATAGGTGGCAGCAGGAATGTTGGCAGAGCAACCAGGAGAGACACGGGAGGAAAACAGGGAGGCTGACAGCAAGAAATCATTGGAAGGTGCAAATGAGCTCGGGAGAGAGAAACGCAAAGAAGATGCAAGTCCTGCAGGCCAGGATGGGCTATAAGTTGCCAGGCTATACCAAACTCCTTACTTCGAAATGCTGTGAGAAGCTGAGTGAAGAAAAGACACTCCCTATACGACGATTTGCTTACCAAAACTGTGAACAAACTATTCAAGAAGTATTCAAGCTGGTCAGATATTTCAGATACATGAAGAGCTTTAAGGTGCCAGGAATGAGAGGAGAACAGTGGGCATGGATCAAGCCCTCATGAACAGCAGCCTAAGTGAAAAAGGAATGGGAGAAGAAAACATTTCCAACATTTTCTCTTTCCGAACTGGTCCAGGTGCCATGACTACAGCCTGCCTTTTTGAGGTGGAAACCTCTCCATCTGCAGTCCAGCGTGCCCTGCCTGCATGGCACACACCACTTTAGCAGTCACTGCAGGGAAGGAGGTGTCCCCAAATTGCTGGGGGCTCGAGTGACACATGCCAGCCCTCCTGCCTTTCAGCTCAGCCCAGTAAGTCACTTATGGAAACAAAGTGCAGCTCGTATTTTCTGCCAACTCAATTTATTCCCTCCATCTGGAACATAGTCCAGCACTACAATACAAGATTAGCCTTTTCCAAGATACCCATCTGCAGAACATAAGCTACCAAAAGGTGAAGTTCCATTCTGTCTCCAGCTCCTTCCACTTCTAAATACTGACAAACCCCCAAATTTCCCACTATATCACCCTGGAACTAGACAGTAAAACAACACATTTTTTTTCCTCTTCCTTCCCAATAAGACCACTGCTTAGTTTGAGTCTCAGAAGGACCCTCTGGGATATCAGCAGATATCAGATGTCTGGAGGTAGACAGAGCAACGTGTATATAACAGAGAATGTGGAATTAGCAGACTTTCTTTGGGGGAGAGAATCACTGACAACCCAAGATGAGGAAACAGTTGCCATCACAAGCCCTACTCCAGAAGCCACATCTGAAATTTGCTGGAATTTGCTTAACGTGGCCATTTAGTAGGAAATCTAAAATGCAGTCAAACAAGGGGACAAAGGGATGAGCCTCCCAGCAAAGCAGTGTAGGGAGAACCACCACAAAAACACTGCCCACACATGCCAGCAGCTGGCCTGAACACGTGAGATCACACATATCACCATGATCCACCATGTGTTTTATCCCTCCCTCTCCAAGTGACTGGATCCACTCTGTAAGAGATACCTGTGCACTTGATGTGCAGCATGGAGCTTTGTAACACAAGCAACAACACATGAGGTGAAAATATGCCTTAAGGAACAAGGGAAGAGGCCAAGCAAACAGAGCAGGAAAAGAGACCCAAAAAAAAGGAGGGGGTTACCAAATCTGCCTGTATTTCTACTCCTTCATATTTCCTTACTGCTAGTATTTTGCACAACTATTCTGCAGTTATAACACAGGGACAGAGATCTCACAATCCAAAGGGAAAACTAGAAATATGTCAACATTGGCAATTTCCATTGAAAACTACATAAACTTTTAGAATAAAAAAACGCAAAATAACCTTCTGAATTACCCTGACCTCCAGTTTATTTTTTTTTAAGAAACACTAATGAAGGTTTTGGGTCACCAATCTCAGAATGTTCAGTATTTAATTAGCATTAGGCACACGACCAGACACTGTTGTATCTAACTTGTGGTTTGGGACCTAGAATTGTAGGCTGTCCACTGACAGCACTTGGGCACAGTCATCCAGAGGAATCACATTTTCACTGGTTATGAAAAACCTCCCTGTAAATTGTTGTGTAATCCTAATTCTGTTTTTAAAACACTGAATGCAATGCTGTTCCTCACGGCACTGTTACCTTAAAAACAGATTAGTTTTAGTACATGTAGACACTGACACTTTTTTTTTTGTAACACCTTATGCGCAAAAAACTTTTCCTGTCCCTGCCAATATCCCAATTTGCATGCTTTCTGTCTCATCAAATGAAACTGCTCTCTGGAAATTGGGGCATAAGCTACCACTTGCACTCATGAATATGTGCTGCTGCTTTCATTTAGCACTTGACATTCTAATGTGCTCTTGAGCAGTTCTGCAGGTGAAAAGGCCAGTCATTATCAGCAGCCACGGGAGATAAGAAATATATGGGAAAAGCTTATCTGAAGGCCAAGAATTTCAGCTTTAGCAGGTTTTTCACACTATTGGGTCCTTAAAAATAAGCACAGAAGAAGCTTTTCTCCCTCTGTCCTGCTAAAGATGGATCTCTGCATATTCACAGCAACCTCTCCAAAGAATTCCTGTGCTGTGTGTCCACTGTCCCCTGCACTTCACAGGGTAAGAACTGAGACAGGGTGACTCTCCCACAGACACTGCAAGGGCTTCAACATGTTAAAAGGTGCCTCAGTGCAACAGGACTCAGAAAAGCATGTGGGTGTCTTCACACCTGCTCCACAACAGCATTAAACACTCTGAACTGTCAGTGTAACAATGAAAATAAAGCCATTAAAGTGACCTCTTGAAATAATGTGTGCAGTTTAACACAATAATTCATTCATTTGTAATTTATCTCCAAATACACACTGAACATATCGACAGAATTGTATAAAGCACTTTTCCTGGTTGAAATGTCTTTCCTCTGGTAACTGCAGGTTTCAAGGAAACAGCCTCGTTACAGCTCTGTGGAAATGGAGAAGGTTCAGCAGGAGATGGGTCATGTTCGCTCTGCTCACATGATGAACACAGATGTGGGTTAGAGCCTTGGGCTCCATCCACACTGCCTGTCATATGTGGCTGGTCAACTGAGTGCTCTGCAGGGTCATATTGTATTCAACTTAATCAATTGACTCAACCAACTGAAAGGGCTCTCTCTTGACTGAGAAGTTACCTGGCAAGAAATGCGTACCAATTTTCACATGAGAGCCTGCTCCCATGGAAGACAGGCAAAATTCCCATTGACTTCAGAGAATTCAGAGTCAACCTACCAGCAACTTAGCCAAAGGAATTTAATCTTATTTTTAAATCCAGGAGATTCAATTTTACACCCAGTTTTAAAGTTTTACCTTTCTTTATTCTTTTGTAATTTTTCCTGCTTGGCATTGGTTTTCCAAGGAAACCCATTCATCTCTGTATTTGTGAGACTGACAGAGCTCATCACCAGCTCACAGAAATAATGGAGATAAACAACATGCAGTTTATTCAGATTAATGGTTATGACGACTCTGAGCTCATGGCAGGAGCAAACAAAAGGCCTTTACAAGGTAATGATGCCTCTTGCTCTGGTGAACTACGAGCAATTTTTACAGAGTGGAAATTGGCAATAGAAAGACTCACTATCTGCTAAAGGCCTTTATTAATAATAAGCCTTCCTAAAGAAAACAGGGGATTTTGAAGACAAATTGCCAGCCTCATCTCCTTTATCTGGGGTGCTCAAGGAAGTGGTTCTGCCAACAGAGTAACTCAGAGGACAGCTTTCAAACAAAGGAATGGTGCTCAAGGAGTAAGACAGCCTGTACCTTCCCAACAAACCTCACCATGTTAGGGCACTTGCTAATCAGCATTCATTAAGACAAAACCAAGTAGCCTAAGTTATTGTAATGATGACTGCCTGGTAAAAACCCCAAAAGGCCACCAATAATTAGTATGGTGCTAGAAACACAGGCATCTTCAGAAAAGCCAAGTCTAAAATAATCCTGGAAGTGAAACTCATGCTCCAAGTCCTCCATAGCTAGAAAAAGCCCATGTACAAGGCAATGACAGAGTTATCAGCTCTGGTAAGCTCTTGTTGAAACACATTTGAAATCAGCTTCTCAGGAATGAGGAAAACATGTGTTCTGCACTGAGACACATAGGGGGTTGTCCTTCCATGGACTAAATTCAGTGGAGATGCCCATGGATCACTGGATGAGTGGATCTGAACTTACATCTGTTTATACCTGTCCAAACTGGTTTCAGCAAATGAATGCACAGCAAGATGGTTTGTCATGTTGGATGTATTTTCTATGAGAGACACTTTAGCAAGCCATGAAATGTGATGGCAATTTTTCATAAAATGCTCTTAGTAATTTTCATTATTAATCCCATCTCTATCTCCTCCCACCAACCCAACACTCCAAAGCATTTATACATGAGTGTCCTCAGAGGTGCCTGCTGGAGTTCTCCAGCCTTGGCAGCCAAGCACAGCACACAGAATTTATTGGAGTAATCCAGGAAGGCAGGAACAAACTCTGGTGTTTTAAGATGTGATGCTCATTTCACCTGTTCATAAACGGGCAAGAATACGTAAACAATTTGGGATCAGGTATTTGAAAGCTGAGTATTTAAAGATTTCACCTTCTGATGGAGAGAATTTTATTCAGAATTTGACGGCACTTCAGGTTTGCTGGGAATAAAAAAAAGCACATATGAAATGAATCATTGAGAAGTGATTTTGTGTGGCCATGGCTCTGTAATACATTTATGGTGGCTACTTGCAAGGGCTGAGTTCAAGTAGACTGCTTTGGATTTGTATCCCAGCACTGTATTCCATTCTCATTTGAACTGGTATAATCCTGGAGTACTTTGATTAACAATAGTGGGATTACTCCAGATTTGCATGGATGGCAGGTTGGCTTTGAACTGCATCATATGAGCAGTATGAACTAGGACACTGGCTACTTAAACACGTGGCACTCAGACAGAAGCCTTTCTACAGTGTTCAGGTAACAGAGGAAACTAAGGCAACAGCGAGGACAAAGAAACCTACACAAATAACCAGCACAAATAACGACAAGATTCGGTTATTTACAGGAACTTTCCAGATTCACAAGAATTAAAAATATGCCTCTGAAAACTATATTTTTCTTATTGATTCTGAAATCATTAATCATGGTGCAGAATATGAAAACACTCATTTAGATGCAGCTGGAAAAATAACTTATCCACAGCTGAACTGGAACCAACTCCTTAGAAATCAGTAAATGAGCAAATTTTTAATCATTACTAAGTGCAAAATTATGCAGAAGTGCTCGGGATTCCCAGACTGCACTCTCTCCAGCTGTCTTTAGCAAACAGGATGGGAGAAGGAGGAATATATTTTCACTGCAGCTATTGCTGTCTGTGCATCTCTGTCTTACCCAGTACACCAAGACCCTTTACTTCATCCTGAATATGGAAGGATACTCCAATGCATCTTTTCAACCATACAGGTGTAGAAGCAGACTGTGTGCCCATAGGGAGATGTTCTTGCCTATTGTGATAGGTTTGCATGGAAGGGTTTTGGGGGGAGAAGGTTTCTCTGTGAGAACCTTCCCTTATGTCCAATAGAGACAATGTCAGCTGGCTCCAAGAGGGACACGTGTCTGGCCAAGGCCAAGCCCATCAGCAAGGACAGTGCCTCTGGGATAATGCATTTAAGAAAGATGGGGTAAAAAAGTGCAGCAGAACAGCAGCAGAGAGAGGAGTGAGAATATGAGAGAGAAGCAGCCCTGCAGACAGCAAGGTCAGTGCAGAAGGAGGGGCAGCAGGTGCCCCAGGTACCAGAGCAGAGGTTCCCCTGCAGCCCCTGGTGCAGCCCGTGGTGAGACAGCTGATCCCTGCAGCCCAGGGAGATCCATGGTGGAGCTGAGATCCACCTGCAGCCCATGGAGGAGCCCACACTGGAGCAGGGGGATGCCTGAAGGAGGCTGTGATCCTGCAGGAAGCCCACACAGGACCTGTGACCCCATGGAGAGAGGAGCTGAGGCTGGGGCAGGTTTGCTGGCAGGATTTGTGACCTCATGGGGTACCCACACTAGAGCAGTTCATGAGGAACTGGTGACTGGGGCAAGGATCCCACGCTGGAGAAGTTTGTGAAGGACTGTCTCCCATGGGAGGATCCCTATGCTGGAGCAGGGAAAGAGTGTGAGGAGTCTTCCCCCTGTTCAAACAAGCACACAGGTTTGACAAAAGCTGCCCCAGAGACACTCTGTCCCCATCACAGAGCAGAGATGGGATCAGGCCAGCCTGTTATTACAGCAGGCAGCTCTTGCCCCGTGGCTGGTTGATCTTACTACACAAGCATCTAAGGGCTCCTGCCTGTGAATAAGACAGCAAGATTATATTTCATGATCAACCCAAATATAGTATGAGAGAAATGTTGCTTTTATTCATAAAACACAGCTGTGAATCTACAGTATAGTAACACCACTCCTGAAAAGGAAGACAGTTTTCCTTTAAAATAACAAAGCAAACTGAAGTATGATTCTGTGATTCTAAATTTTCTTTGAAATGTAATTTAATTGCACCATGCCAAAGTATGTATTAGAGATTAAGTTAACAAAATACACTAAAATATTAACTTGAAATCTACAGTAGCCCAGCAACCTATCCATAAGACATGACTAGCAGCACATTTGTTTTGGATCCTTCACAAACACTGGTTGTTTGCTAAAGCACAACAAATTGATATGTTGCTCCCTGTGCAGTATAGTTAGGATTTCACTTTGTGAATAACAAATCAGACCATGTTTAATGTCGGAGGAGCACCATTAAAACACCTTGCAAATGTCCGTGTCACAGGTGTTTCGCTGCAGATTCTGCCCCAATGAACACACAGCTGGTTCTCATCATACAGGGCAGAGCTCAGATAAAAGGAAGATGAGACATGTTGGTTAATCAGCGAGAAGACAAAAAGAAAAAAAATTATGCTTCTGTCTCTAACTGTGTTTTCTGCATCACTGAACACTGAGACACAATGTCATTTATTTCAACCATATAAACCATGACCACGTATTTGCGGATGCAATTACTTCAACTTTATACTCACTAGCTTGGAAACAAGCCCCATTTGTCTCATTCCTCAAGGAAAATAGGAGCCATAATGCAGAAGTGGAGAATAGAGATGTCACATCCATTCAATTCACCCTCACAGCTTCCTTGTCTCCTATACCAATCCCTGTGCCCGAGTTCCCGGGGACAAATTTGCTGACACCTTACACGAACTGATCTGTAGTAGGATTAGCTTTGTGGGATAAAGATACCAGGGAACGGGAAGGATGAAAAGGTGCCAAAGTGGACAAGCATCCACAATACAAATTAGAGTTTTCTAAGGAGCATCTCTCAGAGAGGAGCAACAGCTCTCATCTCTAATGCTCTTTGCAAATACTATTCCTATGCTAAATAGCCTATTGCAGGACATTTTACTTATTCAAATTTAGCCATAATAGAAAGCAGCAGTTTACTACCTAAGAGTAGAATAGTCCCAAACAGCTTTTTGTGCATCCTTCCAGTCATTAGCAACAACGCTATAAGCCTTTCTTTCAACAAATAGCAAATTTATGCAGCACTGAAGTCCCTGAAAATACCAGAGTATGTTCTCAAGGAAGAATAGAAGAATTAGTTAATGCTCATGTACAATTTCCAAACCTCACTGGACTACAGGAAGGCAAAGTCCAGTGTCAAGATCTAGATTCCTTTTGTCCTTGAAGATTATTAAGTTAGTGAGCAAAATGAAAGAGTAATAAAGGGGAAAGAGCAACCCAAAACATAAGAAAAGAATAATTTTCTTAAGAGGAATATTGGGCGAAAGAATCATTGTGTAAATGCAGCAGGAAACATACCAAGGCAGAATAGTACAATGAAACTGGATGTACCTGCAATGGTGACATTCATCCTAGTCCTAGGACAGAAATTTATTTTAGTATCTTTGCTGCACAGACACATTCTTAAGGCACTAACACTTCAAAGGCTGAAAAATTAATAAAAACACACACACAAGGCATTAGCATTGTATCTGTATGTTGAAATGCATTTTCACATGGTCATGCTGATAAAAGCAGATAATCCAATTAATGAGATAAATAATTACAGATGCACTTCATGGAAGCGCATGTTATTCTAAGAAAATTGCTGTAATTACCGGAGGTGCCCTGCAAAGTATTATCCATTCCTACTGGCTGAATTTTAAAACTTTGACTTAGCTGTTAATAAAACATCCTAACAAGGAATGTTAGCTATGCCCCTAATAAATAACCTTGGAAATAAATGACCAGTGTATCAATGAAGGGCACTGTCCATCTTTCCGTAAAGTCAGCTCTCTATACCCTGGACATAAATCCTGTGCTCATCAGACAAAGGGAAAGCAGCCACCTTAATTGCTGGAAAAATACCTGTAACATCAGTGACAAAACAAGGAAAAGGAAAATCACTCATGGCCTAGTGGGTGTGGATCCCAGAATGATCTAAGCAATACCAAAAAGTGAACAGGTACAATAAATGTGAAATGCTAAGAGGTCACATAACTAACCACATTAAAAATTTTCCTGTTCCTCCTGAGCTAGATACTTGAAAGTAAGTATGAGAAACCTGTTTTATTAGAGGCAGCTAAATACGAAGTCTAATTCCAACTTTGATATTTCCACCACAAAGTCAGTCATTTTTACTGAATTTCAGCTTTAAAGCCATACTGGATAACAATAAACAGCAATATTTGAATTATTTCTGTCAAACTGGCCTAGAAAAGTGGGACCTATTTGACATCTCCTATCTATTTAGCTACAAAAACTGATATAAATATTTTTATACTGTAGATAAGCAAAAAAAGCTAAATGCTGCTGTCTAGAGACATTTCCTTAGAAGTCCAATGATAACAGAACATTACTGACAGAACACAGATATAAGAAAGAAGATTCTTATTACTACATGGCAATTTGTTTTCTCTCTTCCCCACCCCCATCAGCCCTGACATCCTTGGACTATCCCAATTTATTCAGCCTTTCCTCAGAGCCATGGTTTTTAGGCCCTGATCCTTCTGGCTACCATCGTTGAGGACTAGTTGGTCCAAATCTTTCCAAAGTGCAGTGTGCCAAATGGATCAAATCATTCCAGAAGAGGAAGGGGAAGCCTGGAGCATTTCTATACCTCACTGCTGGAATTCAGAGTGGACAGCTCCGATGGTGTTTGTTATTTGCACAATAGTCACCACTGTGGACTGAAGTGCAGTTCATGACCTGCTGAGGTTCCCCAGACTCTTCCTGCAGAACTCCCTCTGGCCACTCTGCTCTGCTGCTGCAGGGATCGCTCCCACCTCTGCTGTCCTTGTTCTCACCAAGTTGTCTTCACATTTTTTCAGTTCATTTCCCTAATTTGTAAACACTGCTTTGAATACTAATCCTGTCCTCCAAAATGCCTCCAGCCCTTCAGTCCTGGTGTTAATCTGCAAATTTAATCATCACATTCTCTAATACCTCACTGAACTATTAATGAAGTTATTAAACATTTGCAGCTTGTGTAGCCCTCTCTGACACGGGGATGTAGCTCCACATATGGCAAATTTAGGCTTTCTGATAACAAGGTTTTAAACTACCTTTTCTGATCTCCCAAACTGAAGCACATTCCACAGGAAATAGTGCAGGATTCCTAATTCAGAGCACTGTTATCAACCCACGTCTGCATCCTTATTTTTCTGATGAAGAGATAAGTCATAGTGTGTTCTTTTCAGTCTCACAGTGTTCATTCCTATAGTGGAACCACCAATGCAATTCCATGAATTTGTGAATAAATAGGCAGGGAATAGATGATGAAAGATTCATAATATTTTCATGCCAGTTAGATAACTGATAAGGACACAAAAGTTTCTCTTCCCTCCTGTCTGGGAAGTTCTGTGTTGAACTGATATGTCAGTTCCTTATATTTTAATTGTTGTTTGCATGGTGCACATACCTTGAGACTACAGTAAACATATTTTATTGAATAGAAAATCAAATATCCAGGAATCACAAAGTTTTATGTATCACACTAGTAAAAGAAGATAAAAGCAAAGGACCTAATATGCAGCAAAATGATGAACTGCACTGCTGGTTTTTTCTGCTAATTACAGGATCTGTAATAGCCAAAAAGCAAGATGCTGAACATGTACAGTACACCCTCCAACTCTGTGTCTTTCTGTCCATTAACCCCTGCATTTGTATGGGTCCTGTAACAAGGCTGTACAAGTTCTTTGTGTTGCAAAAGACCTTTCCTTTTCTTTGCCCAGTTGCCCCTTCATTACTTACTAGACATAAACCAAGCTATAAATGCCCTAATATGTGCATCTGCACTCCCTGAATAAAGGGCCTTACAAGTTTTAGTTGCAAATTTTGGAGTTGCACCATATCAATCCCTAAGTCCATGTCCACTCCCACTTGTCTCTTCGGAGATGCTTCACATGCAGGTCTCTGTAAGGCCGGCATTGACAAGCACTGCCAGTGGTGGGCAGATGACACACGCTTCTCTTAAGGGAAGAATGGCCACAGTCTCAATTAATACATTTATTTTTCTCTTTCCAATATGCCACCTCTCAAGGAGTAGCCACAACAAACCCTATTTCATGAGACTTCTGCATTGGTATGCCTCTGGTGCAGCAGCATTTGGAGCATGTCCACAACGTGCTGCATGCAAATGGCTCTCCCATGAGATTTTCAAAGCAATCCTTATGCCAGCGGCACATGAAGACAAGTTCCAGTAGTTCTGTGACAGGTGAAAACCACTTTTGCTCTGTGGTGATAAAAAGCATGAATAAATGCATATTATGGCAGGAAGTAAGACTCTGTCTTTGGGTCTGTGTCACAAGTGAAAAGGTTTCAGTGTAAGAACTGTGTTGTTTTGCCTGCATCTGCACCAGCAGAAGCTGGTCCTTTATTTGCAAGTATGAATTACCTGCTGTTGCAGCTCAGTGCTACTATTAAGAATCACTTTGGCCAGTGTGATGAGGGGAGAAAGGCTATGAATGGAAAACTGTCTGGACCCCAAGCAGGTGTGGAGTCTGAAAGATGCAGATGACAGTTTGATCAGGCATCTTTCTTTAGGCTGGGTGCTTCGGTGTAATGGAACAGACTTGCTTCATGGAGAACTTCTAATGCTGCTAAATGGTTATTTACAGACACATAAATAGCTGGAGCTCTTGAAAATAATGAACACAAACATGAGAGTTCTTTTTATAGGCCCCCCCCCCATTCTATTCCTCATGCATGGGCTACAAGAAAGACTTTGTAATCTCTGTATCTTATCCCTGGAAAAGCAGAGAAGAAAAAGAAATCAGTCAATGACACCAAACAGGCTATAGCAAACACTGACTTCCAAAATGTGTCTGATGTTTTGGGATGCTTCTCTTTTGAACACTCAGCTTGAAAGACAAGAGGGGGACTTTGCCTTCCCAAAGTGCTGAGCATGCACTGTCTGTAAATCACATCCTCTTTAAGATCCTGCGTGTCAGACAGAAGACAGCTGTATTTGAAAATGTGAGATCAAAGTTTTACTGACCCGCTTTAAAATATCACTTGGTGATAAGTTACTGCTGCAATAGAAAAGCAAAACCTGTAACTAAACTTCCCTAGAACTTCCAGCTACGAGAATGTACAGATTCAAACAGAAATCTAGGAACAAGGATGACTAATTATCTTTTCCAAAGCCTCCCTCAGTATTAATATATTGAATCTTGACTTGGCAGTTCAACTGGGTGCTTTTACTGCAAAGGCTTCAGTCCCTGCATCTTAAACAATTATACTTTAGGGCCAACACACAACTCAAACCATGCAAAACCAGGTATTTTGTAGGTAGAAATTTTGAGATACATGAATTAGATGAGGAAATATTTTTGGTGAATAAGACTATTTAAGAAAAACAAATAAAGAAATTACAGAATAACTTTTGTCATTAATTGTGTTTGTTTCAATTTCTCTATGTCTATAAGGGGGGAAATAAGATTCCCCTCCTTGTAAAGCAGGGTGAAAACTCTGGAGAAAGGAGCTGTACTACTGGGAAAAAAAGCGCCAAACATTGAAGATATCCAGGCATTTTTGAGAATATAATTTAAAGAAAGGACTAATGCTTATTTGCTCATTCTCTTCCTCTTCCCTATCTGCTCTCTTCCTACACATACTCACACATACTTGTAGGAAGCCAACACTGGAGGAAAAAGAGCACCAACCAGGCAAGACCCCAGAAACTGTGCACTTAAAGCAAACAACAGAAACACCAGAGCTACTTCTCAAATATGGACTTGGAATACACATGTGACTAAAGACACAACTTACAGTGGGAGGAGATCTAATGAAAACATGTCAGAGTTCTGAAGCTGCTGGCTGACAGGAAAACAGTTGTGACCCAGCATGGGCACAGATATGTTTCTTTGTTGTCTCCACTGGCTGGGTGTGATCCATCCCCACGCTCCTGAGCCATTCCACTCTGCCACAAGGCAGCTTTCCAGTTTTGCTGTGAGTGATGGCATATTTTGTGGCATTAGACTTTAGTGACATGGGAAACTCAATTTGTAAGCATTTCTTGTAACTCTGTGTTTAAGGGACGTCCTCAGGGCAGTTTTCATGTTCGTACATTGCAGTGATTGTTGCTTTGTTCTACTGAACTGTTTCTACTTATGGTTTTACGCATCACAAAGTTCATTCTTGTTCTGACATTCTCAAAAATAGATGTGAGATGCAGGATATGTTATTAAAGTACACAACATTAGTAACCAACCTCATAATTTATATGCATTAAAAGCCAAAATATGCTTCTGTACATTTACCATTGTCAGTTTTGACTTAGTGACAGGGATACAAACACAAAATTCCACTGAACAGTTTCATCAGGTTATCCATCAATGGCAGAAGTCTAGGTCTCCATTCCCAGTTGTCTATGTTGTACCTCAAGTCAAGCATCTCTTTATGCCCACATCCAAAATACAAGTTATTTTCTACAAATATTGCAAAAAGAAGAAGTTAACAAAGTTAGCAGGAGTGTCATATGAGTGAGTCGTTCTGATGCCCAGAAAGAAACAAAAGATGACTGTGACCAATGAGTTGAGTCAGTAAATTAAAAATTAGAATGAAAGTAAGTGAAAAACTCATTTACTCCCACTGAAAAGGCTGATACTGTCCCCGGGGGATATGGAAATATACTCAGGTCTTTGCAGAGAAGGGAATTCTGCTGTAAGTGAGTAACAGATGCTGACTCACTGGAGATGGTGAACCTGAACCCTCTATTTCACTGGTTTTTAGATTTCCATCCAAGCAACTTTGGAAAGAAGCGTGACTTTGCTTTGTGCAGGAACATTTCTGTCACCTGTGTCACTGTTCAGTCTGTGCCTTCACTCTTGCACTGTGGGGAAGAGGACAGAAAGGGTACAAAGTAATTGAGGGTTTTGCACTTATCAGCAGTTTCTCCTTCCTTACTCCAGAGTCTCAGATGTTCATGCGCCTCCAAAATTTTGTGGAACCCTTCTGCCCACAGAGAGGGCTGGAACAACAGGATCAAGCATTTAGTTATCAACTTAATAATGTGAGAGATGACACTGTTACAGTACTATATGCTGAGAATACTGCCTAAGGCAGATGTATGCCAAGAGAAAAATGTGGAAGATGGATTTCGTGCTGCCTGCAAAGGAAATGAAGCAAAGGATACGTATGGTAGTCAGCAAGACCTGCATCTTATCAATAAAACATTAACCATGACAGCTGCAGGTGGAAATGCCATTCCACTGAAGTGTTGTTAGTTTTCTCCAAGCCTTCTCTTCTTAAATATGCTTACTGATTATATAAATATTATCATTATTAAAGAAAAAAGCCCACAGAAATACATATCAGATCCCCTGATAGAGCTAGCACAAAGAATCTGCAGTGTTTCCTAATTTTCAGTAGGATTTGTGCTTTTAAGTACTTATTTCTTAGACAAATTATTTTCATCCACTCAAAATAATTCACCTATTGGAAGCCTCCTGATTTTACTTCTAACTGCATACTCCAGCCAGAAAGAGGAAATATATTGTCATAAAATATTGGGAAATTAAGTATCACAAAGGCAGTTACTCAGCATCAGAATTCAGCCCCATTGGTTTGTAGAACTCTTACAGTGAAAAAAGTGTTTAATTGCTGCTTATTAAATCCTCAGGTTTAAGACTGACATTGGAAACTGTCTCTTTGACCTGACATCATCTTCATTTTATCCCCACCACAGTGAGTGACAGACTATGATCCTGACTAACCCTGACTCCCACTGCAAACACGGCACCTGAGTCTCCTCCTTGTTTCATCAGTGTAAGTGGAGCAACTCCACTGAAACCAATGAAATTATGTGATTGCAAAAGCTGTGGAGTATTAGATGTGGTTTGAGAGCACTGCAAAAAACCAAAAAGCAGGTTTTCCATGACCTGATACAGCTGCCTAACCTCGTGTCCTGCTGTATGTTGATGTGTAGCTCTGCCTTGCAATCAAGTTTGTTATATAGAGATAATTTCTAATTCCTTTTAAAATGGATCTGTAAATGAACTTTCAAAGGTATCAATTCTGTTTCATGACAGAAAGTCTCACTACTGGCATGAACCAGACTTCAAATAAGACTTTATGAGAGACTCTGAAGATTTAACGAGCTGCAGTGTTATCTCAGTCTCCAAAACACATTGGCACAAGCTGATCTGTGAAACAGAGCCCCATCTTTGTGGTGAAACTGTAAGTGTAGCTACTTCAAATATTTACAGTGCAGCTTACCTGGAAGTGTGTAAGGCCTGGGGTACAGCTCTGACTTGCTGCTGGACACTTTGGGTTGTGTACAAGGGAGCTCCTCAGAAATGACCGTGGCTTTCTAATATTCCCCCATTCCAGAATCACAGAGGCTGCTGAGCATCCACAGAAGCTCAGGAGAGGAACACACACTAATAAACCAACAACTGTAGTTATCCTGACAGTCTCAGATGCAGCCCATGGATCTGCTGAAGACAATCCTCTTTTGTTTTCAGCTGTATTCTGTATTCCATCCTGGGAGAAGGGGGGATGGATGCATTTTCATGCTCCGCTGGTTCCACTTTCCTCTTACACTGCATGTTATTGTCGTCACCTATTTGTGTTTCCTCAGACTTCCTCCAGACTCGCTGGGGCCCGAGTGGATTGTTTGGTGTTCACCTACTGTGCCATCTGTGGTGCCACAGGCTGGCACTGCACACTGAGCAATGTGTATTGTGTATTCTGATAGCTCCAGCGTGCCCTGGTTTTAGCATTTATCTGTGAAATTACGGCAAAAGAAAAGCCTCTCATTTTGGCTCAGAAATCTAGTTGTATAGGTATAATCAATAAAAGCAATCAATCAATGCCTGACCACTGTCGATCCACAATTTTGACGTGACAAATATTTTGGAACTGTGTGGGGAAGAGTGAAATTAGTGCTCTCTTATGTGTCTTTGACTGTCCTCCCAAATCATCTTTATCAGATTTCTGAATAGCTGTCCTTACACAGATAGTGGCTCAGTTTCACAGATGCATCTTGTACCATTGTTATTTAGAGGCTGAGATAATACTCTACCAGTAATGTACTGCCTTCTGGATTTCTGTTCCCAACTAATTTTGACTTTTAGACATGCTTTCCCATTATTTCTTACTATTCCTTGTATTCTCTTTCTCCACAATTAAAACAGAACTATTTGATGTGTTAAACATAGACTGGCTTAAGATGAACAGAAAGCTAATCAAATATTTACACGAGGGTGATTTGAACATGTGCAGTACTAACACACTGTGTGCTCCTCACTAGTTGAATTAAAAACTTCTGTTACAGAGGCAGTTAATTAAAGAGATTTGCTAGATGAGGATTGATAAAGCAAAAGAAATAAATTACTGGTATCTCCCTCTGTGGGCTCTGTATTGACTGTATGAATTGCTGCTCGCAGGGTTACAGCTGACAGGGGAAAAGGGAAGGTGAATTTCAGCTTCTCTGCAAAGGGAATTGAGGAAAAATTGATGTTGGTTTTTCTGCATCTCTGATGATGGGAATCCGCTCTTCTTCTTTAATGTTGGGGGAAGATGAAAATGTCCAATTGTTTAATGGTTTTCACACAGCTGCCATACCAAGCAAGTCGTAAAGACAAACCACTCATGAGTGGTAGCTGGAAAAAGATACAGTGAATTCTCTCTCTGTTTAGGGGTTTTTGTTTGGTTAGGATAGTCAATTTATTTGAGAATTTATTCCCCGAGAAGAAAGGTATTGCACACATAAGCATTTTTATATCCTATCTGCCACATCTCAACAAGATCTAAAGATTTAAAAGCTTCACATGCATGATTATAGTCTCGCTTATGCCTAGGCAATTATTTTTCAGATTTAAATGTCTCTGTTAATAATGTGGGTTTTGCATTCCTTAAAGGGCTTTAGCCCGAAGAACCAACTAACATCAGATTTCCCTTTTTGAAATGGAAGAGAACTATCATTTTAAAACATAGTATTTACTTGGTTCCCATTTAACTGAAATTCGATGTATTTAGAAGCCTCCTAATTTATATTCAGGATCACCATTTCAATACCAATGATCAAAATTTCATACATATTTGTGCTCAGCAGCCACTGTGTGCATACTGATGAGCCCTTCCCAAGGCATTCCTGTGGCACTCACGTTTGCAAACGAAGTGCTGACATGGTGGTCTTTCAGGTGAAAAACTGCACACAGACACGCTGCCCCCAGACCATTCCAGTGATACTGTCAGTCCCAGCCTAAGATAAAGCAGTGAAAAGGGGATGCAAAATGCAGGAGGGGGGGCACAGGCTCAGTGGAAACTCCTGTGCCTGCAAGCCTCTATCAGTAAAAGCAGCCCCTTCTCTTTTGCTGGAAGGTGAGGCCCTGGCAGTTTTTGCACCAGGCTGTTTCACACGTGATTGAGAAGTCTGTATTTTGTTAAACAGGCTTCTCCTGAGAAGGGAAAAACCAAGGCTTCTCCCTGAAGGGAAATAAGTTCATGTTACCACTTGCCTCTGATCTGTACCACATACCTTTAAGATAAGTACTGAGTACCCCCCTGCCTTGGGATGAGACGAGGTCAGCCCATTCCCACAAAGCTGGTGGCTGTGGGTGACAGGTGAAGCTCCTGCTGAGATCAGGGCCTGCCATGGCAAGGGAAGTGTGTGGGCACCGTGACCGCTCCACCTCTGAGAAGTCCTCAGGTGGGGCAGAGAGGAGTAAGTGTGAGCTCCTCCAGGAGGAGTGACTCCAGCCAGGCACAGAAGGGTTTCTCAGAGCAGCCTGCCATGGCTTTTTGATGCTCACACCAGAAACAGCAGAGAGGGGCGCTGAATTCAAAGCTGTATTGTCCCACTGTGCCTTCGCCACATGAACTGTCTGTGAAATCTTTCTTCCCCAGACCCTACACGAGCAGAGGATCTCTTTCTTTCACAGGATACTGCTTGTTAGAATTCACATCAGAATGCTTAATGGCTATCTAAAATAGAGAATAATTACACAAGTTTTTTGACTGTTTCAGGCTCTGCTGTGCAGAACACAGGCAAATCTACTCTCTAATAATGTGATTTCAGCTGCACTGTAGCATACCCAGCTTTGCACATCTGTGGTTCTGCTCTTCATGGACTGATTATCAGCTTGTCATTGTATCACAATGTTTTTTCAATTCTCCCTCTTTTGCTAGTGTCTATATTCTACACAAAAAACTTAATAAAGGACATTAAGCTGTTTATGTGGCAAAAAAAAAAAAAAGGCAGGATTCTTCCCTGTAATTTCTAGAAAACAGTATTTCCTCAGCCACACTGGTTTCTAACACAGAGCTAGGCTGAGTGCCACAGTGACAGCACCCTTTAGGAGCTGCTGTACAACACTGCAGATTTTGGGTTGTATTTGTTGCTTTGTTTTGCAGAGGACTGCACCAGGGCTTTACTTGTTGCACACTTGATGCTAAAAGCTATTTATTACTTTCACGAGACACCTAAAAATTGACTAGTAACATTGTCTGTGAACTGCATGACCTCTTTAATGAAAGTATTTCTCCATTTGAAAAAAAAAGGCATCATATTTGCCTTTAACAACTCCAGAAGAGCTTTCCTACAGAAAGTGTCCTGTTTTCACCCAAGATCTTCAACCAATTACAAAGTCTCTTCACACAAGTTCATGAGTTCTTTCTTGGCAAAGTTTCTAGATCTGTGGATTTGTTCACTGTGGATCTTCTACAGGAAAACAGAATGATCTGCATGTGGGAGAAGGTAGAGGGTATGGAGATCCACAGTGCTTATCAAAAAAATCCTTATTTTAGCAATTCTTCTAGATTTTATTTCAGTCCTGTGTAACCACCAGGATCTACCAGTATTGTTTATACACTGGTAAAAAGAAGGTGTATTGATCCTAACCCAAGATATGAAGTTTTAAAAGACCACTAAACACAAGGGGAAGGTACAAATTAAGAAGCTCTGGATTGCAGCCTTAGCAAGAGTCATGCTTGTATTTCCTTATATACCTCACTATCACCCCACTCAGCTTTATTTTCACTAACTCTGCCTTCTTCTTGCATTTTGTACAGTCCCTTCTCTTTTTCACATTGCACAGCTGTTCAGAATTCTGCAGGAGCCTTAAATTGTGTCTCAGAGGAAATAAAAATATTCCTGTTAGATTCAGCAGACAAGCCCTGCCAGGCAGGGGAGGGTTTGCAAGTACAAGTCAACACAAATGCAGGTTTCTCCCCCATAGCTGCTGTACCTGCAGGGGGAGGGATGATCATACACCTGCCCATCTGCTTCAGCCCTTCTGACAGGCTGGGATGGAAAAAGTCAGCCACCAGAATACCTGATCATTCAGTCCTGGGTTTAGAGGTGCCATTCTGAATCCAAATCCAATTACTCTGCACGGTATGTTAGCCAGGCAAACTATTTTATTGCCTTTTCTTCACCTTTCTCCGCTCATAGGAAGTTCTGCTCTTGTCTCTCAGGGCTTTTGCTTCAGTGGGAGATGCCAATTTAATAGAGAGATTCTGTGATGGGATATGACTCCAGCTGTCAAATACAAGGATCAAAGCCTGGACACCTGTTTTCATCTTCTGGTTCTATCAAATGAGCACTCAATCTCTTCCCATGGCACTTAGCCAATAAGATCACTGGTGGGTCATTCCAGAGTCAGCATCCGAGTGTGCAGTTGTGTATTAGCACAGCTCAGCAGGTCTCTCCTTTGCAATATTAGAATTTGGGGGAAATGCAGCTTGGAGAGGACATCAGTGCAAAGCTATCAATGTGCAAATGCATCAATGCAAACACTAATGTAGTTTGGAGTGCCGGAAAATAGCAATTGCTAGCGTGTGCTGTGAATAAGATATTCCAGTGGCTGAAATATGCAGAGATGTGGGTGCATGTGTTCCCTCTCTGATTTCCCTGGCTGTTTTTCCAGTGGTGGTGCCTTAGTTTTTTAGCAGTGCACAGGGAAAACTATCTAGTAACAGTTGGATTCCTCACCGTTGGTTCCACTGATATGTTAGTTTTGTATGTCATGGTTTTGCTGCAGAAACCTTGCATTTCCTTTGATTTATACCTTGAAGATCTGCAGAATCAAGGTCCACATGCTCTTCCCTGAGCACCAGAGCTCCTGTTCTTTCCCTTGCATTCTCCCTAAGCATGCTACCATATGATAAGCTGAAGAAGAAACCACACAAAACAGATTTTCCCTTGCAATACAAAGCAGACTCAATTTGTAAAAAAAACAAAATTTATCAGAGAGAGGAACCTTCTCATGCCAAGAAATCTCTGGATGCTTCAGGAAAGATGAACCATTCTTTAATGAGGAATTGCAGTGCTGAACTCACAGTTGAAAAAGATCAAATATGCTACACCCTATAGGGCATAATAAGGAAGCAAAATCCCATACATCTCCAGGTGAGCTATCTCCTTGTGCCTTAAACTTAAAGACCATATAGGAAATATTTTTAAATTTACCTAGTAGCAGCTTCCAGCATCTAAATCCCACTGCAAATCTTGCCCATTCTACAGCTGATTCGTAAAACTCAAATATGGGCTGAGTACACAGGGACAGAGATTAATGCTTACCCAGAGCAACACTTCCCTCAAGACTGGATAGGTCAGGGAACTGGAATCTATCAGGACTTTCTGTCCAGCACTGTGCATTTTCTAGTTGTCTTTTCTTTTGCTGGAAAGCACTGACTGACTTACCTCTACCTGGAGGCTTAGTGTGCCCCTCTCACACAAGCCTGTCTGTATTGCCATGCACATTTTCCACTCAAAAAGATAAAGCCTGTGGGGATGAGTGGGTTGTTACAGCAGAACTGTGCTGCAGGGTCTCCTGTGTTCTTCCAAGTGTTCTGTGGTGGGTGTTTGTTTTTACTTCTTTCAGAATCCATAATGACTCCATCCTTTCTGCTTTTCCCCAGCGTTACCCGCTGCACATGAAAGCAAAGTCAACAAGATCTGTGGTACTAATATCATACTGACTTCCTGGGGATAAGTAATCAGAATTCGAGCCATCAGGAACCAGCCTGAAAAATAAGATGCTCCAAAATATCTGGCAACAAAAAGCCTTCATAGACATAAACAAATAGCTTTTTTTTCCCCTTCTTTTTGCACACATTCTTTTTGATCCTTAGTGGACCGAGATACAAACCCAGTTATCTTTGGGAGAAAACTGGACAGATAAATGGTCTGATGTCAATTAAGTCCTAATATTAAGATGCTGCTAGGATGACTCTTCTCTGATTGAAGTGAAATGACTTCCCTGCCTATACCAGGAGAGAACCATTGTGAAAGCTTTTCACTGATCTTCCTGGAAAATGCTTTTTATTAAAATAGTAGTTCACTGTTTGAAGTCTGGTGCAGAGGTTGGATTCTATCCTGATTCTGAACTATATGAATATTTTTGCCTTAGGATTTCCTCTGTATTTTCTCTTTGCCAGGATGGAAAGGATTTAATTTAAACTCAGGCAGTGAAGATTTTAATGCAGAATTTAGACCTGGTAAAAAAAAAGCTGCCTGGAGTAGACCCGTGTGGATGTGATGAGAGAAGAGGGTTACAAAGTCTTGCCTTCTATTAGTGGATGAGTTTATGCTTCCCAGCCACTTCCACTTTTTACTGATAGGACTTCACCCTTTCCAGACCTCCTATCTGAGTTAAGTGGGCCAAATCTATCTCTGGTGGAGGCCCCCAGAGACTGTGGTATTAGCACTCTGTGACTGACATGCTGCAAAATCAGATTAGGCACCAATTTCTCCAATGGCCAATCTCAGTAACCCTCGTGCTGCCACCCAGGCTTACAATTCCCTGCGCTCTTCCCTGTAGGACTCCATTTTAGAGAGGTCCTGCTAATCAGACAGTTTGGCTTTTTACTGGAATGAGCAGAACATAAGCTATTTTTCTCTTCAAATTTGATTTAATTTGTACAGTATGTTCATTATCTATAGCATAGCTGCACACAAAATGCTTAATTGGTCTTTGGGACGCACGAAGCAAAACACTGCCCAGTTAGAATACAGCTTGAAAGACATTTTCCTGATTAGGAATATAACTGAATCATGGTTCATTACCAAATCTCTATCTGGAGAGGGAATCTGGAGAGGTGGTTTCTAAATTATGAGGTTTATATTAATGATGTCTAGCCAAACAGACAGCCTGGCTGTATCTCTATACATGTTATCAGGATCTCTGACAGAACAAAGCTACTGACTAGGTAGCTCTCAGTAATTACTTTGCAGAGCGAGAGCTGAGGTCTTTTGCTTTTTTCTCCCTACAATTTTCTACTGAAAATGGGATCATTTTACTTAATCTTTTGTACTGCAAAGTTGGATGGAGTTTTCGATCAGCCTTTTTATGACACTTTCTTGAAAATGAACAGCTATATTGCATTCTTTTTTTTTATTGTTACAAACTATTTTGAATCTTGACAGATGAATTTATTTCTCTTTCATTATGTCTCTCCTGTAGATTCATAGTTGTCACAGCTTCTGTCCTCTTCGCCACAAGAACTGGGCCTGTCCTTACGTCTCTCCAAGAAATGGAGTGAAGGGGATACACTACCCAATTATGTTTTCACAGGATTCAATCAGCTGAGCTATGCTGATTTACACTCGCTGAGGTCTTGGATGACTATCTCTGAAATAAGCTGTCTCCTTGGTCAGAGAGATTTTCAGGCATATTATTTTACATGGGCGGTTTCTCCAGTAAATGAGCCTAGCCTGCCTATCTTTGAAGTTTTAGTCTAAAGTGGATCATTTCCTGAATCATTCACTGTATTATCAATGCTATTTCCATTAAAAAAACTCTCCTGTGACTATAACTCTTATCAGACCATTAACATTTGCCTTGAAATTCCAGCTAAAGCTTAGGCCAGCATGCAATTGATGAGAGGAGCTGGAATTCTGTTGCTAGATTTGTTTCCTTATTTCTTTGCTCTTCCCTAATTCCTTTGAAACCTTTCCAGGGAGAGATTGCAGTCCCAGAGGATGATAAATGAGGGCTCCAGGATTCCCAGGCAGAGGCTGCAGAAAGGCAAAGCATGAAGAGGGAGAGACAGTTCTGCTATGCAGTTTTGTGCTTCAGCTCTTCCCCTCTCTCACCTTCTAGCCAGAGAGCATTCAGTGTCTGTGGGTCCTGCTGAGAGGCTGTAGAATAAAGGATATGCTATATAGTGACATTTTTCCTTCTCTCAGTAGCACACGGGTCCCTCCCCTTAGCCTTTCCCTCCTGTTGCTGCTAGATTTTGGCTCAGTACTAGATTTTTCACTCATGTTAACAAACATATGAGAGCAAGCTCCCTGAAACTTCAGTGTCTGTAAGCAAACTGTTCCTACTAAGAAAAACTAAGTAAGCTGTAGTTGGTTTTAACACTTTTGCCTGGGACTGCATGTTTAAAATTCTGGACAGGTTTGGCCTTGGGGCAGGTGGTGCAATGAAAAAAAAAAGAACATTCAGTATCTCTCCAGGAGAATTTCTCCTAAAGCACTGCTTATAATGAGTGCTTGCTACTCTGCTGGTTTATGCCAAGTGGAAAGGGAAATGTCAGAGACTCCTGATTTATTCTGTATTTCCTTTTTACCTGTGGAACTTCTTGATATCATTCTTATTCAGCTTACTTCTGCACTTCATGCAACCAGAGTGAACTTGAAGGAATGAAATGTTTTAAATAGAGAGCATTTCACTGTCTACTTTTCTCCCTTCAGGGCTGTTCAGCAGGTGCTCAGAGACTGCACTGGGTCTGATCATGGAGTTCACAGTCAAATTCACCTGTGCTGCCTTAGGAATTCAGGTTGTGTTCCATAGCACCTTTTTACCAGAATCATGTAACTTCTCTGTTTAAACTTCATCATATATGTGTCTATCCTTTCCTTGCTTTCAAAAAATCCCAAAGGATTTCAAAAGATGGAAATTTCACCATTAATGCATTTCAGATATCAGTTTAACTGACAAGCTATACTTCTTAGCTCTCATCTAACTTACAATGTTTACCTTAATAATTAAAAATAACAATCAACCCTGACAGCATTTCCAAGGGTTGACAACCACCTGTGAGACTGGATCACTGAAGGCAAGGCCAAGATCTATGGCTTCTGCAAGCTGCTCCTCAGCCAGTGCTCTCTGACGAGGTTTCTATTGCTATTTTAACCTCTTTTTTTAAAAAAAAAAGAAATCCAATACACATACTTTGTGTTATTCCCAAGAGAGCAATCTCTCCTCCAAGGCATAATGGAAGAATGGGTTTTAATAGCAAAGCTGGACTGCAGCACAAAACATTGCTGAAAAAATCAGCCACAGTTCTGATTAAAGTTGCTGCTCTGAGTACCAAGGGTTACAGTTATATGGAATTGAATTTTCAAACAGCAGAAGGTGTTTTGCTTTTTCCGCCCAATTAATTTCCTTTTTATTTTTTAAAGCCTTCCCCTTTGAGATTTTTTTTTTCTTTTTTATGGCTACTTAAGGATTTTGGTGGAAGTTAACCGTGAGTGGCATCAATGGAAATCCTGCATGCAGATCTCTTGGGGATTTTCAAAGCCTCACAAGCTCAGCCAAACATTTTCATAAATACTGCAAGGAGGTTGCAGCAGGTGAACTCTGCAGAACCTCAGAGAAAATTTCCACTGCAAAACTCCAGCAAGCATAGCTAATGCTCAGCTCATTACAGGCACTGACTCTGCAGTGGAAGTGGAGCTGGTCCCCTAAATCACGGCCCTTTTGCAGCAGAGACCCGAGGGGGACACACACCTGCATTTTGCTGCTCACCTGCAGTGTGGTGGGGCAGGGAGCTAAGGAAGGGGTTCTGTCCTCCGCATCTCATCACTGTTCTCGTGGGAGGAAATATTATCTCAACTTTCACTGTCGGCTGTGCACTCTAATGAATGACCTTCGCAAGAAACATTCATCATAAATCTGTGTCCCATCATTTTCACTGTCAATCTGCTCTTCTCACAACGCTGGGTTTCCTTCTGTCAAGGGTACAGGGAAGGTAAAAACTGCAGTGTGAGGTGCAGCCTTGGGAAAACCACCAGAAGGAATCTAAGTGAAGATGGAAACAGGTCCTCAAGGTTTGTCATTCATCATCTCAACAATTCATGTTACTAGGATTCACAACACTAGATTCCAGCATCTCCTGCCTGGAATTTACTATCCCTCTGTCTGAGCTGGGAGAACAAGCAGGAAAGCTTCCCTACTGCAGCCAAAGTTCAAAGCCCAGCCTATTAGCTCACATCACCATTAATTTCATTTTACATTAATATATAATATTGCTAATGCTTCTCTGTGGATTTCTCACATGTCAGAAGAAGCAAATAGATGCTTAGTTAACTAATAGAATTCAGAGAGTCTGAAGAAACCACTGTAGAGTCACCCTGGCTTCACTGGGACTTTGTAAAGTTATCAGGGAGCCAAATACAAGACAAAACCAGCAGCATTTCCCTTCCAACATTGTGAACAGGATATGAATTCAGACTTAATCCAGGTTTCCTACAGGAGTCAATCCTTATCTTGTCTTTCATCTCCAAAACACTGGGCCTGTTCTCACAACCTCCTAACTCTTCCCAATTTCACTTACCTCAAAAGAAGCTGCACAGAAATTTTCTGATCTAATTAATTTGTATCTCTCTGACAATTATTTTACCAAAGCTCAAATTCTCATCAAACAAATTGTCATTCCTGTCCTATCCTCAGTAATAACTTTAAGACCAATATTTTTGTGCTCTGACAGTTTATCTTTTACTGCTGTCACAACAAAAATATTTTCCGCAAAACAATTAAGAAACATGAATGGTAGAAGTCAAAGACAATTTGAATAATAATGAAAAGTACACTAAAGTAGAGGGTCAAATTTTCGAACAATTATTATAGCACTAAATATAGACCATAATTTGGGAGACCAAGGACCGAAATGGTAAAGTGGGAAAACCACCTGTTCATATTATATGGGGGAAATACGGTGAATTTAAGAGGGTGGAAAATAAAGCACATTATCATAAACAAGTTCCTATAAACTGGATTTCTATAGGCAGCTGAAGAAAAAGCACCGAAGCCATGAGTACATGTATGACTTTGGCTATCATTCAGTCTTCTAAACACTTGGAAAGACACCAGACAGATCTGGCAGAGAGGCACAGAATTAGTTTTATTTTTCTCTCTAACAAACCTCTCTCTATATGTGATAAGATTTTAGGAATAAGAAGTATAAATCCCGAGTGATTATTTAAGGATATCATTTAGCCTTGTAATTACTGCCGTCTGTTAACAGCCGCATGTTTAATTGATTGCGATGCTTCAGGGGTGGGACGATTTATCTTGGAGCTCCATCTACTGCTGGGACGGCGGCACGGCGTTTTTGGGAGCCATTCCATCTCCTCCAGACAAACCGAGCCCTGGTTCAAGCCAGGGCAAATCCCGCTGGGAGGAGGGACAAATAAAGCAGTGCACGGAGCAGACAGCTCCACCTTCACTTCAGTAGGACTAAATGAGATGTATCAGAGTAAAGTAATTGTTCTTTGGTCCATCATCGTTTTCATAAAAGATATTCAGCACTCTGTTTCAGAAAACAGAAATCACGCAAGACTTTGTCTTTGGTATTCAGCATGAAAACCACTCAAAATAGGTTTAACGCCAGCTCTCTTTAGAAAGAACTAAATTGTTTTGTCAAATAAGGTATACCTGATTGTTACAGAGACACCAAGGAAAATTAGACCTGTCTGAAGAATAACAGGGCATTTGGAATAAACTACATCTGAAATTGCAAACACTGGAAACAAGGCAGAAAGAACAAACACTTCCTCTGAAATTTTTAACTGTATAGAGACAGAGCACTGACTGCATATTGAGATTTGGAGACATTTTTCTTACTGTCTCCCTGTTCTTAAGAAAGGATGTATGAGATGTGACTTGTACCCCCCTGATGGGGCATCTCGCATCGATCAGAGAAGTTCTAAGAGCTCAGTTGCTTGTACCCCTATTACTTTACATGGAGCAAAGTACCCAAATGAACTGGGTCTTTTGCCATCTTGAACACAGTTTAAGGTGTTAAGAGTGGTTTCCAGAAAGGAATATGTATCACTGCAGCACACAATGAGGAGACAGCAGCAACACTTCACTCCACAGCCTGGGGTGACCTGCTGGAGTTTTATGAGGAATTCACTGCAGGAAAAATCTCTGGAAATGCTCTGGCTGTGCTAGCACTGCACACAGCCTGCTGGCAACAGAGAGAAAAGGGGATATGTGGGCTCAAAAATACAACGTTTTTCCAACAAAGAGAAAGAATACTGCAGGCAAGTGCAGTTACACCTGACAGCAAAATGACCCAGCCAGGCATCATGTGCACTAACCTCTGTCCAGACTGGATTCTACTCAGAGGAATAAGAATACTCAGAGAGAAAAACTAGGACATCCAAAGTCTTCTTTGGAGATTTGTTCATGTAATAAAGCACAACACAGATCTTTTTGTAGGATTCTATTTCTATCCCGAGGTCTTTACTGGCTATTAATTAAAATTGTATTGTCTGTTTATGTAGACAAAGACATTCAGGGGCTCAAGTAAAAGATAAAAAGTAGACTCCATATAATTAAAAAGAATTCTGAAAAATGTTTAATTATGTGTTTTATCCTCTCTGAAAAGCAATTTAAGTGCGTTTCCTTTGCTATCAATAATGACATTAACTAGACGATTTTCAGCCGTCTCAAGAGCCCAGTAAACCAAGGGCCCCTTGGGCACTTGTGCTGTGCTCTGAAATGCAGGGCCATGTACACAGAGCGTGCATGCACACAGCAGCAGCCTCTTTTGGAGATGGCTGTGCTTCCTGAAACAGTGCTCTCAGCTCTATTCTTTCCAAATGTATTGTACATTTGCATCTTTCTTTATTGCTGTGCCTGATGCACTGTAAACATTAAAAGCTCTGTTGATTTTACAGGTCACTAAGAGCACAACCAGCAACAGGGCAAAGTCATCACTGCAGCCTTTTCTTTCCCCTCATGAGTTTTGCTTTGGTTCTACCCTTGCACAGGGAACACCCACCTAATCCATAATATTCTGCTAGTTATTCCCTGCCAAGAATCCTTTTACCCATATGAAACTTCCACCTGCCACTGTGACAGAAACAAAGCATAAATGCCTGGCATAGAGGAACAAGATCTAGCAGAAGCTTGTAACATTTTCTTGACTGAGCTGTCTAGTTTAGTTTGAATTTCTAGAAACAGCACTCTGTCGACAAAGCACAAGCCCCACACCTCCCTCCCAACCCCATTCCATGAATCCTTTATCCAGATCCATCCACAACACAGCAAAATTTTTGTCAGGAGTTTCCAGAGGCAGCAAACAGCAGCACAACAGCTCCTACCAGAGTGGGCCCTGACTGGCAAACAAAACCTAGCAATGCCATGCATGAAGCTGTCGGTGCCAGGCTCCTGAGCAGCGCTAGTGCTGCCAGGGGCTCTTAGTCCTTGCTGCCCTCCTGCCCCTGCCCTCCCATCCCACAGAGTTTAGAACCACAGCACAGAACAGCTCTGAAGCAGCCTCCTGGCTCAGCAAAGGGCTGTGGAGCAGAGGGCTTCAGGACACGTATGTTTTGAGAGACTGTAACGCCCCAGCTCTAACCCACCTTCTCTGCCCCTCTCATTTTTGCCCCTCAGTTGTGGTCAAGCGAGCCACAGCAGCCACCAGCTGCTGCCTCAACCCCAGGTACTACAGGAACAGCAGGCACCATGGCAGTGCCAGGTTCTTTGCTGTAGCCAAGACTTCTCAATGGCAGAAGAGCCACAATCAACCCCTCCTTAGTTAAAAAATCGTAACCTTTTCCTTAGTAGCTTCTTCCTCTGAGGGCTGGGATCCCCCCAGCCTGTGCCAGCTCCTCCCTGCACCATCTGCCTGGATGGGTTCCTGTGTGGAAGGAATGTAATGCCCACTTTGGCTACCCCACAGTTTGCATCTATTTTCTATTTCTTCCTCTCTTCCTGGGCATTTTTCACCCCCAGGGGTGCCAGACACAACTATTCTCTCCAGACACAGCACTGAGCTCCGGGTTCCCTCTGAGGTGACCACGTCCTTCTGCCCACCTCAGCCTCTTCCCTGCAGTGCACGGAGGGTCCTGCTGAAGCACCTGGGCTGGCAGGTGTGCAAAGCCCCTTGAGCAACCCCATCGTGCACAGGAGTGAGAAAGCTGCCATGAAAACATCCCTCACCTTGCCCTGAGGCACAGACCAGCCCTTGGACACCAAAGACACTGCAGAGGGCAGGGACATCACACCTCCTCCTGCACAGCAAAACAGCTGCAGGGCAGGAGGAGCACCCTGAGAGAGACTGAGGGCACCAGGTAGAGCTTTCTGCTGCTGCCGTGCCTTTGTCTTTAAATGGAAATACTATATTTGTTTAACCTCGGCTTTCATAGTTCAGGCACAAAGCAGGGAGTAGTGAGGGCACCCAGGCAGCAAAGCTGCAACATGAACAGCAGGAGGTCTGCTTGCTCTGAGTGGTTTTGAGGGGCTGAATTTGAGGACTCAACTGCCCTTGGGCTTTCCCCCACAGCATTTGGACTAAAATTTCCAGCTAATGTGTGCCCCAGTTCCATGTTTCCACAGGAAGAGGCTTGTCATTCAGAAATTGCCCCAGCCAAGTCACTCTCACATCTGAAAAGATTTAGTGGAGCGCCAAAGTTAGAAAAAGATAACTGAGTATATACACTTTATATACTCCTTTTAAGTCTTCTTGGAAATCCAGTTATGCTTTTAACAGTCACTATTTATGCCTGAGTGTCTGTACATACATTACATCCATTATATGCTATCTGCCTGCATGTGAACATCTCAGAGATAGATCCTGCCCTGCTGGAAATACACAGTTGTATGATTCTTTCAGGAGGTTGTCTTTGCTCTTGACAGTACTGATATCACTGTAGGGCAATTTCATTAAACTGAGTTGTTTATTTCACTCTAGGGAAAAGTCAGGGCACAGTCTTCTGCATTATGTCAGTCTAAAATGATCATACATAAGGTCAGGTTTTGTCTTTAACCATTTTTGTTTCCAATAATCTTCACTGAAGAGAGATGGATATCAACCAGTTTCTCCTTGCTTCTGCTTGGTTTAACACTGCCTAAATTGCATGTGTAAGTATCAACAGCACCAGGACTGTTATACAGCATCCCATTGCTGATTGCCAGCTATACAGGGGAGTTCTTTCTGAGCAACAAGTCTATTGTTTCCATTTTTTATTTGTTTTATGTATTTAATCGACAATATATTCCTATATTCTGGAAGTCTTATTGTGAGCATAAGAAATTTAAAATATAAATTCCCTCCTCCTTCAGGTTCTCACAGAAATCTTATTTTTCTATTAATAATCTACTGTAGGACTCATCTAAATTAGGCTGAAAACCCCGAGCACAATATCTCTCATTTTCACTTCATTCTGTAAATCTAACCTCTATTCTTCTTTCTGCTCCTACACATACTCATTGCCTCTCATTTTTTCCCAGATGCACATTTTCCTTCTAAATTATTCCTCATTTACTCCATGTCTGTCTTTCCTCACCACATGCTCTGTTCTTCAGCTTTTTGTTCTCATCCTTTTCTCCCTGTGAACCCCACTGCCATCATGCAAACCAGTGCAAAAGGGAGACACTTTGCTTCATCATTGTTCATACACAAGTGCACAGAGTTGAAACTGAGGAAATGAATAATAACCTTTTTTCTTTAATATAATTTCTTTAAATCTTACTTTGAGACTTGGGTGTAATTTTCTGCAAGGTACATAGTCTTGTGATTTTTCCTTTTTTCCTCATAGCTACATAAATTTTGTACATTCCATTACAGCCACTCGATAATTTGCACCCAGAAAATCACATACAGGCACATTTTGAGAAAAGGCAAATCAGGATATCCCAGGATCTCCTTATAAGGCCTGTATCTATTTTTTAATCTGTGTAAGTTTCTTTACAGTAGGCTCTCTCATAACCCAAGGCTGGTGGAGTAGCCATTTCTCCACACCCACTTTGGGAGTATCCAGGGCTATTACCCAGGTAGCTCAAGGTGGTAGCCAATTATCACATGACAAATACAAAAGAAACAGACTGTTTATAAACTGTCCATTTCCTAGGACAAATTGCTATAAATTATACTGCCCTCATCACAGCCCTAGCCCAGTGAGTCTGAAGAACCTTACCCTGCCCTGGAGAGTGCCTCACTTTAGCCCAGGAGAAGTCACCCACAATCCCAAAACTCTAATTTGTGAAGTTTTGCAATTCCCAAAATCCTAACTCTGTCCTGTGGAGCTCAGAGGGATGCAATGGAGGCTCCTGAATGAAATACTCTGATAACAGACTGAAATCCCTAATCCTGGAAGTCATTTAATTGCAGTGTGTTCTGTTCAGTTCTGCCATTTGCTCTTCACAAATCTGGTTATTTTCAGCTGTACTTGGATTCTAAACAGTGCATGGTTTCATAGTAGTAACACTGCCACAGCACTATTACACGCATGGATGTTTAATGGTTTCTTTCCTTTCACAGAAAAGTTTATATGTAGAATTGGTTGTAAAAAAACCCACAAACCTCCAAACTATGGAGGTTTTATTTTATTGTGGCAAAGCCTAATAATTCACATAGAACTGGGACTTATCAAAGGACCTTTATGATGAAAATAAATCCTAATAAGAACTGCTTTGTCAAGCACTTTGCAATTAAAGATAAAACTACCCATAAAGAATATGTAACATGCAAATGGAATGAGGATATAGAAATGGAAATTATCATATGCGAGGTAGAGAAAAAACTCAAAGAGCTTAAAGCACTGAAATTGGAAGGACAGGATAATCTCTGTCCCTGGGTTCTGAAAGAACTGGCACATGAAATTGCATGTCCAGCAGCAAGGATTTTTAATAAAGCTGCTGACTGGTAGCAGAGCACTACTGAAAGGCAAACCTCTTGCCAGGATTTCAGAAAGGGGAAAGAAAGGATAACCAGAAAACATTTGAGTGACCTCAACAATATTCAAGGCTCTAGGAGGTATTTTTAAGAGAAATATCTATGTAAGTTGAAAAACATGGAAAATGGGACATAATGCAAGCTAAGTTTACCAAGGGTGAAGCAGGTTGAGTGAATATGTTTCTGTTGATTAAAACAGTGGTTTTAATCAGCAGAAAGTGGTGCAGATAATATCTAGTAGGATTCTGTAAAGAAAGTTGTGAATAAAATGCTAAAGCAGGAAAACCCCTTGGCTGTGCCAGAAGAGGAAGGTTGTCTGAAGGGAGAGTATTATTATAATTCTTAAAGGATCAATATTGGAATCAGTCTTATTTAATGCTTGCAGTAATGACTGTGACACAAAAAGAATATGCTAATGAAATTTTGCTGAAAGCAAACACTGAGATATATTACTAACACAGAAGAGGATTAAAGGCTCACACAGGAAAGAAATAGATACTGTGACAACGGGAATAACAGAAATGGAATGAAATTTAACAGCATATAATGTATGTATGAAAAACCAATAGCAAGAGCTCAGCACTCGAAAAGCAAGCACAGAAGAAGGACATCAGCTGAACATAAGCTGCCTATGAGTCACTGCTGTGAAAACATCTGTGGGAAAGCTGAACACAGTCCTAAAATGTTCTAGGTTTGGTATTGCTAATAGACATATGAAAATATTCCTACAACTGTACATGGTGTTCTGAAACCTCATGTCAAATATTTGTTTTTATTCTCCATGTTTGAGTTCCAGGACAGGTGGAAGAGTGCTATAAAAACAGGAAAGCTTGTCTTACTGAGATAATGGAGATATTTCATCTTCTTTCCCCAGGCTTATTATCAAGTTGCTAGCAATCCATAATATTCACCAGTTCACCGTTTGGAATCACAAGACTGCAGGATAGATCAATGTCATGATAATGTTGCCAATAAATCAAGATTAAAATATGTAATCTTGCAAGGATGCTTGTCTACTTATTGGCTCTGTGTAATCACCCATAAATCACACTTTATTTAGTACCTCACCACAAATATTCATGATAATTTCTATTTTTTACAGTAATGGAAACCCATTTAGATAAGATTTCCTGTAGATAATGATGTTTTATTTGCTTTTTATCTATTTGTTTTTAAAACTGTAACAAGTAACAAGTAACACTTGTGAAAGAGAAGATTAAGATCTGTGTACTGACTGAGACTTGTCTGAAATAAGAATATGTACAAACATTTGAGTTATGATGTCATATGGTTCCATTATTAGAGAAAATTAATGACATTGTTTTTAACTTGGACTTTTCCTAAGAGACTGATATTGTGTCTAACTGATGCATGTATTTTACCTACTCTTCTATCCCTGGTTAATAATTTAAAATATGGTACAAATTTGTACGGTACAGACGTACAGATTTCCTATTAAAGAGCAGGAAACCTTTGGATGCTTGCCAGTAAATATTCTGTGAACATTTCTGCCAACTGCTAATAACAGTAACTCTCATTAACACTTCAACCTTAAGAACAGTGTGCTCAAAAATATCAAATTTGTTTGGTTTTGTATGAGTTATGAGGTAAAGAATGCTAAAATATAAATATTGTAAATGTGCGATTTCAATAAGCTTTGTAGATAACACACTTTAGTCACACTTTTTTATCATTATGTGAATGTATCAATTCACTCTATTATGTGTAGTCACGTTAGTGTTTTCATTCCATCAAATAGTGAAAGACAAATCTTATGGTAAATGTATGAGAATGTGTACTGTAGGATTGGAATGCAGCATGTTCCAGGTCAACGTTATCAGAGCTGTTGTCCATGGAAAACAGGAATAGTACATCAAGGAACCAGAATCCTAATAAACCTTAGAGAACACTCCTGTTGTGTGTGAAGTGACCAGAGTGTGAAATCTGGGGGCTCAATCTACACAGAAAGCAAGCTCCCTTTCAGGAACAAAGACATTTGTGGTGGTAAGGGCTAAGGCTGGCCGAGGCAGAGCAGAGCTGACAGAACATTCTGCCCAGATGGGGCCCTGTGTGTGAAACACCCTCCTCGTGCTGAGGCTCTTGCACTGAAATGCCAAAGCAGGATTGCTGCACCTCCTGCCAGAAATACAGCTCCTGTCCCCAGTCTAAATGGGCAACTTCTGTAAGACTTCAACCCTCCGGTATTTCGTTTGAAATAAAACTCTGTGTGTTTGCTGGTGCTGTTCTTTTAAGGATGATACATGTGTAGAAAGGAGAGAGGACTGCTGTTGTCCAGCCAGTTATAGGGATCATTACCAGGGATCACTGCTCATCACAGCCATGAGGGAGCAATGGCCTCCCACCACTGCTGACCTTGTTTTTCCTGTTATTTCCTATGTCTGTAACAGGCACGGGAAGCACAAGTCTGGGAGGTTCCAAGCAGCTCCCTTACAGCTGTGGATGGATGGGTGAAGGCTGCCTGCTCTGCTCCTGGGCGTGTGGCTGCCCGCTCTGCTCCTGGGCGTGTGGCTGCCCTTTCCTTGTTCCTGCTGCTGCTGGGAGTTGATGGTGCCTTGGAGGGGCTGCATCTCGGGGCAGAGCAGTCGCCCAGAGACACAGCCTGCCAAGGAGAGAGCTAAAGAAGGGACTGCCCTGAGCAGCCACTGCTGTGTAGGTCAATCTTTCCAACAGCACAACCCGGCAGCTAAAGGCAACCTTTTGTGACAGTTGGGTCCCACAGCTCCAGGGAAATGGAAAAGATGATTTGGTGTCTTTTTCTATTTGTTTTCTGGAGTTGATCAAACTAAACTTTCCTGACTTAAAATCAGTTTGGGTTTAGATTCAAAGGAAATACTGCTAACAACCTTTTGTCTGATTCTGTTATTTCTATGCTTCATAATAACTTATCTTGCAAATATTTCCATTTACTGTGATGAAAGACAATCTGATTTCATCATGACAAAGTATGAAATGCCAAGAAAATGTGTCTCTTTGGCTTCCTTCTTGCTTCTGCAGTGCAAATACTACAGTATGGATTCACACCAGCATCCTCTTATCATTATATCTGTCAAAGCTGCTGGTCAGCTGTCTGCTACTTTCCTGCCTTCTTTGTCCAGAATCTCTCTGCCACAGGTGATTTGCTATCCACTGTTGAATAAGTGGACTCCTTTTTTAATTTGCTGCATCAAGAGGGTAGAAGAGGAGGTTGCCCTATCAATGCATTCATCTGATTTTGTATTCTATTTTTTACTTTCTACATTGTGCTGATGGACTTTGAAGTTTCAGGAGCCAGTTGAGGTAGCTCATTAACACATCATATTGAAAAGAGAGAAATGCAACTTGTCTTAACACAGCAAGGAAGTCCATTAGGACAGAAGAGTTTTATTTCCTCAATTTGGAGACAGGCAGGCATTCTTTCAACTTGTCTTTCTATGTTCATATTTGCAGAAGTCCTCTCCTGTGAAAATATACCTCAAATATATGTACATATACATATACTACATATATAATGTAGAAGGTTCAACTAAATTGGAAATATTCTGTTGTCATTTTTCGTGGAGAAATACTACAGAAATAACAAAGAAGAGAAGGAATGCTGCTGAACAGCCACCTTCAGAACAATTGGCTGGATGCAGCTAATGCAAATTCTTCACTGCTTGTGCTTGTATTCTCCTCCCCACTACAAACCACAGTTTGTCTCTGACATATGTGGTCAAGGAGCCAGCAAGAAGCTTTATCACCTCCCTGGAAGTCTATCAATTCCCAGAATCATCCCCAAAAAGCAGATGATGTTCTATTGATGTGAATACCAGAAACCAAACTTAGCATGCCTGCCAGAGGTTAATCATCACTAGTCTTGTCTGTTCTCTCTCCAAGGTAAACATTTCGATGACAGTCTTCATGCTATGCTGATAAGTAACTACTATTTGGTCATTTCATTTTTATTTGCTTCACTGAAGTATCTGTGAAGGGTCCAGGCTGAAGAAGAAGAAATTATGGCAAACAGCTGGTTTTATTTATTTTGCATTGTTTAAGCAACTTCAGATATTCTGAAATCTAATTCAGATGTGAGGTGGAGAAATGCAGTTCGGATATGTTAGGATATGTACCCGTGTTGACAATCCCAAATGGAATCCTGCCCACAGCAAGTACACTTGAGGTTGTAGTGGTCTTTCAGCTGTCTCCTGCCTTATTCATCTATTAGCATTGCTTTGGGCTTGCTGACAAGGTAATGTGACAATTTCAACGCTAAATAGGTGCTAAGCAAAGATGGCTCTAAACGGGCCACCTACTTACTGTGCTGAGCGTGACTGTT
This sequence comes from Anabacerthia variegaticeps, assembly GCA_035583185.1. Taxonomy (NCBI): domain Eukaryota; kingdom Metazoa; phylum Chordata; class Aves; order Passeriformes; family Furnariidae; genus Anabacerthia; species Anabacerthia variegaticeps. The sequence continues at coordinate 5,151,280 of JAWWEW010000006.1, read as the reverse complement.
TCTGCATGAAATCCTTTTTTTGCTGTTTGGGAGGATTCAAATGTGATTTTCTGTTCTTTGTGTCTAAGATAATATGACAAGAACTATAGCTGAGGGGAAGGAGAATGAGGACTTTGGATTAGAAATGTGTTTATTTCTCTAGGCAGAAGAGTGATTGACAGGCCTAGTGGCATCCAGGACAAAGCCCACTAAATTTGGGAGCTTACTGAAGTAAAATGGTGCTGTAGATAAGGCACCCCTGCAGCTGCCATAGCTCTACCAGAGTGGACTGTTCTTTGGGTTTTCAGTTTCTCTTTTTTCTATTAATGCCTAAAAAGTGACCTTCTAAAGAAACAAAAAATTTCTTCTGAAGGGATAATTATTAAGTTTATTAGACATGAAACATAAGCAAGCAATTAGACTTTGATGACACGGTGATCCTACTTATTGCAAGCTGACTGAACATCTCCTACAAGTTTTTAGCATGGATCTGCTTTTTTCTAGATAAGTATCTTTAAACACTCTATCACTTATTTGAGGAAAGGATCTGTGTGTGTATATTTATGTCTCTCTCATTTATGTCTCTCTCATTCTTTTCCCCTAAATGCATTTTATTTCCTGCTCATATGAGAAGTATTTTAATGCAGAATAAGAACTGGTGCATGTTTTGTTTCCTTGCTGGGGCTGATTTCTCTCCTGGTCCACCTTACCTTTCTGGTACTCGTGAAACAACCAGATCACAGAGTTTCCAGGCTAATCACTATTGCTTTTTTCATAAATAAAGATCTTGTTACAGTGAACAAACAGCAGTGTTACTAATAAAGTCTCTGCTGTTAATATTTAAGGACTGTTTTCCTGTTATATATTAAAAAAATCCTCAATTTTAACTAAATTTTAAGTACTCGACCTTTATTTTAGTTGTGTTTGTTAAAGAAACCAGAAGAGCTTTATAAAACTTTTATAAATTTTTAAGACCTTAAAATATGTATAAACCTCATCCAGTTTTCTCTGATCACAGCATAGAGTTTCACCTTTCTGATACAGCAAGTCAAAGTCAATATCTAATTGTGCTCTATTTAAAACTTGTGTAACAACAACACCCCAGTGGAATTCCTGTTTGGATTACTGAAGACAACATTTTAAAAGAAAAGAATTGATGCTGAAAGAGCATTGAAAAGGTAAACCTGTTTATATCAATTTAAACAACTTAACTACAACCAGCTTTAAAATGGTGTAACCCAGACACATTTCAGCCATTTCAAATTTCAGGTAGATACAGTCTAATCATATTGAACTGCTTCCATGCTCCATTTTTCCTCACACTTACAAAAAAATGTTTACTGCAGTACAGTTTCACAGTGATTAGAAGGGTGGAAAATACAGGCTCCAGAAGTGCCTCAAAGAAGGTTATTCATTGTCATGTGGGCTTGCTTTGGGCAGATCACACAGGCTCGTGGGCATGTCAGCAGAGAGCTGAGCCCTGCAGTTCTGTGACAGCACTGATGGATGAGTGCTGGTGTCAGCTCAACACCAACAGGGAGATTTTGTAATGCAGGTCAGTCAGAGGATGTTTGAAATGCTTTAAAATTTTTTATAAGGAGCCTCTAAACATGAGGATGCTAAATATGCTACTCATTAAAATTATATTCTGGGTCAGGTGAAGGTGAGAGTCCTCCTTGGGCAGTTCTGCTTCTGCATGTAAATCTTATGTCAATTCTACCCTGACTGATGGCCATGAACACAGTACCAAGCAGTTATAATATAGAAGAGCTGTATCAATTTTTATATCCTGACTTATGGCAGTACATAATGGACACTTCCAAACTACATAGATCATTTTTGAATAGAGGATTTTATCTTCATAAGTGATGTCTTAAAAATTCAAAAGATACTCCTGATTTCTATGCATAAGAAAACATGTATTTTGAACCAAGCTGGGAAATACTTGTTAAAGGAGACCTCAGACTGAACAAATTTCTTGATTACGTTGCTGTTGCTCTGTGAAATGTCAGATCTAAGCAGAACAATTTCCTTGCCAAAAAAACATTTACTGTGTAAAGTGTTAGCTGAAAAGTCTGAGAAGGAGGAAGAAAAAACAAAACCCAATTTTCTGCTATTCACTTTTAAAGCAGTCTTTTGATTTATTCCCTTTTAGCTAAGTCATTGTTTTTCCTCACTCGTGTACAAAGCAAACTGCACACCAAAACCACATACTTTATGATTCAGAAGTTGGAAACGAGTAGAGATGTTACTGCTATTGATTTCAGTAACATGAAGTCACCAGGTTGCTTTCCTTTCATTTTGGCAGGACAATAATTGTTATAAATGCTATTTTAATACACACTTTATGCTACACTCCCACTGTATGTTACATAAAATGCTAGAGTAAACTAAGGTTTAGAGAAAATTGTGCCTCATTTTCTTTTAAATATGAACAAAGAAGAAAATTATGATAGACATGAAGCTGCATCCACATGCAGCTCATTCCAAAAATGTATTTTGAAATTGTTTTGTCTTCTCTTTGTGATGGTCTTGCTTATGGTGTGTGATTAAGCTAACTCAAATATATATACAAACACATAACAGGATTGGAATAGCAGAATTCTTTGAACTCCCTGCAGAAACAAGGATTTACCTCCCAAGCAAAGTAAAATGTTCACTTTTCTATAAAAAGAAAGTCTAGTTATGTTTGAAACAAACTATATAGAGAATATAATAAATCCCGAATGTTTAGGTGGAAATTGTTCAAAAGAATAATTCACATGAATTTGAAAGGTATAGTTTAGTTAATGGAGAAACTGTTGCAGCCCATGGCTGGTATACTTTTTTTAAAAGAAAAGAGGCAAATTTCAGTATATTTGAGTAAATGTATCAAATAATAGTATTATGTGGCTCAAACTAGACAATTACTGGGGAAAATGTATGTAGCCTACCTTTCTCCCCCACTGCTCAAGTATCCAAATGCACACAGGCTAGGTATCTGTGAAAAGATAGAATTACAGTTTTTTTAAGTGTGTCATCCATCCTCTTTCATTCTACAGCTAAATTAGCACATCCTCAGCATACAGTAAAAATATAGAGCATAAAATTAGGACTATTTTATCTGTCAATATTTAACACAGAGTCAATGTTTAGACTGAGTGTGGGAACATCAAGGCCCTGGCACAAGTGAACAACATTTCAAGACTGTGTTTAAGAGTAGCTTCTATTGAAGGCACATCGACCAAGTGCCTTTCTGGACCAGCAAAAAATGGCAATGCACACATGGCTATGCACAGGTGGCTTTCTGGACTGCCTGCAAGTGAGGGCAGGGAGCTGATTCCACTGGCATGTGTGCCTTTCTGCCTCCTGCTCCCAGGAGGAGCTGCCATTCCTCACCCAGCTCCTACAGAACACGAAGGTGACCTGTCCTGTGCCCAGGCAGGCTTGGCCTTGCTCCTGCACAGGATCCCTGACTGCATGGCTGAGAGCTCCTCCCAAAAAGCAGCTTCCGAACACTCAGTCTGCAACCGGGAGAGTGAAATCTGCACGCTGGGATTGGCACTTTGAGGAGTGGTGTAAGGATTGTGTGCATTTGAGGATTTGGGTCTGAATTCTTTCAAGAGCAAGTCTGGCTTGTGTGCTGGCATTGCACTTACAGAAACACCTCCCCGGGAGGCAAATTCCCACTTGAAACCTGCCGGACTCAGGTGCAAAGTCCTACTGGGTCTGTTGCAAAGTGAGAAGCCTGAGCTTTGCTGGCTTGCAAGGGCACAGGGGCTTGGCTGCTCACTGCAAACCAGACTGTTGCCAAAGCTGTCAAGGGCCTGGTGTGCTGGGGCCTGACCCCCCAAGATGTTGAAGGGTGCACCCAGCTCTTGCAGAATTATTTGCTCCAAGGGAAGGGCTTCTACCAGGCTGCTGAGAAATATAATCCACTGCATGTTAGAATTGTTTCTGAGCAAGCAGATACATGTTACCTGGTCCTCTTGAAACTTAGTAGGAAGCTTCACAACTACTTAGTGATTAGTTTCTGCGGTGTTCTCCTTCAGGAAGAATAAGCTATTGGCACCTTAGCATTTTAAAACGCGGTAAGCTATTGTAAAGGTGAGAAAAATCATCAGTGTTGTGCCTTACATTGCAAAGTGAGAAGTTTTCTCCTGACATGGACTACTGTGTAAACCATGGGTTTGCAGCTGCCAACAGTAACATACACCAAGTGCTTTCTAAGCAATACTAGAACTGGAGCATTCCTGTATTTCTAATTGTAAGCCTTTATTTCCAAAGAATAAGGAGTTCTGAGCAAAGGAGACAGCTCTGTTGAATGACATATGCTTTCCACCTTCATCTTAGTACCTTCTTTTGAAAAACAGAATGATGAAAGTGGTTCTTTTCTGCTGAGGCAGTCACTCCTCCTGATCAAGAGAAGCATGCTGCAAATTGGAAACAAAACGGGACTGAAGCCCTGTGCATATTAAAAGCGAATGCATGAGGGGTACGCAAGTGGGTGCAAATGCTGAAGTGCCAGAAGTGCAAGGAATGTCTCAGGGCAGTGAGGCCCAGCACATCTCTCTCCATGGGTCCCCCCAAAGCTCGCCGTCTCTGCACGCAGCAGCACAAGGACATGTGCTCACTGCTCCTGCAGGCTCGGCCCCCCAAGGCCGAGCTGTGGCTCCCGCCTGTACCACGGGGGGCTGCAGGGGGGCCAGGGTAGCCCTGCCCGGCCGAGGGAAGGGGGGCCCAGGGCGTTCCCCTCCCGCTGCCGCGGGCTCTGCCGCCCCGGGAATGGGGTGGTACGAGCCGGGGCTGCCCTGCCCTATAGAAGAGCCCCGGGGGGCGGAAGGGTCGGGGCTGCCCAGCCCTATAGAAGAGCCCCGGGGGGCGGAAGGGTCGGAGCTGCCCTGCCCTGTGGAAGAGCCCCAGGGGATGGAAGCGCCGGGGCTGCCCTGCTCTGTGGAAGACCCCCGGGGGATGGAAGCGCCGGGGCTGGCCTGCCCTATGGAAGAGCCCCAGGGGCAGCAGAGCCGGAGCTGCAGTACCATGGAGGCTGCTGAGGCCACGGCGGCCGCCGAGGCCAGGGCGAAGGCAGCGCTGCGGGCCCCCAAGTGCTCCCGCTGCCGCAACCACGGGTTCGTGGTGCCGGTGAAGGGGCACGCCGGGCAGTGCCGCTGGAAGCAGTGCCTGTGCGAGAAGTGCTCGCTGATCACGGAGCGGCAGAAGATCATGGCAGCGCAGAAGGCGCTGCGCCAGCAGGAGCCCGACCCGCCAGCGCGGCCGGCCGAGCCCGACGCCCCGGGCGAGCCCGCGGCAGAGGACGGCGCCCCCGAGCCCTGCGGCGCACACGAGGGCAGGAAAAGCGCCGAGCCCGACGGGGGCAGCAGCTGCAAAGGCGCGGTGTACTGGGGGCCGCCGCCTCCACCACCCTTCAGGGACTACGGTAAGGCCCCGGCCACGGCGGCGCTGCCTCCGTGTGCGCCCTCCTGTTCCCGCACCGCGCCACGTGCGCAGCCCGCGCATCCCTCCCGCCCTTCCTGCATCCCTTCCTGCATCCCTCCCGTCCCGCTCCCCGGGCCCAGCCAGGAGCTGCGTTGGAGTACCCAGCCTGCACTGACCTCCCCTTCTCGGCCCCGCCGCCCTTGCGAGGCTGAGCCTTGCTTAAGGGGCTTTTCTCTGGGAGGGCAGACAAACTCGGATCTGCTTCGCGTGTTTCTCCAAGGGCTGTCTCGCTCTTTCTAAATTCACTGGCACAAGCCTCAAAAAACTCCGCGCTGGCAGCAGGTAAATGGGAAGGTGCTGCTGCGCTGCCTGACGCGAGCATTTTATAAAAGCACTGTAAAATAGAGACCTTTTGGCCTTAGTTTCTGTAGCAGAAACTAAACTTGGCTGGGCTGACTCGGTGTAAAAGTGCCTTTCGTATTTAAGAGCAGGGCCTAGAGTTTGCAGGTGAAGCATTTCTATGGTCTGTCACCTCTTAAATGGCTTCCTTTAATAGTCTTTCATGTGACTTGTTTAGTACTATTTATTGTAGTAATTCCATTCTATTACTATTTAATAATTTTATGGAAGTCCTCACTGACTGCAGTAGTCATTTGTCTGACCTCTGGAGAGCTGGCAGCCTGCAAGACAAAATGCTGTTCTGAGAAGCTCAGAGGAAAGACTTGTTTCAGACATCTTTAGTCTCTAGATTACTGTCAGTAACCTCCCTTTTTTGGCTTTGTTTCCAAAGAAAATTATGTTTATGGATGACACCAGCTGTACAGGTGCCTGTCAGTCCTTCCCTTAATAATATTTTTAACAGTCTGACTCAACTTCAAAAAAGATTAGGCCCAAATAATGTAATTGTAGTACTGCAGAAGTCAACCTACTCTGAAACAAATCCATGCCTTCTCTACCAACAGGAAGATGGGCAGACAAGAAAGACCCTTTTCGTATTCAAATAACCACTCTTTCCTTTTTTTTAAGACTTCAGGGAGGCCCTACAAAATTCAAGATAGAAGATTCAAGATAGAAGATTCAAGATACAAGATAAAAACTGAAGTAACTGATTCCTGCATGTGAAATTGCCTGTGTATGACCCTAAAAGTGAGCTTGTCTGTAAATTAACTTGAGAGAGATAGGACTCTATTATTAGGATTCTAAAATTAGAACTCCTGTTATTTCTGTGGAATTTTAAGTAGATAAGGTCTTAAGGTAGGTTATTTTGCTGTGTGGATGTCCTGAAAGAGATTCTGCAGCCAGTGCTTTACTAAGGACAAGCTTCACGGTGCACAAGGCAGAAAGGCAGGCAAAACAACTGTGTTACAAGTGTTATTTGCTGTACCTTTCCTTAGTTCCAAAAAAATCAGAAAATAAATTCATGAGGAGCGAAGCATGAAACCAAAGGACCAGATTCTCCTGTCTGAGAGTGGAATTTGTCCCTGCAGGTACTTCTACAGAACTCCACTGAATTACATGGATATTTTTGTTCTTTTCTCCTTGTTTTCTAGTTCCCCGGGGGTTTCCTCCAGAATATGCTATGAACCCAGAATACTTGGAGAGAGAGGCCCCAAAAGCATACCCTGGGTATTCTGGGGTATATCCTTACCACCCATTTCCCAGGGGATTTGGCATCAGCGAGCCAGGTGGTGGGGAAGTACCACCTCCAGGGATACCACTTCAGAGAGGCTTCCGACACATTCCCAGCAATTATGGGCCAGGGAATGCACCTTCTGTATCAGTAAGTAGCAGGCTTTTAATTACCTCTGATAAAACTGCTGCCTTTTAGTTGGCTTTCTGTTGAAGTACCCATGGAAAGTCATTCAGCTTATCAGTTATTTCGCAGCATTTTCATATATTACACAAAAGAAAATATCACCAAATGGTGATGTTAATAGTCTGACCTGAACCCAGAAGAGCAAGCCCAATGCACTTTCAAGTGGACAGATTTTGCAGAGTGTTTTGGGGCATATATATCCTGCTAAATTCTGCAACAGCCTTTTGGGATGATGGCAGTTGGACACTTACAGATGGTCATGTTGTGCCAGCTTAGATGGCACAGATGCTCATTGGGAGATTTCTCTTCTTCCATGCAGGACAAATGTAATGGGTAGGAAAAGCATCAGGGCTTGGCCAAGGTACCAGAGCCTCAGAGAAAACCAGGGGAAAATCAGCTTCCACATGGAAGTAAATCAGCGTGGCTGGATATTTATGCTTCGAGACATTTGGTTTCTCAGAAATACTGGAAAATTGTTGTGGTTAACAGAAGTTTCAGATGAAAAGTGACATTTGGCAGCACAGGTCCCACACCTTCAAACCACACAGACTAAGAAACAAGATGCTAAATTGCCTGTCATGGGTAGTGGTGTGTGTGGGCACTTGCAGTTCCCTTCATGCTGTCAGTCATGTTGGTTAAAATAGTGGTGTCCAGTTTTTTTGTGCCACAGTTGGGCACATCATGAGATTTCCAGCTGCCATGAGCCATTTTGGCTGCTTTGAGTACAATTCATCACTTCATGTTAAGGTAGAGCAATCTGCCTCAGACTGTAAGTAGTAAGATTTACTGCACTTGTATAGAAATTCCCTGAATTTTAGGGGTTATTGAGAAAGTGTGGCTGCTCCTGGTTTAAACCAACTGCTCTAATAAGATGCCAGAAGAGGTGATGAGGACTTAGGTCAGTTTTGCTGAGACATGGTCTGAGAAGCTCCTGCTTCTCGGTTCCAGCATGTTACATTATGCACAGGCTTTGCAATTGCCAATATGTGCATGGATGTGGCGTCATATGGACAAAAATGTAATATTCACAAGTAAAAACTGAAACAGAATCTGTTTAATAATGCAGATGTATCCTGGAGAGGGTTTTTAGATGGAAGATGATTTACTTTGTGTGCTTCCATAGGTTCCAGATGGAGGTGGAGATTTCCATCAAGGATACTACTCTCCTCTGCCTCCATTCATCCCACCAAGATTTCTGACAGGGATTCACTACATTCCCACTGCTGTTTCACGGAACATCTTGGCTGAAACAACCAAGGAAGCACAGGGTAAGGAAGTATGAGATGAGCCCTGGGAGATCCACTTTTAACCTGGTTCAATATCTAACCACAGAGATGGAAACCCTGAGAGACCCTGATCCCAGCTAGTTGTGAGGGGTTCCCAGACCCCCGAGAGGGAGATCCTGCAGTCCTGGGACAGACTGGCAGCTGGCACAGCTCTGGGAGGGGCTGACCTAAGGGAAGCAGCCTGGCATGCTGAGGCTTTGCATCTGACAAGCACCTCAGTCTCAGGCAGGCACTGGAGGCTGCAGTACTCAGAGCTATTCCGGCAACTGACCTGCTGATGTTCTCAAAATGAAAATATTTTTCTACATAGCTAGTTTACAGGGCTTATTTAAAAAAATATTTGGCTCTGTTGCAGTTTAGACAAATAGTTAAAAAATAAGGCAGACTAACCCTTACCATGAATAATATGAAATTTCTTGTTCATCTGAAAATCCTACTTTTTAACTGCTGTCAAAGAAAGACTCAAGCTTCAAAATCTCGAGTTGACTCTCACAGGAATTTAAATTTCTGGCATAGATTAAGTGCCCCTCTGCTTTGGGTTTGTTTCATGTATTTTGCCTACATGTGGACATTTTTGTGATTATATTCGAAGTTTTTCATTTGGTTGCAGCAAGCTGTGACCACAAGAGGGTAGAGCTGCTCAGAGAATTAACCACTAGTACTGGATGAGCAAATAGCCAGTTTTATTTTAAATCTACTTTTTACTTTAAATTTTTGAAAACACAGATAAGTAAATATAACTTTGTTTCTCCTCTTGAACAGGAGAAAAAAAAATTGTTAAGCTGACTGTTGATGAAATAGATTACAAAACTCATCCTGTCAAAAAATGAGAGGGAGGAAAGCTGGAGCATACCTGCTCCTTGTCTGGCTGGAAAGCCAAGGGAAAGTAAGCAGGAGATGTGGTGGACAAGGGGAATATGTGGAATATGGCAGTGTGGGAGTGTACAGACATTGTAGAAATGTAAAGCTATTTCAAGATACTGACAAAGGCATTCAGACTTCAGTGCAGCATGTAGGAGAGACTGGTGTGCTGGAGGTGAAATAATATGGGCTGAGACAGGGGAAGAGAGGATATGTGATTGGACATCTAGGGGATGCTCCAGGGGCAGAGAACATGTAGGGAGCTGCAGATTTTCTGTTGGACTTTGTGGGAATGGGAAGGAACTGGCAGTGGCACACAAACATGGGGAACATAGAATGAAATTACAGTATTGCATGAAGGAAACACAGGAAATCCAGTCCTTTACTGGTAGAGTGAAGTTGTACTGGCCAAAAATGATGAAAACAGGCAACTGGATAAAGAGACACCAAGAGAGCAGCCTCCCCCAGAGAGCAAAATGCCATCTAATGACCTCAGCCCAGGCACAGAGCCATAGGAAACAATGCATCATGGACTGTGCTGCTCAGAGAACAATCCAGTTTTCTTAGTACTATGGAGAAAGTAAAAATTAATTCTACTGTGTTGCATTTGTGCTCCAGGATATGTAGGAATTTGCAATTGTAACCCAGTGAGGGGGGATAATTCTGCATGAGGTCATACAAAATAGCCTGGCAGCGCAAGATGTAGATGTAGAGGGAAGAGTGAAACTAATAAATTCTTTGATTCTGGAATTCAAGATGCTTCAAAAAAGAGAAAAGCTGTAACGTAGTGCATAGGGATGTGTTAGGATTGCATAATTTCTTTTTTTTTTCCAAAGACAAATTGACTTCAACCTGCAGGTAGACTTGGGTACATCCTTCCAGAATTGAGGTGAAATGGGCTTTCTGGCAAAACTATTGCAGGAAAATGGACATAGAAAACTCTAGCAGGGGACAGCTGGTGAGGAGAAGTGTTTGTGATCTCTGCCCCAAAGAAATCTGAGATGAAGACAAATATAAAAAAACCCCAAGTCCTACCTGAAAAAGATGTTCTGAGACTAGAAGCTGCTGCCAGAAAGATTTGAGTCAGTATGAGGCCAGTTTGGTTTAGTGAAGTATAGGCCATGTTGTTACTTAATTTCATGCAGTATGGACTACTCATGTAACAGAGATAGGACAAAAGAAACACAAGGTATACCCAGTAAAAGAGACAGTACAGCATCTGAGGATAGATACTGATTGCACATTGTTGGGTTTCTGAAAGAGCAAGCCACAGAAAAACAAACAAAACCCAGGTTGCCTGTGAGGAAATGAGGGAGCTTTTCATGCAAATTGGCAAGTGAATACTTTATGAAATGGATATCTCTTGTTGGATTTGAAGAATGGATTATTAATCGGTCTGTCTAGGCCTTTGGAAATTCACAAGAGTGTTAAAAAGGCATGGCATAGGTCCACTGTGGTTAAGTGGGCAAAAGTGTGTGCCTCATACTTCTATTCCATTGCAGCATCAAATGTGGAAATGTGATTGATACCAGATGTAATGAGAACTGAAATATAAGGTTTAGGGTTTTAGCTTCTTTGTGTTTAACGCTGACGTTTTTCTATTCTTCATTTTAGCCACTGAAGTTGACAATGAGGGGGTGGTTCCTGAACCTGGACAACCACCTTCTTCCCCAGAAGAAACAATTAGAGACCAGGCTGTACTTCCTAAAGAATAAATGGGCTGGAGAAGAGCTGAGAGCAGGCAGCACTATTTTCCTCTCTGAGGAGAGTGTTGGTTAATGTGGGGAGAGTGACACTTAGTCACTGAGCAGTCACAGCAGCTAGAAGGGGATTAGTCACCTGCCTCACTTTATGATTGTGTTAAAGCTACCAGGCTCACAGCTCTGCCTCCCGAGCACTGTAAAGCCCATGTTCCTGGAATGGGTTTTCCAGTGGAAAGCAGCAAATGATTATGACTCTGAATTAGTTCCTTTGCTGAGGTTACATGGCTCCCTGACCTTGGAGCGAGGTCTCTGAGTCATGTGCATTCTGCAGCATTTTCATGTTCATGACAGTAGTCAAAAAGGTGTTGTTTCTATCTGTTTGCTGTAAAGAAAATCTGGTTCTGAAAGTTACAGAAGAGTTAAGTGATGTGAGCCTGAATACTGAGAGGATGGGAAGGCAGCCTGGGTTGCTGATGAACTTGGCTGCCTAAGAACATGATTCCCTGGATTCAGCAGGGTAAGGGAACAGTAGGTGCTGGTCCAGAAGGGCATGGCAGGAATGTGTGGAAAGGCCTGGTGCCCCCACATTGTTTTCTGGGAGAACTGCCCTTAAGGCACCTTCTGTTCCGGTTGGGGACAAACTGATTTGTCACACAGGCTTCACATTTGACATTTGAATGTCCTTGATTTATACACGATTTCAATGTTGTTGAACTCATGACAGCTGAAACTAAACAGTCCTGTTTGTTAAAGGGCTCCTGTAGACAGCTTTATCCGTGTGTATTGGAAGTGCGCTGTGGCGTATCGGAGGTGTGGAGAGATTGCCCAGGAAACCAGGACAGAACACCATTTAGAATAATAATTAGTCAAATCCATACATGCTATGATTCCCAATGATAACCTTTAATTACATTCCTCTACTGTTTTGCCTAGAGGAATTGGTTTTGTACTAAGTGCATCAGTTAATGTTTGAGTAATTGGGATGGGACTTTTGTATAATTAAAAAAGATACATTAAACTGTTGTTATGGTTTGATGTGTGTCTGGATGTATTTTTTCTAGCCAAATGTCAGATGTTGCCCTGAACAGCTCTGTGTAACAAACTTGTCTGGAGAGAGATTTAGGCCTCAGTATTTCTCTCCTATACTGTCTGTCTGCTGCTGTAGGGGTGAGCACAGTGAAATAAAGAGACGTTTTTGCTACTTGTATTAATAATCCCTTGCTCAGTGCAAGAAGTAAAGAAATTATACTAAGCTGAATATTTATCTTTTGTCTAATGTAGTAGATGATCTGCTGGAATGCTTTGCAGCATTTTGGGGCAAAAGTGAAAGTGGCAGATTTAGAAGTGCCCAGAGGAAAAACAGAAAAATGCATATGTGTATAGCAAAGAGTCTGATGTACAACTTGTTATATACTAGATTTACAACAAGATCATGGCTCCCAGGAGCATCCCAAACCTGCTCTTGAAAATGCTGTCTGGAAAAATCTGGTTACTTTTCAAAATAAAAAAATCTACAAATAGAAATACTAGCAGTGCCCACAAAGCAGGTTCTTCTGCTGATGGAGGGTTTGTTTTTTATAATGTAATGATTTAAGAAAATAGTAATGCACAGGAAGAATAGTTGAACAGTCTCCTTCCCAGATATTTTTCTAGTCATATTCAGTGTTGTGTTACTCCTTAAATCTCAAAGCAAGGTGGACTCCAGCCCATTTCACTGACTAATGCACAGAGATTGTAGATATACTGCATATACAGCACTGTTTGCTCTATTTTACTGGGCCACTGACTGCTCCCAGATTGCCAATCCAAATGCCTTATTTTCCTTTTCCTCCCTCTTTTTGAACTGTTGGTGATGAACCAAAAGCCTTTACTTTGGCTGTTTGAAGGATGGGATGGCACTCATGACGGTCTCTGTCACTGCATTGCTGCAGGCAAGTGGGCATCTCCAGAGGGATGCAGTGAGTTTAAGAGACAGAGAAATGCAACTCAACAAGGAGATGGAGGAGTTGATTACTGGGGGAGTCTAAAAATAGTCTTCCAATTTGGGAAGGAGAATGCTGAGGGGGGATAGCCTGAGCAGCCTGGTTGCCTTCTGCAGGGAAAGGATGGACATCTACCCCAGTGTAAAGTCTAAACAGTTACAACTGGGTTCCCTATAGCACTGAAGTGAGGCCAATCCTGATAATATGCATAATCGTATCAACAGTCAAAGTCTGGTGTCATTTCAGCCTATTACATTTCCGGAAATTTGTCCCTGGGTTCTTGCACCTATCCCTGCATGGGGAAGCAAATGACTTGGTAAGAGAATTAAAGCAAGTAACTCTTCAGCTGACAGGATGAATTACATGGATAATTCAAGGTTTCATTCTTCCATTTTGTGCTCAGCTTGTCCTTTTTAACCAAGGAAAAAGTATTCCTTGACAACTGGTATTGTCATACTGTGCATTTAAGGACTTCAAAGTGAATAATTTTAATTCCAAACTTAGTGCCAACCAGTGTTTCCAATAATTAAGCTCTCTGATCTCTTCTGACTCCATTTATTTAAATAAATGACTTAGGGATAATGAAATCAATTTGAATTGAAATGGAATTATTTGGATTAGACAAATCACTCAGAGGTTGTTCCAGGCTAAATCATCCCAGAATTTTATTGTTTTTTATTAAGGCTGAAGCCACATAGTCTTTGGTCAAACTAATAAAATTTGGGAAGGAAAAGGAAAGGATACCCACTTCTGGGATCTTTCTGCCTGCAAGCTGCTACTGGTTCCAGTAGGGAATCTGCATATAGCAGTTATCATTTTATTTTCAGATTTCTGAGGACTCACTCCCTTGCCTAATAGAACTTCTGAAGAAGTGATTCCTACCACCTGACACTTCTGTCAGTCCTCTGTCCTCACTGTAAGTCCCTGGGTCATCACAGAGCCACAAGCTCTTGTTTGTTCCCCCAAGGGGAAAACCTGGAATTAGGAGCCACTTCCTTAATGTTTGCTCACACCACTAATTTCATTGCTTTTGGTGGAATTACTTGTGAGGGTAGAGTGGACATCGTTGGTCAGGCATGCAAGTTTTAATCCAAACTGAGGTGCCTGTGACACTGTCCAAAACCTTAGATTATTGTGGATTTGCATTTTCTGTAGGAGCTTTGGAAAAATGAAAACAAACCCAAGAGATTCTAGAAGCATTGCATAATACGTCCATTTTGCAAACATATGTAGGATTCATCTGTCATTTCCCTGCAGCAGACTGCTCTATGTTAACACTTTTGTGGTATCAGCTTCTACATCTGGACTGAAGCAGGTTTTCATATGACAGTAATTATAATACTCTTTCTAGGTTTTTTTCTTTTTTTCTTATTGGAATTAGATGCACCCAGTTGGAAACCTCCGAATCCACAGCAAGACTATAGCTAGTTTTTCCACATTAATGAGTAATTAATTTTGAACAGCAATCCAAATAAATATTTAATTGCTTACCAATAAAGTCAGCTTGCTGCAAATTAAAATTTCCTTCCCCTTAAAAAAAATAGTTTTCATGACAGAAAAATTCTTTATGATGTGAAACATACCTATTTTGGAACAGTGAAAACTTCAATTAAATCATTCTTACAGGCAAGTGGGTCTGTTTTTCCCATCTTTTGCCCAGTATTTTACTATTGCAACATTACCATTAGTCACAGAGTTATGTCTCTGCTCAGCTCGCCAGAGTGTAACGGAGACACTCAAGTGTAAAGAAGGATTTTGTGGAAACTATTCCTGAGATCAGAGCTCCACATCCCACAGAGATGCCCAGGCAGTGATGTGTCCACACACACACCTTTACATTTGACTTGTCTGTGTCTTTACAGCTACAACGAGTAGGCTTGGCTTGGACGTGTCTGAAAGAGCCCTCACCCAAAACAAAACACTTATTTTGGTATTTTACTTACCGTGGGTAACATTTTTCTCTTGTTTCTCCTTGTTGGCCTTTCCCTGGATATTGTCCTCAGCCAGGCAACATCAGGGGCAAACTTACTACTTAATTCCATAAGGTGATCCCCGTGGATCTATTTATGATCTCAGTTTCCACTTTTATCCAACCACCTTTATAGGAGGCGTTTCTGGTTTTATTCCCTAATTACTGTCAGGGTTTTATAGTCTTAACTGGTACAATCTACTCAAAAGTGCCCAGGCCACGTAAGCTACAGCAAATACAAAGCATTTCTTTTAACGTAACTTTCCCCCCTCAAAATATGGTTTAAATAACAGACACATATATACACTTTAGCTCTAAAGACATGAAAACCCCTCAGGTACCTGTGGGTTGATGACTCTCCTCACTCCTCCCCTCAGGGTCTGCTCTAAAATGGCTCCCTCAGCCCTGCCATTACAAATGACCCCTGTCCTTCTCCAGGGATGGCGATCCCGACCCCCTGAGCCGATTTTGGGGGATCTGCAGACCCCAAACCCTCTTGGATCACCATCCTCGCCCTCCCAGCCCGCGGCCCTGCTTTGCTTTCTCTCACAACCCTTGGTTTTGTCACGGCCAGCGCTGCCGCGAACCGAGGGAGCCGAGCCCCTGAAGGGAATTAAATAACAATAAATTAAATAACACTTGAAGGAGCAAAACACCCGGGGGTACCGTGGAGGGAGGTGGAAAATCAGCCTGGGCTGTTGTTGTTTCGCCGGGGTGGGACTCGGTGAGGAGAAGGCGCGGCCCTTCCCTCCCCTCAGGAGGCAGCGCCGGCTCCGGCCCTGGAATATCCCCTCACAACTCACCAAAGGCAGGTAAAAAAGGGTCTGGAATTCCTTTGGAAGCCCTCAGGGCGTTGTGTGGGTGGAGGCGGGGTGGGAATGGCCACAGGTTTTGGATAGCGGGGTTTGGGAATGCCGGGCCGCTCGGAGATCCCTCAGGAGATCCCTGAGGGAGGTTTGTGTCGCTCATATTGCACATTATCCACCTTAATTTAAACGTGTAACTTTCATCAGTGGTTCCATGGAAGGCCTTACTGAAAGGACAGGCTCATGCTCAAGGTGTCTTACAGAGGCTTACACAGTAAGTAATAAGCTTAAACCCAAGTTTTAGAAGGTATATATTGCATTGACTTTCACGGTATAAATCAAGCCTGTAATGTGTTGCTCATACTTGATGTACCTTTACATTTGATATCCATTTTAAAAGTTCTTGCTTTCAGGCTGTTTTTAGCAATTGAGAAGTCTAAAAGGAAAAAAAAAACACCCCACCAAAAAACCAAATCCAAACCCCCTCCCTGTGTAGCTTAAAAACAGGAAAGGGAAACATTTAAAGCTTCAGCCAAAATATCTTTATTTTTTAAGTAATTCAACACAGTTATTCGTGGCTTTGGATTCCTGCGACCTAAATTTAGCTGCGATGGATTTTTGGCCCCAGTGCCAGCCCTGTGAGACTTGTGCTTATTCATGCTGAACTTCTTCAGTCTGAGAAGATGCAAGGTCAAAGGAAATGTGACTCCTTCAGACCAATTTATGTCCTTACAGTGCTTCTTACCAGCTAAGCTAACTTGGTTTGTTTCCCCCGGTTTCCAAGTTCAAAAGTGAAACTTTAGAGGAAGATAGTTAACCAGTGGAACAGATTGCCAGCAGGGTGGTGTGAATTTTCCATTACTCTCAGTCTAAAACAAGCAAGTTTCTCTAGAAAAAAAAAATGCAGGTGGGTATGTTGAAGAAATTCAAGTGAAACGTCTGTTTTGTGCAATAGACAGTCCGAATTGCTCTTGGAGCCACAGAATAGACTGGAGCTCAGGAGGGCATTTGCCTTCCAGGGTAACCAACCCTCAAATCTGTCTGGTGAAAGGACTCAGTACTACAAAAAGGGCACCATAAGCAAAAGAGTGCTGTGCTGTGAGGACTGTCCATTTGTTTCAGTATGATTGTGTTACCTTCAGTTTAAGGCTCCATTTTTGAGGACCTCTCTGCATGAGAGTTGCATGTATTTATAGAGCAATATAAAGAAATTTACTTCTTTGTGTGACTGTAGGAAAAGGATTGGTCAAAGATATTTTTATACCAAGTTTCTGGCTTTCCCCTTCTAAGCTCAAGCTTGTCAGATTGATTAGTGATTATTACAGTGTTTAAATCATATGGATTCTAAGTGGATATTAAATAAGCTGCCTCTTAGTGGGTGATTCATGGGACAGGGTGCTATAGTAGTTGAAGGCTTTGTTCAATACCTGACTGTGGGCCTACTGAGTAGAGTCAGGCAGTTAATTCTCTTCTCGTCCTGTTTTTTTCAGATCAGTGGTTTTACATAAATTTTTCGGACTTGAAATGTTTGCAAAATGATATCTGAGAGCTGTTTATATAATATAAACCTGTGGAAGTACAGGCTCTATAGAGATCTGGTTTGCATGGTGTCTCCTGTGTGAGTGTTCTAGAGCAGGAGGTTATAACTATGGCAGTTCTAAAGTGCTTCTTTTTTTCTCTTCCTAGGACATATAAACCTCCCTTCCAAAAAACAGCATTCTGTTTTCAGACTTCAGTGAGAGAATGAAGAATTGAAGAACCTTGGCAGGTAAACAGCTAGAATGTATCACAGTGGAGTCCAGTCTCCAGCAGGGAGAACTAGAGGAAAACACAACTGTCTTGTCAGAAAAGTAGAATTTTCAGCTATCTTTCTATTCCTTGCTGAGGATTATTTGACAAGATATAAATGTGTCAGGAGTAGTGTACTGAATAATAAGTGAGAAGTGAATTAAAATGGCTTTGCATTTTTTAAAAAATACTCATTTTAGTCAAATTTTCATGAATGATTCTAATGTTTGCAGAAGTTCTCATTGAACCAGTGCTTATTGATTATATTAATTTTTTTGGACCATGGTTTGACATGAAGCCAGGGCTCCATATGCTCCAGAACACTTTTCTGTGTAACTGGTGAATAAAGTGCAGAAACATGAAAGGACTAAGCATTTCTCTTCATAGTCATAGTGACCAAAATGGCAGTGGAAACATTCATTGTGTTGTTGTACAGTCACTTAGCCTTTGAAATGGACTCTCAGAGTGGCTCTCTCTGCCTTTTTCTGCAGTGAGCAAACCAAAGTTAATATCCCCATAAACAAACAGGATATTTGAATGCAAAGCTTGGTCTAAGCTGGAGAATGATGCTTCTTCCCCTGTACAAGTCTGTTTGTGTAGAAAACTAACAACCTGTAGCTAAAGGAAGTAAATTCAAAGCTTTAATATGTAGCTTATATGTATATTTTTTTAGCCTGCCCCTCTACTTACCCTTGTGTAGTAAGTGAGGCTCCAAGGGAGGATGAAGGAAAAGTTAGGAGTTTTAACCTCTTTGGGATTGATAATAGGTACACATTTGACTGCAGAGGGGCCAGAACTTTAATTTTGCGGTTTTTTTTTTTCTTGTTTGACTTGAATGTGATGAAACCTGAAAATACATACGGAAAATATGGACCCCTTCTGAAGGGAATGTACAGAAATACTGCTGATGTGTCCCTCAGCACTTTTTCTTTGCTCTCTACTCCTCTTACACATGCATGTTGCTTATTCTTTTAAACAGGTGAGGGCTTGGCAGTTTAATGAGCCTGACAAAATTCCACAGTTAAATTAAAAATAGAAGCCAATTTTTCCAATAATTAATGACAAGAAACATTGGCATTTCTCTGAGAAGACTTTTCTCAGCTGAAGAGAAATGTGTTACACAGATTTCACAAATGCTTGTCAGGGACTGGAATCAAGAAGACCTACTGGTATAAAGAACAGATTTTCATTTCAATATGCTTCTATTTTAAATTTTGGACATTTGTCCATTACTTTCATGTTGATTAAACACTCTGGAATATTTTGTTAAATTTTCCAGCATTGTTGAACTGAGTTAAAATGTAATCGACTTAAAACAAATAGAACAAACCCGTCATCTAATAAATGTCAGTTCCATGCTGACTGGAAAGAAAACACCTTGTTCCTGCCCTGTGACCCCGGTGCTTGTGTTAAAGCACAAAGTCTCCAATCATACAAGTGGAACATAAAACCTTTCACTATTCACTTTCTCCATGTAACCAAGCAGGTATGTGGGAGTGTGGGCAATAGAAGAAGCTGGCTTTTTATTTATGTAGGAATTGGATAGTGCAGCTCACAGAGTAGCCTGGTGAAGGCTCAGCTGAAGGTAAGACTCATAACTGATGAGCACATAGACCAGATTCCATGGAGCCCATGAGCTTAAAGACCAGTTTGGATGGGCTGCCCAGAGAGATGTCCATGTGGAGCACGGAGCAGACGTCCCTCTGCTGATGGTGGCCAGAGCTGCAGCTCCTGAGCTGTCAGGATTCTGCCTGCCTAGGTCTCCAACGCTGCCCTGCCCTGCTCAGAGCCCTGCACCTTCCTGTAGGGCACACCTGAACTCATCACACAGCACCAGAGTGGTCACATTCTTCAGCAGACAGCATGGAAGATGATGGCCCTGATAACAACATTGTGACAGATGAGCCTTGTCTGGCATTGCTGTGGGAGATCCCCTCCTTACGGGGAATTTTGTGCTTTTCCCATACATTGGCACAGCCTTAGAGGCTGGGATGGGCAATGCCTGCTCTTGGCTCTTGTTTCGTCTTCTCTGGCAAATTTATGTGAATAAGTGTTCGTGCCCCTTTTAGTTAAAGTGGGTCTGTGAAGACCAGGTGGTTGCAAAGAAATCCAGAAAGAGTTCTTGGTTGGAGCTGTGTTTAAGCATTTCAGGGGCATATCGATGAGCAGAGCATGAAAGCCCAGATTTGTTAAGTGAGGATTGCACAAATGAAGCTTTCATTGTGAGTATTTTGTGTTCTTGGGTTCAACTTCCCTCTCCCAAATCCTTGGTGCTGGAGTGCAGTGTCAGGCAGGTTAGCTTGCCCTCTTGCTGTCAGTGGGGAATGTGTCAATGCCGTAGGTATCCCGCTGTGTGCTTTTCCCATTTTCCTCTCACTGTAACTCGTTGCTTCCAAGCAAAAGCTCCCGACCTTCCCTTGTGCACTCTGCCTTGTTGTGCGCCTTCTCCTGTGCTTTGCACTTTCTATTTACACAATAAAAGGACCAAAGGGAAAACAATGTTTCTTTATGTTAGAAGTACGGCAGCCTCACGTCAATATTTCTTTTCCCCCTACGCACTCTGACTTCGTTTATTTTTTTAAACACTTTGGCTTCTTTTGAGGAGATTCGAGTTCCAGAGCAAACCAGTTTGCACAATGTGCTCAGCTTCATGTTGCACTGAACTGATCGCATTTGTTATGTCTACCAGCTGATAGAGTTTTCTGAAAATATTTAGCCTGTAATGTAACCCTCCCTGGTCTTCTGTTTTTATTGCAAACATGCAATTAATCACCCTAATTGTTCCAATTACCCAGAGGCCCGAGTGATTATGATAAAAAAAAATAAATAAATAAAGATAGTGATGGCATGGTGTGACTGTAGGACTGAGATGAAGGTTCAGCACAGCCCAGGAATCTTCCACTGGTTCTTTTATGTCTGGGGACATGGCCTGGATGTGGCTTCATGCACATGCTGGGTGTCACACAATCCAGCCTGGATAATCCGTGCTTTTCCTGGCAATCGTCACATGCTGCCCTCCAAAACTTTCCCATTTTGCACTACCAAAAAGTGTGAACTGACAAATAACTGCATGGGAAAAAGCTGAGGAAATAAGTGCATGTTGGCTAAGAAAATGGTGTTTAACAAACATTAGAGCTGCCACTTGCATCAACAAGACCAGCATCATTTAGAGGTCAGGTATGAATAATTCCAATTCCTGAAAATATCTGCAACCAAAATGAACCCAAAATGCTGTTTCTGTTTTTTGTAAATTAAAACCAGTGCAGATTTTCTCCCCTCCAAGTAATTCTCATGCTAGGAGCTTGAGTCTGTAATAGGTTTCGCTTGTTTGGCACATCCTCAGGCCCAGTTAGAAAATCCTTGGAAATAGTTCTAAAAGTAATGTCCAAACACAAACCTATGAGCAGTGATCCTGGTTGCTGTGCCAGGGATTGGTCTGTGCTTCCAAGACTTCTGGAAATCTCTGCAATGACTCTGAGCAGCTCTGGGGAAAATAAAGCCAACCGTGGTCTGAATTTCTTCTGTTAGAAGGAAATGGTGTTTTAACATTCCAGAAAAGTGCAAACCTTATGCTTTGATTTTGCTACTGAGAGGCTATTTGAGGAGGTTACAGTGTTCTCTAAGAAATGTATGTGTTTTACTTATATAAATATTTATTTGTGTATGTATATATACAAATGAGGATGTAATTCTTATCTCATATTAGCATTACATCACTGTTTTATCTGTTGTAAATCTGGGTCACTCCTGAACTACATTGCTGTGAATGCAGATGGAGCATGGGTCTGAAATGCTGTTTTCTAATAGGATTAGTGAGTCATTTGTGTCCAGATGTGGACCTCATTGGGGGAGGGGAATGAGGGTGGGGCAGGGAGATGGTGTCCTGACTTCAGATCCCTGTGACATCCATGGGAATTTTCAGAACTTTTTTTTGCCCATCCTTGCAAGTCTTCCCCACAACTGCTATTACACACCACTATCCAGGGCATGAGAACAGGGCATTGAACAGGAGCTTAAATTGGTGTGAACCCAGACTTCCTGCTGACAGGATTTCTCCCTGGAACAGTGGCTCCTTGAAAGTCTTTCTGCTGGGCAAGTATGGGCTGGCTGTTAACCTCTGTAACTTCTATAGTTTTAATGAGGTTGGCAGAAGTCAAAGGGTACAATAATCTTTATATATAGATTTGTCTTTGCTTGAACTCTAAAGGCATCCTTTGCAGTCTGCTCTGGCTGTACACAGCTAGGCCCTCATCTGACAGAAACAAAATTAATTATATCATTACAAATGTGAACATGTCTATTTTATGGGAAAAAATTAGTATGCCACCCTGGTAAGTAAATATTTAGAAAGATCTGTAGCCTAGAAAATGTTGAGGGACAAAACAAATGCCAGTTAATTCTGTATACTTTGGATCAGATTTCAGCTACAGTCAGTGCCAATTACAAAACTGAATGGAGTGACACAGTGTATTAAGGAACATATAATTTGTCATGCAGTGTCAACATTGCTGGCATTTTATATTTCTTGAGGTAGCACTTTTGAGCCAAGTCTTGTTAAGTGTCCCAAAATCTCATTTAGCATGTCAAAAAGTATATTCATTGTTAATTCTCTGAATAGTGGAGAAACAGACTTTGTGATAGACAGCTTTTGACAATCATAGCTGGGCTAAAGCTCTTTAATGGTGGGATTTATCCTGTTACAAGTGTGCAGGGTTTGAAGCCAGCCCTGCTAGAAAAAGCTGTTCACTGCAGCTGAGTGACTGAAATAGCATTTACTTGGAATAGTGTGTATCTTCAGACTCTGACCTGCTGTATTCATCACTTCATCTTAAAAAAAACCAAACAGAACAAATCACAAACAAATGGGCAGAAATTCATATTTTCTAAGGACAGATGCAAACCCATAAACTGAAATTATTCAGTGGCTACTCGAATTGGAGTCTCACAGTCCTGAACACATCCTGTTTATTTTATGCCACTTCTCTGGCCCGTGTCCCAAAGAGCTGAGGCACTTTTATCCTGAAGTGTAAGAAGGCAAAGCAGTTTGAAGTGCTTTGTTACCTCAAGCCGGACAGTTCTGCCGTGTGGTGAGAGTGAAGAGCTGCTGAGGCCCCTCTTTTTGTGTTCTTGGTCATGCAGGGAGGGCAAAGGGAGCTCCACAGCTCCAGCAGTGCCCAGCACTGGGAGGGGATGGCAGGCATGGGGACACTGCACACTCCTCCAGGCACATGGTTCTTCCTTTCCCAGAAAAGGTGAGATTTTAGATTTTTGACATCATATTTTATTCTGAGACTTTGTGACTCTGTGAGAAAGCATCAGCTGTCACCAGTGAGCATCAGGGCTGTCCTTTCCATACCCTTTCACTTTTGCCTCTTTTAATTCACTGGTGTTGCAACATGATTTCAAGAACTCAGAATATGTTTGTCCTGCACAAGTATAGTGAAACTGGATACCTTTTTTTTTTTTTAATTAAAAAGATGAAGTTGTTTTGGCTGCAGTAAAATCTAAGAACAATGTTTTACAATGAGGGAGAGATGTATGACATGCAGGACTTTTCACAGTACACTGTTCTTACACAAGTCATTAGAGGGCCTAAAAGCCCTTTATTTTCTGGGCTAAGCCTGATTGCAGTGTTTCTCCTATATAATATTTTATAAATTCCCATAAAAGAAAGAAACACTAGACTAAATGAATGTTTTGAAGTACTAGGACTTTGCAAATGAGGAATAGGACTTTGATTACTGCCTAAAAATTACAGTCTAAAATATTATTTTACACGCTGTCCTAAGTCAAGGCTTATTTTAAAAACAATCTTTTGACAGCAAAAGTAAATTCACATGACTATCTGCATAAGGCTGGATACATTTTGTGATGATGGTTTAAATTACCATCATCTTTTCAGCACCTCCTGATGCCATGAAAGGAAGCTTTCTTCACTGCTTTTCAATGCAATGCCTCTGGCATGCTGAAATATCAGCCACACTTGGAGGAAGGTTTTCCTGCAAAGCAGCTACCTGTAAGTGTAATCAGTACTTGAAAGCTTTGGGCCTGAATTCTGCCACCTGTATGTACTGGCTGGGCAAATTCTTCCACTGAAGCCAACATGGTTTTTTGCATAAATAACTTTGTAAGCCACAGGACGAAATTCTCTAAGTTGCTACTCTGACTGTGTTTTGTGCTCTCTACTTGTGCTCCGAGTGGGAAAGATAGTTAAAAATTCAGATAAAAGAATAAACCTCATAACTTGCATTAACTTTTATTTCATTTTTGAAACTTTTTTAACAACTTGCTAAATGACAGTGAGCAGGAGTCTTCCTTGACATGCGCTCTTTGAAATCACAACTGAATGTGGGTCCCTGGTTTAAGGAATTTTTACTGAGTTTTCATTACTTTTTTAATTACTCTGTTACTTTTCTGCTTGGCTGAAAGGAAAAAGCTGGCTCTAGTCAAAACACTGTAATTAAATGTTCTGTAATGCAAACTCTTCCATAGAAGGGAGACCTGGCAAGTACCAAGACACTTCACAGCTTAATGTTTGCACTTGACTGACTGCTTGTGTAACAACTGTACCCAGACACTGAACCAGCCCCGGCTCAGATATGTACCGAAGCTGCTGAAGCTTCTTTGAGGTTCTGACTTTATTTATATCACTGTGCAGCCCAGCCTTTATGTACATCCAGCTTATGTGCCCAGCTCTCCATCAGGTACAGTAAAACCCCCACAAAACAGAAAACAAAACTCCTTTTGGATGATCAAAAGTGGAGTTAGTTGTGGGCTTTCCAGAGATTGTCCCTCTGGGATATTGAAGGCAAGGCAATTGTATCACTCACTGTTATCAGATGCTATGAAGAAATCTGGAAGCCTGAAAATGGAGGTTTGCACCTCATCTTTGGCCAGGAATGGATCATCCATAAGGCACTGGTATATCATTGATAAAGAGTATTGTTTGTGTTACAGCAGTGTGCAGTGAGTGCATATTCAACACCCAGTTAAGCCACAGCTGCAACAACACCATCCTTTTTTTCTCTGAAAAATATAGAGACAAAATGAAGACTGAAGAAAGGAACTAGACACAATGAGAGCAGGATGCTGAGAGCCAAGGCAGCTCATTGCCAGCCTGGGTATCACCTTGGGGTTTGTTCTGCATGTAGTTCTGTGGAGTCTTTGGGAAGAAGGAGCTAAGGCTTCCTTAGTGTTGTTCATCAGTTTATTGTTTTTAATGAAAGACAGCTCATTTGCTCCTGTTGCCAGCCTTGGTCAGAGAACTGCTGCTGCATTTCCTTGTATTTTGGATTCACCCATTGGCTTTTCCCTTTGTGAGGCTGCCCTGTCTCTTTTCCCACCTTTCCCCCCAAGCTTCTCACAGCATTGCAGCTGTTCAGGGGGGACTTGTGTTTGTGTTCCTGTGTTTTTCCCTGGCTCCAAACACCGATGCTGCATCCAAAGTCCTTATCCCATGGAGAAGTGGTGCCAGCAGGGAACCTACATTAGTGAGAGTTTTCTCTTTGGCTTTCACATACATCTCTTTTTCTTCTGTCCTGCTCAGTTCTCAGCCTGTTACCAGCACTGTCATCACCCAGTGACTCTGCTGCAGCCACTGGTATCTGTGCAGCCTTAAGCCTGGTTTATCCAGTTTATTAAACCAGTTTTACAGCTGATTCATCTCATTTTAGAGGCCCCAAACTGCTGAGCATGGGGCAAATTGCTGTTGGCTGTGGGGAGGGGAGCATCCCTGCCAGGCAGGGGCTGGCTGCTCTCCCCTCCTGGCACATCCAGCAGCCCATGAGAAATCACTTCTGCTGAAACTTTTGATGAGGCAGAGTGCAAGCTGGCCAAGACCTTAGCATTCAAAGTCTTCTTTCTTTTTTCCTTTCTTTTAAAGTATCATGACGTAATTGCTGAAAAATAAATGGATGACATTTTGGTTGTATTTCTTGAAAGAAAGATTGCCTTTCCAGCAGCTCAATTTCCCCAGCACCAAACTGGGAGTTGGTTCAACACAAACACAGTTAGAGAGTGTCATATTCTGAAAAACTGCCTGCAGAACCTACCTTTTCTTTTTTGAAGGGTTCTGGTGCTGGGTGCATTTTGTGCACATAGTGAACAAACTGCAGAAAACTTGTGTCTAAAGAAACTTTAAAACCCCCAGTCGTAGATCACAGCCCTCTGTTGTAGGCTGGCAGGGAAGCAGGGCTCAGCCATTCTGGGTGGCTCTTCAGATGCCCGCTTCGGAGGAGTAGCTTCCTTGCTGCTAAGCTGGCTCTTGGCCTTACAGTAATGCACAGTACGACTCAATGTCAGTTCTGTCACCTTCAGGTTTTGGACAATTCCCATTCAGATCCTGCATTTCTGCTTGTTCTAGCGACTTCCAATTGCTCCAGTGTATTTTGCCACTCACCTTTCTGCACTGGGAAAGCCACTTTCCCTTCCCTGCCTTTGATGAGCAGCTCCTTGCTAGAATGACTCCTCTGGCATGTCCCACTCATTCCAGCCCTTCGCCTGTCTGTTCCTTTCCCACTAAATCACTGGTGCTCAGCAGCCACTGCAGTTTTATCTCAGGCAAATCATGTTTTCTCTGAATCTGCCCACCGGGTTTTCAGGGAGGAGCATTACTTTTCTATTTCAGTGTTTAAAAACTATTAACCTTCAGGGGCAGCAGCACGTCAGTTAAAATAATAAAGGCACTAATTAATTGACAAGATGTTTTCACTCCAGTTTAATCTACCAGAATTTAACTCTGCCTGCAGGGCATAAACTGTCTTCCCTTTCTTTTCGGGTTCCATACCTTTCAGTTTTAGTACTTGTAAGGCTTTACTTAATCTAGTGCTTATTGCTGAGGTGGTTTGAGAAGACACTGTGAAAACAGACACAAGTATCCAATGCATCCCTCACCTTTTTCAGGTTCTCTTTTTTCTTCCCCTGTTTGAAGGAGCACAGTGTGGCAGCAACATTTCTAAGCTGCCATATTGTATTTCTGACTGTTTCAAAGACTCTGCAATGAGGAGAAACTTAGACTATCACAGCACTAAAATATTCTCAGCAATGTTGTTTATCTTTCCACAACATCTCTGGAAACCTTCTTAGCCTTAAATTAAGTTGCTAGACTGGAAGCAATGATTCTAGGATAATTTCTGACATACAGCTATTATCAAGTTGTGTTTAAATGTTGTCTAATAATATACACATTAAATAAAACTATTAGTATAAGACATCATAAACTCTCACATACCAGTTCCTGTCTTCCTTCCAGATATCCATAATCCTTTTTCCACCTCTCTTGCATTACCCCCAGTGCCAATCTTGTCTCTTTTAAGATGAGCATTCAAAATTTGCTGGTTTTGATAATTTGAATAGTTAGTGACTTCAACTGTTGTTTTTAAGTGGTTGTTTAAAGACATGAGCAGGTAATCTGAAGTGATGGGTAAAGTGATACTTGAGAGTGTTTATACACATCTAGAGAAATAATTACCATCAGATAAATATTACAGCTCTTCTCCAGCAGTGTTTTAAGGCATTACTGTGTCTTTCCCTTGCTGAATGTCTAGTGAGTGAGAAAAGTGGGCTACAGAATACCTTATAAACCAGCTGCTGACCCCAACCAGCAAAGTGGGCATTGCCCAGTGTTCTTGGGACCACTGACCTGTAGCTCCTGGCCATGGCATCACGAGAGTGCCAAAATCCGTACAGCGTCATTGGGAAAGATCTGCAGAGGTACTTTTTAATTTTTAAAATATTAATTATGCTAATAATTATTGTCTGTATTAATAATGAAGATTTACATGTGGAAAAGCAATCTCTGCAAGTGTTACCCATTTCTCACTAAACCCCCCACAAATCTGCTGCTGTAGAGGAGGAGGTTTATTTACATTACGAGTGTTTAGCCTTCCAAAAGGTCACCTCTGCTTCAGGTAGGGGCACATGAATATTAAATACAATGAACATGAAGTAAATGCAGTATATTGTAGGGGATAAGCAAAGGCTGTAGTGCACACCATGAATATAATGTGATTTTCATTAGCAAAATATCTAAAAGTGAATTGGAAAATAACATTTGTATGTATTGCCCTGAAATCAGTCATAATTTTAATTAAATAAACATAAGCAGGCAGTTGAAAATGAGATCTAAAATCTTTAGTAATGAGCACCATAACTGGTAAGATACCACATCAGTGCTAGCAATTCATTAACAATACTGGGAGCCATCATATAAAAATGACAGTTTCTATTTCAGAAAGAAGTTGATGAAATGTTGGAAAATATGTGCTGCTGAGAGGGGGGGATGTATCCCCCTGTGACAGCACAGGGACTCGAA
The DNA here is from genome assembly GCA_035583185.1 of Anabacerthia variegaticeps. Taxonomy (NCBI): domain Eukaryota; kingdom Metazoa; phylum Chordata; class Aves; order Passeriformes; family Furnariidae; genus Anabacerthia; species Anabacerthia variegaticeps. Next base: position 5,123,363 of record JAWWEW010000006.1, on the reverse strand, counting down.
ATGGAGCTTTTTCAGAGACCCACACTAAAACTGAATCCTTGCTTGGGGCTGTGCCTCAGGCGCTCCATCCGAACCCCTGTCCCCCATATGCTTGTCCTGGTGTGCTGAGCCCTGGATTTGGGAACCAGCCCTCCTCTGGCCCCTGCTCTGCTGTTCCTTGCCCCCAGGCAAGGCAGATGTCTCACCAACTGCACTCGTGACAAGATCCAGTAGGGAAAAAAGGCCTTCCAAAAACTGAAATGTGTTTTTCTGGTAGTTAATGAGTGTCCCCGGGCAGGATGTCCAGGTATCTCCAGGTGTCAGGTATCCTTCACTCTGGCAGAGATGGGCTGTGAGCTTTTGGTTTCTGTTCACTTTGGCACCATCCCTCTGGCACAGTGAACCTTACAAGTGCTAATAAGAAAACTTGTGCTCCTACTAAAAGGCATTTTTTAGAGTCTGTGAACTCTTTAGAGAGCAGCAGTTGCTGCTGATCTAGAGCTTAAATCACCAGCACCTTGGGGGCAGAAAATGCCCCAAAGGTGAAGCAATATTAGGAGCCTGTAGGGCAAAGGCAAAAAAACCTGCAAGGAAACAAGAGGAAATAAAAGGCAAAGTAACAGTAGGAAGCCATCTGACTGTACAGTGTACAAAAATGCCAAAAATGCCAGGGGAAGTACCTGCAGTTTATAAATTTAAGTATCTGTTGCTTTTTGAAGAAGGGAAAAGCCTGGGGCTGAAGTATTCTAAAAGTCCATGTAGAAGTGAAACCTTACTTAGTTGGCACTGAGCTGTCCCGGTGCTGTACCCCTCCATCAGCCTGTGAGTGGCATTCTGAGCTCCTTCGGGGCCCTGAACTGCCCAACCTGGGCCATCCTGGGCAAGGGGAGGACCGACTTCAAACAGCTCACAGACACTTTGGGAGCAAACCCCCAGAGCTGAGAACTGCTTTTGTCTAGGCATGTTGTCCTTCTCTCCTGGGACACGATCCCTAAAGGATCAGCTCGGAGGTTTGGGGGAGCGCTGGGCAATCTGCTAAGCTGCATTAGCTGTAAAATCCCACATAGAGAGGGAAAGAGGTTTAACTTTGTGTATGTTTCCCTTAGTTTAGCCAGTGCAGAACAGCAGGCTGTCCTGATTAACCCGCTTCCCCTGACACAAACCAAATGGCTTACAGCTTGAGTAACTGTCTGTTGAGTCCCATGTTTATTATAAATTCAGTAGATGAAAAAAATTATTTCAGTTTCTCTGTTTTTTACAGCATTTCCCACCAGAGAACGCTCACACTTGTAAAACAATAAATGCTATGGTATAACATAGCAAGACTAGTAAAATGTTCAACAGTAGATAAAATTATTTACAAAAGACCATTATGGGTTTCTTTTGGAGAAATAATGCAGCATTTAATTTTAAGATACATGTGCCAGGCATAACTTTTAGATGCTACAAAAAAGAACATAAATATAGAGGTGCATGTGTGCAATAAGGTACAGTCATGATCTTAATTACTTCTCTCACTAAAAGTAATTTGCCTCTGTGTTTCATTTCATCTCTGCACCACCGGTTTTTGAAAAGCAAATTACTTTGCTAGGCAGCTCAAGGAAAAAAACTTCAGCATGAAAACTCCTGTGTCCCACTTGGGCTGACTTTAAAACAAGGTTTCATGGGAGGAGTGGGTATGCAGAGGGTGAGAGAAAGTTGTGTTGTTTTGGTCCAGTGAATGGATCTGGGACATTTCTTCAGTTAAACTAATTTGTTCCCTGATGAGGTTTTTTCCATTCTTGCTGTAATACTGAATTCCAGTGCAAATGTTGACTTGCTGCTGTCACAGGATGGTGGTTGGAAGGAAAATGCTTGGCACTGCCTCCTGTTACTCATTGTGCAGTCAAGTCAGAGCCAGCTTACAAGATGGGAAACTGCACATTAGCATAAAGAGATTTAGTTCTGGAAGCAAAAGATGCAAATCCATCACCTACCTGCACATTTCAGCCTCTTTTCTCCCTCTGGCTGGAAATTGAAGGCCAGTGGCTTTAATAGCAGAGACGTGTTCACTGTTTCAGGGTGTACTGGAACTCAACTGGCTTTTCCTATTGATATTCCCTGCACATGAATTTCCACCTCTGGAAAAGCAAAAAGAGACCCAACACAAGAGGCTCTGCCACTTACAAAATCCACAGAGGTGGCCAGGCAGGCTTTAGGTTTGCTGATTGCTCCTGGGGGGCAGTTGTTCTCACCACTGTAATCCCCAGGTAAAGATTGTTTGAGGGGCTTTCAGCCGTACTAGAAAACCATTTCCCTAAAATCTCAAATTGGGAGGGGAATAAAATGACTCAGTAAGAGCTGCAGAACTCAGAACTTGCTTTTTTTTCTTTTCCCCAAAGTGTGCTCTACCCTTTTTTATATACTTTGAATTTCTATAAGTGCTAGAACCACTTTGGCAAAAAGTTCAGTGTTTGACGGTTTTTATTTAGATGTCCACATGTGGTTTTTATATTCTTAAGTTTAGGGAGATGGTGAATTCTGTCGTTTGGGTTTTTTCAAATGTATAAGTTGTAACTGTTGGAATCTGCTGGGTGTTTAAAGTGGATCTGAGAAAGGAAGTAGGGCATTAGTTTTATTGGAAAACAGAGAAAAAATATTTTGAAAATTCCTTTAAACCAATGTTTTTCTGATATAATATAGAAGAATGGATTTATATTGATTATAGCATTTGATACTGTATAATATAAATGTAAATTCAGAAATAATTCCCTCAGTGAAATATTCTGTATTTATTGTATAGTAAATGTTTCATAGAAATAGCATAAAATATTTAGAAAAAATAAAATAGGATTAGAGGGAATCTATTGCATGGCTAAAGGTTTTATGTGGTGCTAATAGTATTTCAAAAACCATTTTATATTAAATAGACTGTATTGCATTTGTAGTTGCCATAGACTGTGAACAAAATGGAATTTTTAAACACAGACTTATCATTCTCTGAAGAAGCCTTTAGCCAGCACCAAATTTGTATTCCCTCTTGCAGTTAATCAGTCTTAATTAAACAAAGCTGAGCTGAATAGGGAAGTCAGCGAGATAATTTTAGACCCTTAATCTGTGGATATAAACCCTTAATCCACGGATATAAAATCATTTTCTAAAATCATGAGCGATCACATTACCGTGTTTTACATGCAGGGGAACTGAGGCAGGGCGAGCAGGTTCCTCTGTGGGGCTGTGCTGAGGCTGAACCTCCTGCCTGGGGGATGCCCAGGGCCTGCCCTTGGCCCTGGTGATCGGGGTGCCCGCGTGGGCTCCGGCACCGCCGCTGCTTCCCCGCCTGCAAACCTGCCGGAGCCGCTGTGCCAGCAGGCGAGCAGCAGCCTTGGAGCGACTTGTTTTAATTATGTGAGGAGCACGCTAGCTTTCCACAGTCGCCTTTTAATCTTTTTTATATTCCTGTTCACACTGTGTCACAGATCTGTGCTGCCTTCAATTACCCCGGCTTCGCTCAGCCTGCACTGGGTGAACGCGGCACAGGGAGGCAGGTCTTGGATGCTGTACCGACCCCACGCAGCCTTCAGGTCTTCTTTCCCTCAGGCTTAGACAGAGGTAAAGTTCTTGTGGCGCTGGTCACAGAAAATCCTTGGAGATTTGTATTTTCTGTCATTTAGAGTAAATCAGAAGGGGTTTCAGCCTGGCCACACTTTGCCTGTGGGTTGCCCAGTTGTTGGGGCCTGATGCAGCAAGATTCCAGGGCTCCAAGCCTCGGGCTGCGTGACCCTTTTCCCAGCACTGCTGCCTGTGGTTTGTGAATGGCCTCTGCCCCTGCCTGGGTCACGTGTAGGGCCCATGATGGTTTGGTTTCCCTAAAAAGTAGGAGCCTCCAACACATCCCTCCACTCCCTGCCCCAGGGGAGCCTCGTGCACCTGGTACCAGTCTGGGATGGATACATCTCTGGGTTACTGGAGGTGCCACAGACATCCTTGTCACAGCAGAGCTTCATGCTTCATCCAAAACTTCACGGGTTTGGATCTGTAAGTAATCCTGGGGTCAGCAGAGGGAGCCCGAGGACATGCAGTCTCAGTTCTCGAGTTTGGACCAGCTCAGTTTTCTGGGTGCTGAAGTGTTCTTGACATAAACTCTCTGCCTTTGAGTGTTGCAATAAGTTATTTCTAAGCCCCCAAACTGTGCAGTGGCCATGTGGGGCCACCTGCGTTATGCTGGAAGGAGGAGAGCTGAGAGGGAAAGGTGTTACTAGTAGGAAACCCTTTGGGAAGGGACTTTTTTCTTAATATTGTGAATAATTACATCAACACAGAAATCCAAGGTGTGCCAACCAGTTTGGCCATGAGTCTGGGTAGGAGGCAGGATTGGACTTTGACAGAGGGAGGGATTAAAAGTCTGTGCAAAATGTTACTTGAGCTGGGATTTGCTGTGAGTCTTCACATCAGAAAGATACTGATAATGGACATGATAAAGATTATTGGTATTCTTGTTGTCTAATTCCATTTTATTGCTTCTGACTGATCAGATTTCATTGCTTGGCCATAATGCCCATCTGATTTTTGAGGAATAAAGAGTTGTTACACAATCACTACTCTTCCTGGCCCTGTTCAAAGCCATCACATTTGCTTGGAGAACTTCTAGAAAACTGATAACAATGGCAACTTTTTTGATAATTGAAATTCACGTTGATTTTCAAGCTTTTGTGGATGGGTGTTTAACTGCAAAAGGAGCCCTGTAAACTTGACCTTGAACAAGAGATGGGCGTTTCCAGAGGCAGCAGCACAGCAGGGTCTGGGCAGGACGTTTCCATACCGTTATTCCAGAGCCGGAGCTCCCTCTTGTGAGAAAGAGCAAGAGTGGAGAAACCCAGGACTGTCGGCTGGAAACGTGCAGGGAAAGTGGCGTTCAACAGGCAAGTGATTTCCAGTAGGCTTTCCTGTAAGTCTGCACACACCTCCATCCACTGGGACAAGAAAACGTGGGATTTGAAACCATGTTCTTGCAAAATTTGGAAGTGGTACTGCAATTTGTACATAGCTGCAATCTGTCACAGTTCTGATGCTTGATAAACATACAGAAGTATTTTTCAATGGAAATAATTCCCCCGTTCCTCCTTCCCCCACTTTTGTCTCTGGCAAAAAGAGCCTAACTTTGTCAGCTAATAAAAAGCAGAAAAGAGAGGAATCTGTCAGAAGTGATAAATTCTGTTTGCGTTTTTGTGCTTGCTGTGCTCAGTGTCAGCCGTGATGAATTGGTGACTCTTCTGCCATCCTCAGCAAGGAGCACCAGAGCTGGGCTCTCTCGTGGCCCTTTGGAAAGGGGGGCCCCAGCCACGCTCTGGGCACTGGGGTATAATGGGATACATCATCCAGCTGCCATATGCATGAAGACCCTAGAGATGACTTCAGGTGTATTTTAGCTTGGGAACGTTTATGGAAAATACTTGGTGTTTTGTGAGATCTGGTGCACTTTGAAGGGAAAATATGTGTTTCAGAAGTATTTTTATGAGCCTTGGGATTAAGTTCTTTCTGGCAAGTGTGGTTTAGTGGCAGCCAAAGGGGTGACTGTGTCCAGCAGCAGCAGCTGCCCTCCTCGTGCGAGTTCAGCGCTGGGAGCTGTGCGGGGCCTGGGCACTTGGGGGTCTCCCACCCTGCCCCGTGCCTGCTGCTGAGCATGAGCTGCTCCTTGAAGAGGGCAAAAAGTGTTTCAGGAGCCTCCTGCAACGTTTGCTGGTTTATTTGGCTGTTGGTAAATAACCAGAGCTCCCAGGTTTGCCATCGGTGCAGCTGCCCTGGCAGTAACACCAAAACCAAAGTATTGGGGTTGCTGCCCCCCAGTCCATCCCCACCTGTCCCTTCTTCACCAGGGAAAGGATGACTCTTGCATCTTGTTGATCATCCCCCCAAACCAGGCTGCTTTTCTGGGATGTAGCTTATGAAATCAACCTCTTTTCCCTCTGCATGGCAAGAGTTAATTGTGCTGATGTAAGAACATTATTCCAAGGGATTATTAAAAAAAAAAAAAATTAGCGTTTTTCTTACAGCAGGGAATGTGTCCAATAATTGATGTGGGAATATTAATGCAATATGTATGTTATCAATTTAGAAAAGCAGAAGACATATTTCCTTAAGCTTCTAATCATTTATACATATGACCTTCATTTATACAGCAGAAGGGCTCTTCCAGAGAGCTACAATTTGCTTCAGATGTTTAGCTTGGGTATTTTGCTTTACCTTCCAACTGCCAAGTTTGGGATTATTTAGCAGTAAAATTAGAAATGTGGATTTGAGTATGTACCAAAGTCCTGACAGGTGTTAATGGAACTCAAGTTGAATATTTTATTCTTTAAATAGTAAAATGTAAACCTGCATTTGTTTAGCTTTGCCTTCCTGCCAACTATATCAGGTATCTTGTGTGACTAGAATCACTGTTTTCTGTACATGGTCTTCATGGCAGTTTCCAGTGCCTGTTCCCAACTCAGCCTGTATTTATAATCCTAACAGATTTCAGCTCCACAGAGAATTCCTTAGGCAAATGTGTTGTTCTCAACCCAAAGAGATAGGGCAGAAAACTCATTATGCAATATAGCCCAGATTTGCAGAATGTGCCTAAAGATGCAAATAGACACGTAAGAGGATTTCTCAGAAGGAAATAAAATCCTGGAGATGAAATTAAAGCAATTTAGGGCCGTTGTGAAAACAAACAAACAAAACCCACTTAAGTGGCTTTTTTTATGTGTTCAGACTCCTCTAAAAAAAAACCAAAAACCTGTCCCTCAGCCCACTGCAATTCAGCAGTTTGGGTTCTGCTCAGGGCAAGCTGATTCCGAGGGGTTTCTTTGGTACCAGCACTCCCCAAGTGTGCTCAGATTGCTGGGGAGGGTCAGGCTCTGTTTCAGAAGGGAGCACTGGCTGTTTAAGAAAGGATGTAGGACACTGGCACAGCACAGGCTCAGCCTTCCTTGTCACAGGAGATGTGCCAGAAAATCTGTGTTTGCAGAGAGGAATTCTTTTATTTTCTGGCTTCACCACCACTGCAAAAATCCTTTTTTGCCAAAGGAATGGGCAAATTTCACTTCGTCAGGAATCCAGTAGAAATCCTGGTCTTGTAAGGTCTTTAGGTAGATTGGGACTTTCTGTAGTTGAGGTTGTTTAAAGAGAAATGTCCATCATGGTTTGACTGGTTTTGCAGCTGTGAGAGGCCGACGGCCCATGGAGCCCAGACACGTGGCCTTGCACGGCTGTGACAGTCTAGATGGGCCGTGGACTTCCAAATCACTCACAGGAGCTTGCAGTTTGCTTTGAAATTTAAGCAGAGAGGAGCTTTTAGTGTAACACTGCAGATCTCAGAAGGGCTTATCTCAGGAGGGAATATTCTGATGGCTTTGTGCTGTCAGTGAATTTGATACAGGCTGGCTATTTTTTTCATCTTCTGTTGGGCTGATCTAATTTAATTCAGTACAAATACATTACCGGAGAGCTGAACTAAAATCGTGTAGGTTTTAATAAGATCATAACAAAACCCATTGAAATATTTTACTCTTATGCAATTTAAATTCAATTTACAGTCACTGTTTATTTTCACATACTTGGTTGTTGTTTTAAGCACTGGGGCTTTTTTGCACTGCTTGCGTAACAGCTATTGCAGTATCAAACCAGCGCTCTTCATGTACTCTGGAATTTGATTTTTTGGACTTTTACCATTTAGAAAATGTATCCAGTTGAAAGGAGAGTCTCAGAAGCTGTGAAGCCTTTCCACAATCAGCAGCTGTTCCTGGGGTTTGGTGTGTATGTATGATCTGAGAATGTCCTCACTGCCTGTATTCCTTCCACGGGAGCACATCTGATCCCTGCCACATCAGAATGAGGGCATTAAAACAGTGTTACTGTGTCATTATGTGCCACATGTTGGACTCGATGGTCTTGGAGGTCTTTTCCAGCCTAACAATTCTGTGATTCTGTGTGCACATCCCAGCTCACATGCAAAGGCACCTCTGATGATCTCCTTCTGAGGTGCTGCAGCAGTACAGGGGAACAGAATGAGTATTTTGGTTTTCTGTACAATGAAAAGCTTGAGCTTGATTATATTCAAAGCTCCAAAGTCCTGCTGAATGCGTGGCTCACAGCCCAGCTGGTGGAGAGCCCAAAGAAGTGCCTTAGTGCTTCAGTGTCAACTTGAAATTCATTTTCTCTCTCCCAGCTTGATCAGCACTGAAGGTCATCTTATTTCAGTCGCTCCTAAAGCGTCCTGCGTACACACAGAGTACATACACGGGGTAAAAGGGGTTCTCAGTCACGGGGAAAGGATTTGTGGCTATTTATAAAAGTAGCGTTGTAATTTATTAGTTGAGTTCTGTTGCTTAGATTGAAAAAGTATCTGACAATCAACTGGAACCAGCAGTTCCACTTTAATTCCACAGGGTAATAATTTTCTACTATTATATATAAAGCCTTACTCTAGTTATACATATTAGTTGGTGGGGTTTTTACAGCACCACGAGAAACTTGCCAAGCAATAAATTCCATTGAAAGGTTTCTTTGTGTCTTTAGGAAAAGCTTACATGAGATACTTCCCTACTTACATGTAATAAAAGGCAATAATGAAGTGCCCAGCACACAAGTAACTATTAACTTGGGCTATTGTGTGTTTTAATGGTTTTATTATGGATAACTTTCCAAACCATACAGACTCAAATGAGTGCCTTTGCATTTCTCTGAATCTCTCCTTTTAATTTACAGAAAACCTGATTCACACAGATTGTGGAATTAAATCATCACTCCAGCTGCTATGCTTTAAGTTTCCCAAACCTTTGTGAATCATTGTGTGGTTTTGAACAGCCTGGTTGTTGTGACATAAATATTTTTGTAATTGATCAAATATGTTTAGGTTTGGTTGGTTTATATTTTTAACTAAAAAAAAAAAAAAGTCAGTTTTAGAAGAATTTATTTAATTTTTAGGAAATTGAATTAATCTTGTTTTTAAGACATGATTTCCTTTTTGTGTTTCCAACTAACTGAAGCACAGGAATTATTGTGATTTTTGTCTCAGACATTACAGCATTGTTGGGCTTTGGGTTTGTTTTTTCTAAGTCTTCCTTCAAAAGCTCTGAGTTTTTCCTGCTTGGCAGTTGTTAAGCTACCTGCCTCCTTATTTAATGTTCTAGGATAGAGTTCTGCCCACTTATGTCTGAAACCAAAAAAAACCAAAACTCTGATGCATCAGAATAAATAAACAGCGGGACAGAAAGCCAAATGTGGCAGTGATCAGAAGCAAAGCCACGTGTGCAGGCTTAGAGCACAATTTGGAGCATTTATGCATTGTAATTCTGGGAGAGGAGTGATGAGTCAGTGGTGCCAGGGGCTGCTCAGGCCAGGCCAGGCCAGGCAGCCACAGTTACGGGGTTTGCAGCTGGGCCTGGCTGTCCTTGAGAGCCAGAGATCTTGAGGAGCCTGTTATGGAAGAGGGGGAGTCACATAACCCCCCGACCCCTGTCCTGTAGTGACTAACTCTAAAACCCCCTGGATGTCCAAGCTGCATTCAGATTTCTTGAGGACAGAAAGCTAAACTGGACACAGAGGCCCTGCAGGAGCCCTGCCAAGGTGCAACCAGCCCTGGAGAAACAAGTGCCTCCCTGTGGGCTTTGTGGTTACCCCGGATGGGTCTCAGTGCGGGGCTGCTGTGCTGGAACAGCATCCAGGGGTTCCCACGTTTGCAGAGGTGGCAGGAGAGAAGCAGTGGCACTGGAATATCCATCTGTATCTCCTCACAGTCACTTGGGCTGCCTCAATGTCACAGGGACTGAAATGTCACTGCTTGGTTAAAATCCCTCTCAGGCATTTAAAGAATGTAATACCAGGATTTGTCAGGGAGACTGGTTGTGGTAAGAAACGACAGTACACTTGTTTCCAGTTTTTAATGCTTTCTTGTAAAACTGAAAATACAAAACCAGCCGAGCAAATGTAGATCTTTATATACATGAGGTCTGTGATAAAAAAATCCTTTTCGTTAAAAAAAAAAAAAAGAAAAAAAAGAGAAGAACTGACCAACAAGTTATATGAAAATCTATTAAAGGGAACAACATTCTCAAATTGAAACATACTTTCCAAGATGAAAAAGCTCTTCTTTACAAGTTTATTATATAACTTACATTTACACTTTACTGAGAGAACTTACAAAACAAGCTGCTTGAAATGCTCCTCATTCCCTTAAAGCATGAATTTCAAAGTGCCACAGCAAAGGAACAGGTTCCAATATTATCTTATACAGATTATTCATGTATAAAATGGTTTGGTAAATGTGAGGTGTTCATTTAAATGAGCACATATAAGGATACAGACTAAATAAAAGTACTTGAACAACACCTTTGTTATTACATACGCAGTTATAGGTATAATAAAGGAAACAAGGTCAGCACTGCCCTTAGGTGTCTGTGTAGATGGAGGGAATGTGATTCAAGCAGTGATCAAAGGCGCCGTTTTGGAAGAACCCATTTTCATCCGTTCCATTGGAGACCATGTCTTCGGATACACACTGTGCTTCAGAGATTGTGTCATAGCCTGGAAGTGGGACAGGGGGGATGGACACGAGTTAGTGCCACAGCACGTGGAAGGAAGGCCTGGGATCACATAGGACACTGTGGGGTGTTCCATCAAAGCCTTACCCAGGAGACACACACTGATCTCCACGGGTGTTTGTGTCCCATCCTGTGGAAAGCCATCCACTTGCAAGTGAAGTGCAAGTGTCAGAGTATGGCTCTCTTTGGGACTGCACAGTCATTATGTGAATGGGATGTCAAAACAGTGAGTGGACAAGGATCCTACTAAGTGTGCACCAAAAGTGATGAACTCCTCTAGTTTTGGGTTTGTCCTTTTAACAGCACTCGGGAAAAATGCTCCATGTGTCTCCCAGCTGCTCTTAAGACCCAGCAGAAATATGGATCCTACATGTACCGGCTCCCCACATAGTACAGGTCTGAGGGAGCGTGGCTGGGGCAGCTCTGGCTCACAGGATGTGTGGAAGGAGTTTGTGCCTCAGCCCACCAAAGCCCACTGGCTCCTCACTGGGCTGAGCTGGCTGCTGTTTGCCAGGCTACCAGAAAGCCACTGGGTGGGGAGAATTTCTCTGTCCTTCTCCTTTTTATAATGCCAAACTTGCACAGCTGTTAGGAGCCTCCTGAGCTGCACATCCCTGTTTGCCTCCTACCAGGTGCTATGGCAGCTGAAGTGCCACAGAGTCTCAAACAATTGGTTTACTGCCTACCCCAAAAGGACGTGACAATTCTCTATTACGGCCCACTATAACCTGCTTTTGCAAGTGGCCAGTCAAGGCCCACACACACATGTTGGTTTCACTGCAGTCCAGCTCCTCCTCACGTGCCCCCTGATGTGTTCAGCCCTTGCCCTTCTTTCTGCATGGTACTGACCTTGTGCCACCTGGTTTGGGTTGGGGCTTTAGAAAAGTCTGTGAGCTTCAGCATGAGGTTCTGACCCCTGCACGAGCCCCCAGAGCCCACCTATGGCAATCTGAGTAAGCAGCAGCAGCAGCAGCAGCTGAGGCAACACACGGAACAAGATGTACTTAAGCAGTTGCCTTTGAACTTAGTTCCTGGTGTAGAAAATCAATTCCTACAAATCAAACCTGTGTGAATGGCAAGTCCACGTGTGGACAACTGATCCTTGTGTTTAAAGGGTGGACCTGGCTCTGTCCTCTGCTCTACAGAGCAGTCTGTGGAGCCACTGGGGAATGACTTTTTCTGTGCTCAGTAGAAAATGAGGTGATTTCTACTCTTTAGCCTTTCTTGTCTCTCCCACCTGCCTACAGCTCTGCAGACAGGTGTGTGTGGGCAGGGCTGGATCAAACACTGCACAGGCCCTACTGAGGCACTGCCCCTCAGCCAGGGACAGAGCCTGCATCTCACACAGCCAGCCCTGCTTACAGAGAGACCTGCTGGCTTACTTAGGGGTGTTTTACTAGTAGGTATGTTTTTAGTATTTGAGACCAAATTCTCCGTTTCTTTACATTGCTGCATTTTCCTATGACACATTAATTTACTGTTAGCTTACAGGTCAGATTCTGCTGTCTGCAGAAACCTGGCACACAGTGAATGTCCAGAGGTTCTGGAGGATGACCTTGGCCTGTTTATCTGCCCTGTGCTGTGTCGGGCCAAGTGGAGTGACCAGTATTTTGATAAGTTTTGCGAGTGTTTATGTTATGCTAATGTCTATTTGATGAGCCTGTATACAGGGTGGATGCACAACCACAGATGGACAAAACCCAAGATAAGCATACACCCCAGAAATCATTATTAGATTGCAGATAGAGTAAACTATCCAAAGTCCTGAACAGAAAATAAAAATTTATTGACTGTTAATGTGATTCATGGAACAGCTGTTTGCCAGTCACATTTGGCATTCCTGTGAGATGAGATCTCATTTAATATTAATGGTGCTATAAAAGCCTGAAAAAAAATTAATGTGTAGCCTTGATGAATCTTGCAAACCTGAATGGTTCTATTTTACACACTAAAAGATGAGATGAGATTTATATATTTCATATATGTTTATGTTTCAGCCTTTTAAGTATTTGCATGCCTCAATAACCACTCTAAAAACAAAAATATTAAACAGAAACATTTCATGATAGTTTAGGCCCAGACAGAAAAATCAACTGTTGTTGAAGTTGGTGTCTTGCCACAGTATTATTCTTTGCTGCTACAATTTCTTTTGGAAAGTTTATTTAGTCTGTTCTTTAAATACTACAGGCTGTCAATCTAAACTTGAAATTTGATGTTAACATGAAAAAAAGCGCTATGTTTTAGCAACATCAAACTTATGAATAGCACTAAGGAATTCAAAGTCGAAACTTCATCCTAAACGTTTCCCTTGTGCTGGTTCCTGCTCACACACTTTGGAGAATGGAGCAGCAGACAAATGCGTGCACACACTCTGAACAGAGTCTCCTTTAATACAAAACAAACAGGAAAGTCAACCCTAATTTTGTGGTCTGACTCAGGCCCCGTTTCCAAAAGCACTTAAACATATGTTTTCAGTATTGTCCTTAACTGAGATGCCCTTCTGAGTGCAGATGTGGAGATATATCAGTAGAGACTGCAGCAAATGGTTGGGTTTCATGACAATACTCACGTTTTGTTTGATTTCAGTAATTCGGTCAAGTCTTAATTGTAGTTTTAAAAGTAGGGAAAAAAAAGAATACTAAAATAGTGAAGTATCATAGTAATCTAGTGATTACTTTGACCTGATTATAAAAACCTGTCTGAGCACACCTGAGATGTGCAATGAGCAGCCCATGCAGTAAATGGGAGAAGTGCCTTGTTTGCCAGCAGAACGGAAGGAGACTTTGTCCATCAGTCAAACAGAGCAGGATTAAAGGAAAAAAAGTTGCTTTCCTTCTGGGGTACTTACAGATTCAAATGAATTTCAGGTTTTTGTACACAAACATTTTTGTAATAACATCGAATATAAAATGCCCTCTTTCCCCCACCTGCTAAAACTATCCTATGGGTAATTCTTTATAGGTGGAATGCATTACCTGTTGAAGCTAAAGGTGCATTGAGTATGTGGTAGCCATTCTGCCTCAGAGGGCTGAAGCAATGGGATTCCCCTGTGAGCACGTCGCTGGTGACAGACTGGTCCATTGTTCTGTAGCAGTCTCCATAGTGGAAACAGTTCTGTATGGAGTGAAAGCTGCCTTGGTAACCTGAAAGCAGATATGGCACACACACTTTAACCCTCCTGCAATGGTACTGGCTCCGTTTCGGTCACAGTGTCCCCTTCCTATTGGGGCAGGTTTGGTTCCTCAGTGTTAACTATGGAAGGAGGATCGTGCTGTTCTGTAAAGTGTTAATGACAGAAGAGCAGCATCAGCCTCAGTCCCACAAGGTGCTGTGGACTGTGATCTCCATCAAGCAGCAGTCTCAAGGATGTGCTTTGTTTCAGGCAATAGATCAGCTGAACACAGTCAAGAGCCCACCTGGGTCAAAGCTAAGTGGTAAGTGCCCCACTAGATCAGGCCCAGGATGCTCAGCTCCGAAGGAAATGTCTCTATAATGAGTTACTGTTAATTTAAATACAATAATGCAATACTTAAATGGATAGCACTGCTTTGTTCTCAGTTGAGTGAAGTCTTTTCCATCCAGTGTGTTCTGCACTGCTGGAGACAGCGCTGCTGATCTGAAATACCTTTATGGGTACCTTAAACTTCTCCCTTCTCAGATGCTTTTGATTCAAATGACACCCTTTCACTGAACACGGGGGCCACAGGCTGCAGGTAAAATTGAACCAGAGGTGCAGGGCTGACTCCAGATGCAGGTCAGGTGCAGACTCAGTTCAGCCAGAGGCTCTTCTGCTTCTCAAAGTGGTGACAGAGATCTGTACAGTCTCTGGCTACCTTTCGTTCTGCTTTTGGGGCACATTGGAACTTTTGTTCCCCACATACCCTACATTTCTTATATCCTGCTTTTTTTAAAAAGTGTTGTATTACCAGTACCCAGCAGTTTGGGTTTTGCCATCGGAAGCTACGAATGAATTTTAGACAACAAAAGAAGATACTTAACAGTAAAGGACAAACGAATTGTTGAGGCAGGAATTTTACAACTTATAAGTTGCGCCAACATCCTAAAAGAAATTGTTATTTTCTCCCATAAGGATGATCTCAAAGCATCCCATAAGATTTTTCCCAACCATGGCCTGATTTAATCCTCTTCCTTCCTTCTCCTGCCTCCATAACCTCTTCCTCCAGGTGCATCACACACTAATTACACATTCATATCAACTACCAGGCAAAGCTCAGGGTCTGTTCCCTCTGGTCATGCTTCTTAAGGTGGTAATAAATAAGGCCAAGTGAGGCAATTCTTGAGTAGAAATGCAATGAACTCATTGAGTGGTGAAAGATTTGCATTTAAGTTTCACAGTTTAATATGTGCTTTGGCAGAATCTGCAAGGATTAGATGATTAATTTCTTGAGAAGGTATGATCCACCACAAAATACCTGAACTGTTGATTTCCATGATTGGTGAAGTACCAGTGGATGACTTTATTAGATAAAGACACTGCACACACTGTCCCAAGGCTGGCCCTGTTTGCTGCGAACTTGGAGAAGGCCCAGAAATTTGGAAAGCTGAGTATTAAATGATGCATGTCCTTCCTTGGAATAAATAAGACAGCCACCTCTATTTACTGCCTGGAGAGTCTGGCTCAAAGAACCAAAGAGCTCTTATGAGAGGTAGCAAAGCTGTCTTTTGATGTGGGTTTGGGTACAGTGCTTTATTGATGGGCTTTGATAATTATCCTGACCTTTCTGTTTACAAAACATGAGCTCCTTGCTGTTAGCCTTCTAAAAATACATCCTTTTGAGATGAGCAGTGAAGAAAAAGAGACACTTGGCTTCAGAGGAGGTACAACTGGTTGTAGAGAGCACTTAAGATGTATTTCTAGAGAAAAAAAATGACCCTTTTCCAGAATATCTGCTATAGACATCACTCCTAGGGAAGGCATGATGTGTGTTTTCTCTGTCCCATTCAATGGAGAGACACGGGGTAGGAAAATCCCAGGGTTCTTGCACTGCTGTGTTCTCCAGGACTGAATTCCTGCTAAGAGACATGCACCTTCCCTGCTCTAATGTGCCTCCAGGTGTGGTAAAGGCAGGTAGCAAAGTGAAGAAAAAACATGGAATGAGGAAGGGGAAGGCTGCAGCAGGAACACGGGGCAGGGAAAACAAGCCATGACACTAAAAGTGGGACTTGTGACCCTTCGGGTTCATGCCATTAGTTGTGGTTCCTGCAGATTTCTGGAAATGCTTCACACAGAACACACTTAGAGTAATTAAGATATGATTAAAATCCCATAACCAGGGGTTCAGTTAACAACCACATATGGCTGATTAGAGTAAACTAAGCAGGGAGTATAAGAAAAGACTCCCTTTGGGGTCAAAATACAAAGTAAGCAAGAAGGCTGGTCTGGTGCAGACATCTTGCTCCTTCTAGGAGAGCAAGTCTGTAGCACCAACTCAGCAGTAAGTGTTTCACCAATATTTTTTTTGCCACATGGATTTCAGGTTTTCCTTCAGCTTTGATTTAAATCAAAAATTTTCTGAGGTTAATTTTCAAGTGAATAATTTAGTAAATGCCCTGTCAGTTTAAAGGATCACTATTAAATGTTTTATGTACAGTAGATGTAGAAATATAACAGTTCATAAAGGAATAAACTGAGTTCCAAACACAACATTTAGTTAAAATTTTGCTCTGAAATAATTTGTGGCAGAAAAGCTGCATTTAGCCACTTCACACAGTGCACTGGCTGCCTCTGCTCCTCTAAGGCACAGCCTAAAAAACTTCAAGCAGCTTGAAAACGAATGATGTAATGAGCAAATAATTGGAATATGCCTATTAAATGCCATCTTGTTATGTCATGTCATTTACATGTATTTGCAAATAAATCTCAGCTTTTCAAATTCCATAAAATTTCTGAGGAGAAATCATGTCAGGTATAAATAACTACAGGATCCCATTGCCTGCCAAATTCTTTCAGCATGTAATAATTTCCATGTGATCTTACTACAACTAGGTTTGAACATATAAATAATGTCAGCTTATTCTTTCATTATCAATATTTCTGCTGCCAGCCTGATGAAACTTGCCATCCCCTAAAATATTCCACATCCACAATGTTTCTGTGCTTCTGAACAGATGCCTAGTTCTACACTAGGCTTATATGGTGCTCCTTTCTTTGGCAAAAACTCAGATCTCCCAAATTATTGCAGATTCCATTAGAAAAATGTGCTATTAATGAACTGAGATGCTAAAAGAAAAAAGAAAGTGTAGAGCATACAGCTAAGTACAGGTTACAGATAATTGGTTTCAAAGGCTGCTAATCAAAATTGATTTTGGAATGACCATTTCCATAATGAATTTATAATAATACTTCAACATTTGGCCAAAGTGGAAAATTATTGCTTTTTCAAAACCACATGACATAACACTTAGAAAGCAACAATTCATTCAAAAGGAAATGTGGTTTTCTTAAGGAATAAAGTCAATTTATTTAAGTGGTTCAAAACTTGTTCTGTCTATGCATTTGTTTCTGCCATAGTAATGAGCTGCTAAACTTTCCTCTGGTGGCTTGTAGTTATTTAGCTCATTATAGCAACATAATCATATATCATTATATGCTATCATAAATCTGCCACTTTTCCCTTACAGAGTTAATACTTCTAAATTGAATAATCTGTTGAGCATCAGGTTGAGTTAGTTTTTCCTTCAGCACAAATCATTAAATATAATACACTTGAACTTCTCAGACTAAGCCTGTCCAACGAAAGAGCAACATTCTCCTCAGAGAAGGAGGGCCAGAGGGAGCTGCTGGGATACCCAACCCCACCACAGCTGGGAGCTGCTCTGGGCTTTGTGTGCAGCACCTTCAGCTGCTCCCAGAGCATGTGAGACAAAGCAAACCCTCCTATTTCACCCAGCTGGCAAACTGATCACACGAGATGCTCTGAGAGCCAAAAATGCCCTTCTAGAAATGACAGTGCAGCTGTGAAAAGAGGCCTGAATTGCTGCTTATCTGTATGACCTTATCTGCTTGGTTATCCTGGCAACCAGACAGATGTCCTGCACGCTTCTTTACTGGGAGTATTTACCACACTTAGGCAGCTCACCATCTGGATTGTATAACATGTTTCTTAAATGTGCAAGCTCCTGTGACTCAAAGAATCTGTGATAATAACATCTCTTGCTAATTTATGCCTCAAAAATTATAGGAACATTAATTAGTTCCCACAGCAGAACTCCAGAATAGGTATATAAGCTCCCAATTAAAAAGGCTGAGTAATTCAGAACAAAAAATGTTTTGAATTAGGCAGTGGGACACTGAAATGCTCACAGTCCCTTAATATTGGCCCAGTAGGAAAGAGGGAAATAAATTCCTTCTCTCCAGCTAGCAATTAGGAAAGTTAGAAAGAGGGAAGAGTTACCTTGAGCTCCCTGCTGCACAGACTGGTTTGGGAACGGAGCGTAGGGTGTGTTTGGTATCGCGGAGAACTGCTGCCCGTTTGGTGACTGGCTGTGTGACGATGGAGAGCCGTGTTTCTGCAGGAGGGAGGGTGGAACTAACGCTTTCAGGGGGCTGACAAGTGGAGAGATTATGTTGGGAGCAAGCCTAGAAAAAGAAAATACAGAAAAACTTTGTACATCACATCATAGTATGGGAAAAATAAATAACCTGAATGGCCTTATTTCCATAATGGTCGAACTACAGGTGCAAACTATAGTGTAAAAAAAAGACAACAATGCAATGCTACTTCCAAGTATTTGCTAGGAGGGAAAGGGGCTTAGACAAGGAATTTCCTGTACTAGCCATAATGGCAGGGTCAAAATGACACTGCTGTTCAGTAAGCAACCTCAACATAGCTCAGTGTTAATTTAAAATTTCATGAACTCAGATACATGTCCAGGAGAGAAAGAAGAAAATGCAGATAAAAAGAAGCATCTCTGAGCAGCACCAGAACCCTCAGATACTGGGAAATCCAGCTCTCTGTCTGAGAGCCACCCTGTGGAAACTTCACAGCTACAGGTCCCAAGGCACAGAAATAAAACAACCTCTGCAGGTTCTATAATACATGTCACCGAGCTGGAAAAAAATTAGCACAAATCACTGCAGGCATACAAATAATCAACAAAAAAAAATTAAATCTCTCACTGGTGTCTTCCTCTATCACTGCCCAGGCCGTTCCAACAGCAGCATTTCACAGGGCTGAGCACTACATGGGAGTGTGCAAGAGGTAAATAGAGGGGAACTGAGAATTAATGGTGACAACAGCTTAATCAAATTTAACATGAGAGGCAGAGGAACACTGCCAAAAGCTGTCACAGCAACACTCTATTAAAAGGAGCTTAAATAAATCAACCAGTCCAAGCCCATTCTGTGCTGAAATAATTCTATCTTCCTAAGCAGGAAAACAAGATGTATAATATAAACCATGGAGAGTCTGAACACCCCCAAACTACACTGAGGAATTAAACTAGTACTGTTAAATGGGTGAAGGCAAGGGTATTTAAGTCAAATGCTTAAAAACTGGAAAACACCTTTTTTTGTGAGAAAGATCCTCCCACTCCCAATAAGCGCTGACCAGCAATATGTAAAATAAAGACGAATAAAGTCCAATTTTAAGAGCCAACATGCAACTAAAAAGAAGTATCTTATTTATGATTTAGTAAAGGCTGCAGAGGAGCCAAGAGGGCATGGGGCGTGCAGGTCCCCACCCGTGCCCTGTGCAGGTCAGAGACCAAGCGCTCTGTGCTGAGGAGCAGATGCTGGGGGACAATGCCCCATTTATCTGCTGAGCACCAAGGGCAGCTCCTGTATGGCCACAGAGTCCCAGCAGGGCAGCACTGGAACCCAGAGAGCCCCAGAGGCTCTGCAGTGGTGTCTGTGCTGGGCTGTCTGTGCAGGGCTGCCAGAGCTCTCTGTTCCCCAGGAACCACATCCCGGCCACCAGTCCCCTCTACACTGCTCTCCACGTGCCAGGAATGCTGTGAGGAGCCTGAACTGCCTCCATCTGAAAGGAGATTAAAAAGATTGCAGTTGTTTTCATTGGAAGGAAAATAGCTAAAAGAGCTCATGATAGTGACATTTATATGGATAATGACCACACACACATTTGAAAGAGAAACAAAAGATGTACTGAAAACTCCGAGGCCAGGATGAGCCAGAAACCACTCTGAATAGGGGAGGGAAAAGCTTCTGGGGAGAGTCCTCTGCAACTGCCTGTCTTGGGTTTCCTCTGCCTGCTCTTGAAATGTCTTGTCCTGGCTACTGCTGGGAAATGCAGCCCCGTGGAGACCCGCCGGGCTGCTCTGGGTGCTTTGTTGGGATGGGGGAGCCATTGTGTTTCTAAATTCTATGCAATCGTGCTGCCTGTCGAACAAAAATGGTACACTTAGGTATCCAGCTGCGGGAATACTGAAAACCCCGACTTCCCTCCCCAGCTTAACTGCTCCCCGAGGCTGCTTAAATCTTGAACCATGGGAGAAGAATTTAAGAGTTTGTATTGTTATTTTTAAAGCAGCGCTTGTCCCCACTCACACTCCTGCATTCCTGTTCTTCCTGTGTGTGAGCCCCACAGTTGTGACAGTGCTTGTGGCTCGAAGCCTCTGAGCTGTGTGGTTAAGGGAGGTGAGATCCCCCTGGGAGGCCGGAGGGAGCAGGCCCAGCTCCAGCTGGAGCTCAGCACACATCGCTGGCTGTGGGCAGCAGAATCCTGGGAGCAGGAGCTTGAGCTGGAACCCTGAAGGCTCCATGGAGCACCTGACCATCGCTGCCTCCTCGGCATCAAGAGTTCTACAGAGTCAAACGGGTCACTGTAAAAATCCACCACGTTCCGCTTGGTCTCTCCAGAACAGGGAACTGAATGTGCTTCCTGTAAGTTAAGGCACAGTTCTTAACTAGGAAAGAGCTTTGCTCAGCAGGAAAATGCGTTCTATTAGAACAAGTGGTCAACGTGGGGATTTGCCTCCTTAAAATATTCATCACAATCCCTACAGCTCAAGCTGGTCCCTAAAATATTGCTCTCTGTGTGTGTGAATGTGCTCTGGCACGCTCAAGGGGAGTTTTTCATCACTAAACTGTCCAGTTCCCAGTGCTGTGGTTTTCATTCTCTACTGAATATCTGCCTACTAATTAGGTTGCTGTGATACTCAGATTGTTGAAAGAGAGGAGGAATCATTCCTGATACAAATAAAGCAGATAATGCAAGAGAAAAGAGCCTAAAAGGAGATGCTTTCTGTGTGGAAGACGAAACACTGAACGACTTACACCAGGAACTCAGCTGGATACACTAAAAATTCCCAAGCAGTAGCTCAGGCATGTATGTTTCAATAACTAATAGCCTGCACATTTCCTGTTAATACTCTACTACAACCACAGTTTGCTTTGGTTTGGGTAGTAATAATAAATATATACCATGTATTTTACCTTAATTGTAACTTGTATAATTCAGTAAATTCGCAGGTCCTTTTGGGGCCTTTTAATATATATCTGTGCCTATATATAGCTGTATAGAGAGAGATATAAATACAGGCATGTAAAAGAATCCTTATCCTCCCTTAATTCATTACATTTGAGGGCTCCTGGGTACATGGAGTATTTCTGTTCAGGACTATGCATGGGTGTGATGGAGCACCAGCCTCCTCTGCACCCTGTCCAAGACACGGGAGCACCACGGAGGGAAGCAGGTTGGCTGAAAACAAAAGAAACATTCTGCTCACACAGCATGCCCTGGCCTGTGCCATTTATAGCCACAGGAGCCACAGAGTCAAACACAATACCTAGGTTTTTAAGAAGGGACTGAATAATTTAATGGCCAAAACCAACAATTCCAGGCTAAGTGAGGGGTAATCAAATCTTGTGCTTCAGGATGTAAAGTGATCGCCCAAGGAGGCAGAGAGGAATTCTCCTCTCTTCACTCACCGTACAACTTTTGATGACTGACCAGGTATTGTGGGTTTTTCCAAGTTCCCTCAGAAGCCCCACATGTAGGATGGTGCTGCAGATGTAATACCCACTCTGAAGGGCCCGTGATTTCGGGGGGGGATTGCACAGCTCATGTGTCCCTGTCAGAGGATGCATCAGCAGGCAGTGAAAGGACTAACCAGAAAAATCCTGTTTATGTGATTCCTTCATGCACACAATGCAGGAAACCATGGGAAGAACCAACCCTGACTCCTTAACACACCCTGTCTGTGGTCTGTGCATGTTTCTGCACCGTGCTCAGCACTGCCTGAAAATACTCAGCTCTACTGCCCTTCCAACAGGAGCTCCTGCAGCCAGGTGGGATTCAACACACAAGGAGTCACCAAACCAAGTGTCAGACAACGAGCCAGGTCCTCTGCTGCAAAGCATTTGTCACACCAATGGCAACACTCAGAAATCTTGGTCTTAACAGGAGGGCCTTTTAAAACAGGTAATTAGAAGTCAGAATACAGCACATTAATCTGTCTTCCTCTCACTGCCTAAGTGCACAACTTTAGGAATTTCAAACAGAAATCCCAGCAACACTTTTATATAAATTCTCTTGTGGTCATGTTTTAACAATGTATCTTGGATGGTGAAAGTTTATATTCAATTGTAAGTAAGGCCTATGTGAGGGAACTACTGAGGTATGCCATGAGCTAGCAGTGACCTATAGAAAAGACACCCAATAGACTTAAAGTATCATCACTTTGCCTTAGAATTATTTATTCTCTCTCCTCACAGCCTCCCCAAGCAGGCACTGCTGTGTATTCTCACAATGCACAATGTTCTGTTCCAATGTAAGTGCAACATAAAGAACCAAAAATTAAATACACACCGACATTGATTGTTCTTTCTTTCTATCACAATATATGGATGAATGTTTTCTGTATTCACCCACAGTGCTTAGTCTGAGTAAGAAACAGATTTACCAGCCTTTGTTCCAGGACAAATTAACGGAATAAGAAACTACAAAGCTGTTTTAAGATAAGAGAGTTTGACTAGACCCCGGCTGCCAAAAATGACACTATTTACTTCATAAATACCAAATGGAATTGAAAATTCAAAAATAATGAAAATAAATTCAAACTAAGAGTTTTGACTCATAAGGAGGAACGAATTGTAACTACAAATGGAAATATTCAAGACAGGGATGTTTCCAATACAAAAACTGTCTGGTTTGTTTTCTTTAAACTGATGTGATGGTTTGATTGGCAGATTCCTCAGATAGACAAAGAACCTCAACCCATATCCCATTGAGTTCAGTGGAAACGGGACCAAATCCAGACTGAAAAACATCTGTCCTTTATCTCAAACCATTTTTTGTGTATTTTGGGTTATAAAACCATTCTGTAACACGGCTCCATGCACAGCCTATCACCGTATCAAACAATCTTGACTTTGAGGATTATGTTTAACTCATATGAAGAAAAGTACCTAATAAAGCACCAGAGGAAGAAGCACAAAGCAAAGCAGCTCCACATTTTATCTGAAGTGACTTGTACAGTACTGGAGCCAGTTACAGGGCTGAGAGTTTCCACGACACGAGGTTCTACCATAAAATCCAGCACACCAACCAGCTCATTCATAAAATCTCTCCCCCAAGCATTACAGTTACTGATATTGTGAAAAAGCCCAATTCAGTTCCAGGACCAGGAGATTTTTTTTTTTTTTTTTTTAATGGAAAAAAGAAGTTCACACCGATTTTCATCTCTTCCCTTAACATTAAAAATGATGTGTAAAGCTCTGCTAATCGGGTCCCTGGATAGCGCCCAGTCTCTTGCCACGTGTTTCTGTTCTGGGCCTTGCCCTGCGGGAATTTCTGTCAGCACATGCTCAGGAAACAGTTACACCGTTCACTCCTTTTGGAGGGCTTTTTTCAGACAGACTGTATCTGAAGTTTGGGGAACCTTTGCACTAATCACTGCCAGGTGCCTCTGACTGCATTTCTGGAATGCAAGGAATCTTTTCCTTCTCTCCCTCTTTCTCCTTTCTCCTCCTCCCCCCCTCTCCCTGATATATAATAAATCCTTCAATGCACGTCACCTTGCTGGGCATCACTGCATTTCTCCCCCCTGTCCATAAACAATGAGCACCCCAGCAAGGGGCTGTGACACAGGGCTGTGACTGCAGGATACAACACTGTGTTCCTGGTGTTCCCTTCTCTGGCTGTGCCCTGCCCAGTGTGGGGAGATACTTGGGCTCTATCCCTGGCTCTGCTGCTGGTGACACACTGGTGGCCCAGCCAGTGTGTCAGCCTTTTCAGCTTTCAGATAAACACCAGATACTATTTTTCAGTCAGAATGCTGCCTTGGGTCATTTGGATCCAGTTCTGCATCGTCACTCACCCCTATTCTGAGCAGACTGCCTGCAATGAGTGCACGAGATGCTCAGCTCTGAGGAGGAACACGGGCTTCATAAACATTACAGGGAACGCTGTCCACGGGGCCTTTGATGTGACTGAAGAGTCTCAGGTCATTTAATGGCTTTGGGATATTTTTAGTAATACCAGTACCAGTGATACGGAACCAGTTTCACGTTCAAAATTACAGAGGAGCCAAAGGAGTCCTCTCCTGGAACACTCAGAGGATTTCTGTGTGGGCCTTCTCTTCAGGTACTTCCTGAAATACTCCCTGTGTTTTCTAACAAACACATGTCTGAGATGGGTGTAAAACATAGCTCAGTATTTGTCATGCACTTCATCACCTACACAAACTCACACAGGCACGCAAACACGTT
Source organism: Anabacerthia variegaticeps (assembly GCA_035583185.1). NCBI lineage: Eukaryota > Metazoa > Chordata > Aves > Passeriformes > Furnariidae > Anabacerthia > Anabacerthia variegaticeps. The sequence goes on along the minus strand of JAWWEW010000006.1, from coordinate 5,099,132 downwards.
TTTCTGTGTCACAGGAGTATCTCTACAATAGTTCTGAGCTGAGACATGCCATTTCTGCAGAGCAGTTAATCACAGGGATCATATGGGAACTGTGCCAATCTAAAGGATGTTTTTACTTGTAAGGGTTTGTTCAATAACCTTTGAAATGAAGCTGATGAATCGCTGCAGTGGAAGCCGCTACACAAGAGGGAAATTTGAAAACTACTCTTGCTAACAATCTAGCAGGAAAATGTATTTCAAAGTGAAAGAAAATCCTTATTAATGTGGTCAAAGAAATATCCAAACATGTTTAAATAAAACGCACTGCCTTAGGTTCAAGTGATTGCCAGGAAGTCAATTACAAAGACATGTAATCAAACACAGGGTCTGTGTACTCTGTTACCCGGCATGTGCTGCACGCTTGACTGATCGATCTGATTTTAGTCATTTAAGGTCACTGCTCTGGCAAGAACGCAGCAAGATGCTTCCAGGTGCAGGTACATTCTGCACAGGTAGCTGCTGGCTGCTTCCTTCACGTCTGCCCTCCAAAAGGCACCAACCACACCCAGCAGTGGGAGATGTTCAAACAGGGTCATCACCTGGTACACCACAGTGAACTGCTGTGTTTGCTGTGTGTGGTTTACATCAAACTGCAGAAGTTTCGCTTCAAAAGCAAAACAGAAGTCTGAAAAAAATCACCTTTACAGATGTTAAGTGTAAATTTAACTACAGATAAACCAAATAATGGCTAAGAGCATTAATGGTGTGCAGAAGAGCTCTGGCTGAATCCATCTGACTTCCACTGATCAACTCCTTTCATGTCCCACCTTCTGCTGGAACTCTCTTATTTCTAAGATAGTTTTCCTTACATCTCTCCTCTGGGCAGGCAACGTGACCCTTCCTTTGAATGCACTGATGAAGGTTCTCTCAGGAGTGTAAATTCAGCCCTCTCAGAAACACAAATTAAATACATGCCCACCTATTCCTGCCGATGGACAACCAATATTTACCCCATGATCCAGGCCTGAGTTCTCCTTAACCATGTAATTCTTGAAACAACTATGCTAATGCTGGTTTTGCTTTACGGTGGGGAGGGTGGAAACCTGTATAAGCCTATCTGGACATGATTATAAATGAATTCTGATCACATTTTCTACAGTGAGATAAATGACTTGGGATTTGGAAGCAGATGCTTTCAATCACTGGTTTTCTTTGTTACCCAGAGCCCAGTGCCGCACCTGTACATTGTTCTTTCTCAGGACAGATGTACTGATGCCCCTTTTGCGTGCTCAGATCCATAACTCCGAGATAAATTATGATGGGTTCTTGGCTTCCTCCACTGAAAATGTTTTCAGCTGTCAGAGATATCTGTTTCTTGTTATTGGTTTTAGTGCTTTTGAAAGAAAGACTAAAACACCGACTTGTGTATTCTGTTATAAATGAAGAGTGGAATTATAAATTTCTCCAGTGGAATCCACAGTGAATGAGGGATGTATCTCCTTGCTCTGCTAGAAAATCTGTGCAGGTATTTAGTTCTTCAAAGTACTTCTAGAGAGCAAAAATTTGTTTCTTAAAAGGATTCCAACAATGTGCCAGTTCCTAGTCAATTGATTTATATGAACTCACAAACGTAATTAACGAGATTAATAAATAAACAAGATTAATAAAAATTAGACATCAGTAGCTAAAACACATAAGAATTAGGAACACAAATGTATTTTCCTACCTGGCAGCGCAAGGGATAGCACAGCATGTTGAGAAAAATCTCCCCCATGTAACAAACACAATTTTTTTCCCGTGTGTTTAGTTTCAACCTTAACAATACCAGGGATTTCAAATCTGGTGTTCCCTGGTTGGGCAGAAGGAAGGCTCTGTGTACCTTGGGTTACTTGATGTAATAAGAAATGAAGGACTACCTTTTTAACAGAGGACTCTTTCCATTTCAGTGTTTCTGTGGTATTTGAAATAGCAGGTGCTAAGAAGCCAGCAAACCAAACTTCTGATGTTTGAGTGGCCTGATTAAAATGTCTCTTTTCACTTGGTAGTTTTTAAGCCCTGCTTCTTGTGACTTTTTGTACGGGTCAGTGTCACTCCAGGAGGGTCTGGCCCGTGGTCTGAGGAGGTTGCAGCTGGCTGGTGAGAAGGCCAGGCAAAGAAGGTTGTGTGGGCACCTTCCTCTAACCTTTGCTTACTTAATCCTTTGTGTTAAAGGATCCCGAGACGGGGTTCAGAGTCCTCATTAATCACCACCTATGGACATCACAGATGCCTTAATCCCACTAGATCTTCATTTACTGTTGTGTTTACAGAGCAGAAATGGCCTAAATTACCACAGGAATATAAAAAACCAGTTCCACTTTCCCTGGGAGCCACATCACCTTCCCAATGAAGCCATTATGTGCCCATGCCCCAGGCTCTGCTGGAGCATGAGTGCTGTTTGTCAGGGCAGCACAAGTGACAGAGAGCCCCAGTCACACACACAGGGACCTGGTTGGGCCATTCCACCAAACTGGTGCAAATCCCAAACCTGGTGCCACCACTCAAACTCTCTTCACTTTAGTCGTATCAGTTTCATGTCAGCTGATAATTTATCACACTGAATATGCTAAACTGGAACATACAGGGATAATCTACAAATGAAACTAAGTAGGTTTTTAGATGGCTTGGATAATAACAGCTAAAAAAATGGCAGAAAGGAAGCCAAGTGCAACATTCTCCCAAGATTTAATACTAAAAGCTGTTTTTCTGGCTTCATTCTGCTACAAATCAAAAGAGACTATTTCTGCAATGGGCAAAATGAAACCCAGTTAGACATTACACATGGTAAATCTAGGAGAAATGCTAAAACAAACCTCAGCTACCTGAAATAAAAAATAAATACATATTTAAACCCAGATTATGCCAAGCCCACTCTCTGCATGCCAAAGTACTTCTCAGTCACCCACTTTCAGCTTAATTAATATCAATATAAGTAAATTTTTTTTGGTATAGCATACACTTCATACCAGAATCTGAAAAAATGCCCTCCATATTGAATAAAGCCAGAATAAATACATTTGGTAATGAAGTCAGATTTTGTTAGAACATTTTCAAGTGAATTAGATAATTTTGTCAAACTATTTAAATGTCTCAGCAAACCATTTGGGAAAATTGACTGCTGCACTTGGTATTGACTTTGGCAAAGGATGGTCTAACACAGGGCTTTCTTGTAAAAAAAAAAGAAAAGGCCTTTAAATCAAATTCTGAATCTCATGTCAAACTTGAGTAGACTATTTGTAGTCGGCCTCATGTAGTTTTTGGCATCTTGCATATTTGATGACTCAGTAATTAGGTTTTTTGATAGTAATCATTTGGTTCATTCCACAGACTGAGGCTCTGCGATCCAGCCTTGTCATCGTCCTGATTCACAGGGCAGGAATTCTCTGCCACAGGAACGCTGAGACAGCTGACAAATGAGGCCAAACATTCCGTGTGTGCCAGAAAGCTGGAGCAGTTCATGTGGAGAAAGGCAGCATTAGGTGTTCCTTTCCCATTGTGAGCCATGTGTGTGTTACATGAGGAAAGGGCAGCGGTGCTGTAATCCAGTGGCTCCAAGCACTGGGTTAGTAAGTGATTTTACCCATTAAATGGATGAATGCTTTATACAAAACTGTGCTAAATGAAACTTGAGGACTATTAGTTCACACCAAGTTTCTGTACTTGCAATTAAGATGTCATGTACGGGCTGTATTTCAGCAGTCATTAATAATGTAAGCATAAACCATTAAATACAGTAGAAGGATCTTGGACTGAGTATGACAACACTGAATGCAGATTACTTTGGGTTTAGAAAACAGCATTTGAGATCCTGAAAAATTCCAAGTAATTATATCATGAAACTAGATGCCCTGTTTTAAAATAACTGCTCAGAAATACATTCCACTCTCCATTCCCTGATGTTTGGCTCACAGTTAGAAACCTGTTACCATCTCAGTCCTGTATATAGGATATTAACTCTGGTGTTTGGGCAAAGACTCGGTACTAAGTATATGAGTACTGACATAATAAATCAGCACTGTTGTCTCCTCCAAGGAAGAACTGCACTGCACTGGACCACAGATAGCACAGACAATTGTGATGTAAACTTTAGCCTATGCTAATGATCAAAGTGTCTGTAGCAGGAGCTCAGTGAGGCTCAGCTCACACATGGTGCTCCTGCTGAAAGGGAAGTGCTGTGCTCTGGAATGGAGGCACAAGAGGCAGGAATGAGAATTCACCTGGGAGCTTCCAACCCCTCAAACTGGAGAGCTGTCTGTTGTCCTCACCATGGTCAAGTCTTTGCTTTCACTTCTTATTTAGCAGTATCAGAACACAGAGCGCCTCAGAAACAAATCCACCTTCCTGACAGCCTGATAAATCCTTCCCATAGTGTATCCTTACTTTATTTCATTCTTGGTTGGGATTTTTTGCATTACCTTCCCTAGGAACCAACTCAATGAGGAAACAGCTGAGCAGCACACTGGGGAGCAGACAGAGGGAGGGACCCCACTCCCCCAGGCTCAAGCAGTCCCATTCTCCATGGGAAGAATAGACCATGGATGACCTTCCCTTTGGACTGTCTGTCTCCATTCCTCCTATTTGCTTCACTGCCTTCTCTGCTACAGAAAACTTCCTATTACCTGGTGTGACTTCCAAAGCCTCCTGTTGGCCACAGCTCTGCCATGGGCACGAGCCTGTCAACAGGAAATAAATACATGGTCAGGAATGTGCCAGGGCAGGGAAGGAGAAGGGCTGGGCACAGGCATTTTATGCGACAGGGACAGGGTAAGTTTATTCCTATGATGTGCAGATGCATCACACATTGGGAGGGGACACTGGTACCTGCTGCTGAGTGAGGCCAGAAGAGGTGGCTGAAGGAGGAACAGGGTAGAGAAGCTCAGCTTGGTGCAGCATTCATTCCCCAGTTAGGAAAAAAAAAAAAGATTAATTGGTTCCTAATTGAACTTCCTCAGTGAGATTGTTCTCCAGGTGTAATTTTCCTTACTGGGCCCCTTCCATGCCACACACACTCTGCCTTCTGCTTGTTACTTAAAAACTTTCTGGGCTTTCCTTTCCCCATATAAAAGAAGGGAAAGGTCAGTCACTGGACTAGGATGGGAAAACTCTACATTCAATTGCTGTATTTGCTAAAGAACTCCAGTATCTTTTTAGGGAAAAAAATCCCTTAATCTCTCTGTATCCCAAGTTCCCATCAGTAAAGCAAAATCAGAGTTCCCTCCCATCCACAGTGCTGGGAAGTGAAACTCTAAGTTTGATGTTTAATATGTATGAGGCCAAGCACCAAAAAAAAATCTGAGCAGAAAGATTAGGACAGAATTTTGTGGCTTACAGGGATTCTTTACTGTTGAGAAGATGTTATGAGATCCTTGAGCAAACGGTGCTTTAGAAATATTCCATATCCCGTACTGCAGCATTGCAATGCAATCCGTACTGAAGCACTGCAATGCATACAATCAGTGGGATTAAACACTGCTCCCTGATTAGGATCTCCCTGGTTCAAGCCTGCTGCTGATAGATAGATTACGGAAAACCTTATCGAGAGCAAGGAAGTGAGAAAGCCTGTGGCTCTGACGCTGAGTCTTACTAAGGCAAACACTGCCTGATTCCTGAGTGAGTCATAGTTTGGGTTTTTACCCTTTGAGACATTTCTCATATTAGCTGAGAAAAGTTCTCTGTGCTTACCCAAACCTGCAAGAAGTCACCAGGAAGAATCCAAAAACAGAATTAAAAACTAAATGTAATTGCAAGCTGTGAAGAAAAAGATCGTGGTGTGTTTTGTCAAAGACAAGGCCAGGGCCCTGAACGACCTGATAGTGATGTCCAAGTTTGCCCTGCTTTGCACAGGGGATGGGTGACATGACCTAAGGTCCCTTCAAAACTATATTACTCTGTGATTCTAAACCAAACAAAATTGCTCAGGTTGGGCCAGTGTTTTCTTTTGAGAAGCATCCATGCAAAGTAAAGTAAACAGTTAATCATTCCTTACTGTGGCAGCCAGAGGCCAAGCATGTTGGACACACATACCCTTCCCTGGCGCTCTCCAGCGGCGACTGGTGTTGGTGGGGACTGGGGAGGGCAGAGTCGAGGGGAAGGTGCCTTGAAGGGATGTCATGTGGAGACGGCAGCACACCTGGAGAGGGGCCGTTGTGGTTGGTGCTGGAGCCGCTGTACATGCCTGAGAACACACAGCATATGGCAAAATAAAATTAACAAGGAAGCGCCCGAGTCAGTCCTGTAGAGCCCCCAACTCCTTCCCCCCTGCCCCACTGTCCCTGAGACACAACCACCCTGCATAGCCCCGGTGTGTCAGTGGATGCAGCTGTGCCTGAACAGCACTCAGAGCTGGGGGGTGGTGTTTTGACACGTGTGTGTCTCCCCTCCAACCCTTCAGTGGCCCACGTGTGCCTTGCTCTGACTGCAGAGCTCTAAGACTCCTCCTGATGGCCAGCAGGGCTTGGCAGGATCCTCACGCTGCCTTTCCCACAGCTGTGAGAGAGAACCCTCCCCGTGCTCAGGTGTTTGCAACACGAAGGAGCTCACACAGAGAGCAGAGCAGGCCATGGTACCTTATCAGCATCACACTGGGCACTGAACTGTGCCTGCACAAGGGAACAAGGACCTGGGGGTTTTTCTTGCTCATTTCAAACTTTGGCTTTTCATTAGTATGCTGATGGACATCCCAGACCATTTAAAAATATCACGTTGATACGAATGAAACCCAAATAAATGAAATGCAAAGAGGAGCGAGGAGACATTTTTAATGAGACCCTGAAAACAGAAGGTTTACTGGTACACAGAGGTACTGGTGCATGTGATGGGCGCGGATGTGCTGGTTTCTGGGGACTCTGACCACTCTCCTCTTCTGCCAGTCCAGTCAGGCACCATCTGCCCTCTCCCACCCAGAGTGTGCAGAGCAGCACGTCCAGGAAGTCAGAGCCGTGTGCCAGCCGTGCTTGTGCCCCGTGTCACTGACAGGGCCCTGGGCCACACTCCTCCCAAACCCTCGCAGTGACAGGGAACAAGCAGAAGGCAATGTGAAAATCTGGAGCCGTGGGGAATGTGTGACACCCCCGGGGCGGAGCAGCAAGGCTGAATGTCAGCATATGTTTCTGTGTGCAACTGAAGAGCAGAACCACTAAGGCAAGATTCCAGCCACCTTTGTCAGGGACTTCAGATGAGTCAAAAGCCCCTCTTGAACAATGAGTCCTCAGCTGCTGGCAGATCTAAAGCAACAAAAATGAACCACATCATCTCTGTATCCCGCTAGACAGAACATTTATCAACCAGCCACTGAAACCAACTTGCTTTCTGCACTGCACGCCAGACAGAAGGGCTTTAAGCAGTCAGATGTTCCCAGGTGATGTGAGGATTTATTTGTCAAAGCTTCTTCTGATAACAGTAAGTCAGTAGCTGGGATGCTACATTGTGAAAATGCTGTTTTTCCACCGGTGGCTTCAGTTCATAACACAACAGTTTCCACTTCCCCCAGATCCTCACTGTTCATTCATTCATTATCAGGCTTGGAAGATGAGCCAAATACCAATTTGGCCTTGACTGTTCAGTGTCATTTCACACTTCAGCTGTATTTCCTACATCACCAATTCAGGTATACTGGCAGCACAGCCTGGAGGAAACTGAACCTGAACAGTTCATGCTCTCTGAGGCTCCCAGACTGCTGCTGGCCTGTCAGTAACTCACACAAAAAGCTCCAAAGCCCTCCAAAAGTAGTTTTAGCAGTGTGGTGGCCAGCAAACACACTCAATGTTTTATCTTTCAGTCCCACCCCTGAACAGTTCATGAATGTTTAAGATGTCTCTCCTGGCCTGTTCCTTACTGTCTCAGCTACTGAGGATAGGTCAGTTCTTTGCCTGAGGTGATGAAAAAGGCAGAGTGGCTGAGTTGCCTACAATCAGCATAACCCTCTAGAGAAGCAAGAAAATGTAAAAAACCCCACCCCACAACTCTATGTTCAGCAACTGAGTCCTGCATGTGTCCCAGCTGAGCCCTGCCCACCTCTCCCACAGTGGGGGCACTAATTCTGGGCGTCACTCTCTCTGGTGTCCAGCTGCCAGGATCCATGGAACGTGTCAAAACACAATTATCTTTGAGGCTTTTGTCCAATGTGTTTGGGCTTGGCCAATGGATTTAAAAAACACTGTGGGGAAGGGGACACGTGGACAGAGAGGATTATGTAAACCTTGCTTCCAAAGGAAATGGGCCTAAACCCAGATCCCGCTCTGTGGAGTGCACATTCCTTGGACACAGGGCTGGTGGGGCACAGGGAGCTGTGAGGCTGCTCTGGCATCACACACAGCTCCTGGGGGTGAGGCTGAGCCTGCACAGCCTGCCCTCAGGATTGGGGCTTGACACGTTTCTATTCCAGACTTAAGGCATTCAAAGTTTGGGGCTGCTGTCACCCTGATTCCATGATTCCTTAATGGCTTGTTCATGGGTGTTAAGGCAAAAGGTACTTTTGAAGGAAATATTTATCAGAAAAGAGAATAAACTGCCTTGTTCAGGGAAGCAGGAGGTATCTGCTGATACGGGGTGCACAAGGTCCTTCCCACTGCCAAACCTAACAGAAAGGAAGAGCTGTTTGAGTGGAGAGAAATGTTATCTTTGTTGCCTGGACCCCCCTCTCCAGGAAACCAGGTGGAATGGAAGAAGTCGAGGGGGGAAGAGCAATTGCTAATCCAGTCTCAGTGTAATTTTCAATACTTCCAAAATTTCATTCCTTTTACAGTTTTTCTTCCTTTTTTGCGGTGCTGAGCTCTAATATTCCGAGTCCCTGCAGCCACACAAAAGCCTTTGGAAGCTGCTATGAGGGACTCCTGCAAGTGCAGCCCTGCCAGGCCTGTGCACCTCAGGCCTCTTCATGCACTGACCATCTCAGCCTGTAAATATATGTCATCTATCAGTGTTTTAAATGGCTTGGCCTTTAACCTTAACATCTGTGGCCAAAACAGAGCTCTGAGAATGTGACTAGCAGCCTTTCCCCCGCCTTAGCTTTATGGTGGGACCACAAAAGTACTAATAATGCATACCCAAGGAAAATGCCTGAGTGGGACCACCAACCACACAGAGACACTTCCTTTGCAGGGAGGGTGACACAAGTTCTCAGGCACAGCCAGAGTTGAGTATGTGCAGCCATGAAGCATCTTAGTTATGAGGAGGGAAAAAGGAGGGAGATCTCAGCAAACAATGGGTTCCTCTGACTGCAGAAACTCCTCTGCTCACTGTCTTATCCAGTCCTAAGCACAAACCTTGCTTTGAAGTCAGGCACAAGGGATGGGAGCTTTCTTAATATTTCATTTTTTTCTGTGATGAGCTTTCATCCCTGACATATTTAAAATGTGCTTTAACTTGGAGAAAGACAAAACTGAAATTCTCCAGGAATACAAGCGATCCCTAAAGCCCAGAGCTCTGCACATTAATAATGTGGTTTCTCTGGGAAAGAAAAAAACCCCAAAACACAACACAAAAACCAAACTCAAAATAAAACCCCAACATCAACATTTTCATGGTGGAATCAAGAGGAGATCATATACTGTATTTATCCATGTATATCCTATATGCAGTATCATAGCTGATTTCTCCAAACATATTAGCTCTGCTTATTTGAAGGAGGATGTGCAATCAGTGCAGACTATAGGTGGCAGCAGGAATGTCCTTATGCTTTAATTCTGTAACGATCAGCACTTTGGCTTATATGCCTTAAATAATGACAGAGGAACAGTTCTGCCTGTGGAATTGTACTACACCTACTATGAAGCACCTTCTGTTTCACTGTAAAACAGTCTTTTCAAACCTTGATTTATTTTCCCTGTCACTTTTTCATACTGTGCATGTGACGGGGTCTCATATGCAGTGACCCCAAATCAGGGAAGATTTAGAGGTTTTTTACAACATCCTGGTGATGGATTGATATAATCAGCACAGACATCATCTCAGAGAAAGCCAGAGTTACGGACAGATAAAATCCTTAATTTCACAAGAGGTTCTCAGAAGTGACACTGAGAAGTCAGGGATGGTCTGTTTATCTGTAAGCTAATAACTTTTTTCCTGTGTTATTGTTGTCACTTGGAAAGTGAGGCTATTTCTGAGGTTCTTAAAGTGCAGCCTATTCTCAGGGAAATGCCACTGGTGTCTCCTGCCCACTGGAGTGGGAGGCCAAGCCACGATTCAGCCACGCAGGCCTGTCAGGGGGAGAGCAGAGGCCAGTGCTGCCCTCACAGGCCTGCGGAGTGCAGGTGGCACAGGAAGAGATGGGAACAATCCCCCAGGTGCCTGCAGCTTTCTCCCACATTCTGAGGAGCCACGTGTGAGTGCAGACTCCCAGGGGAGCTGTGTCAGACTGAGGGGGCATTTCCCTTCCTACTCCATTCGGTTCATCAATTATATTCCAACACCTTAGTGCAACCTGAACTAGAAAGGAGAAGAGATGCCAATCAGGATGAGGTTTTGGGTTTTATTTTTAAGATTCGGAGTATGAAAAAAAAAAGCCAGGAGATTCTTGCATAAGTAAGGCAGATTACAATGACAACTGCTGGCCTTTGGGAGCTCCTCTTTCTGTTGGCTAAACACAGAACCTCAGACTGCACATCCCTGATTCAGAATCCTCTGCTGGCATGTAAAAATTGTGAATCTGTTTTCCACAGAAGGGAATGGAACCATCTTTTTCTCTTCCTATAAAAAGTACAGAACAGTCTACAGTCCCTGAAAGGGGCCCGCTCTTGTTCAAACCACAAGAAAGACTAAAGGAAAGACTGAATACTAGAAAATATAATTAAAACAAGGTTTGACATTTCAAATTCAAGTTTTCTCTCCATTCATACATCACCATATCATTTATTATAATCACAGAGATCATGATAACACAGGCTCATCAACCTTCCTGCAGCTCCTGAAGAAAACCCTCCTGCTGTGTGGAGCACTGGCTTGGCCTTAGCACAGCTCCTGCACCTGCACTGTGCCAAGGCCAAGGCAAACTTTTAAAAGAGCACAAATGGATGGAGACACACTTTCAGCAAGGCTGCTGCCCATTCCATGTGAAATTAATAGGAGCTATTTGACTAATTTAAAAAAAAAAAAAAAGTCAGGCCTTAGTAAACAACTTGCAAAATTATTTCATCTTATTTGTTGGTCTGGGGTTCTTTTTTGTCCTCCACAGTGGCAAATCAGACCCATAATCTGTTCTGTTTTAAATCCTCTGTTACATGACATATTTAGCACCATACTTAGTAGGAGTATTCTTACCTGTAATTAAATCATGAGGACCTACAGATCTACCACACTTCCCATCCAGGATGTGCTGTGAAGACGTGTGGAGTTGTTGCATAGCTAAGCATTCACTCAGTACGTCTTGTTCAATATCAGTACAGGACTTTAGCTACAAGAGGAGGATAAAAGAAACATTTTATTCCAAAGCAAAATCAAATTATGTCTAATTAAATTCATATGTCTCCATAAAGGTTACATATAGAAGGAATTAATGTCATTCTTAGAAACTCAGTGTATTTAAGAATGTATCTCGTACTTGGTATTTTTAATTAGAGATAACTTTGGTTTTCTGAAGTGCAGAAGTTAAGTGCCCTAATCTTAAATCAACAACAGTTTGCTTCAGAAAATAATGTACCCTGTGTTTCTTCAAACCTTCCTGAGTAATTGAACTGCACATTTCCAGGCTTTCTGTAGTCTCCTAGGTTCTGTGGCAAAAGGATTGCATCACCTTGTAACTGTGACAGTTGGAAAGACATTTGATAGGGAAAGAAAAGCGTCTGTGCTTATCAGATTAGAGCTGGTGGAATAAGGGGCTGTCAGTGATGTGTGAGAGGTACCACCAATGTCTCAGCTGTGCTCCATGTAAATTAAAGCTCTGGCAAAAGAGTCTGAAGCAAACTCTTGAAAACCACAATGTCGATCATATTAAAAACAGCAGGAGAGGAGAATTAAGAAAGAAAAGCATTTCTAATTCTCTTTCAAACATGCTGATGCTGCCAAGCTTTTGTCATAACAGAGTGCTCACATTACACAAACAGCCATCATGTTCTACAGCCATTAATAAATAGTTATTGTCCTTATGGTACAGCCTCACATACCGATCTCCCCTGGGCTTGCTTATTCTAAATAAAGGGTCCAGGCAAACCTATTTGGAATTCTGCTCTACAGCCATTTGTGGGTTCGAGATAAACATCTCACATTTGGATCACAAAGTGCATCTGCAGCCAATTAAACTACTACTAAATTAACAGCTAACTTTCTCCTGTTTTGTTCTTGTAAAGCCTTTCAGAACAACCAAGTATCACCACTGCAGTAATCCTCTCAGCTACGAACTAGATACTCAGGATTCCACTGATACAACCCTAAGCGCAGGCCCTTTGTTTTATATCAGAGATGGCACATCTTGGTAGCTTATCTCAACCAAGGCACGTTGGCAGAACAGCCTGTTAATTTTTCTTTCTTGGCTAAGTCATTTCCACTCAGAACTCCTGGGAAGGTGATACCAAGAGACAACTCCTTTGCTGAGTTATAACCAGAAAAAAGCAAGTGAATATAAACAGGCTTTTCACCTTTTTTCCTAAACCTGAAATTCAAAGTAGACTGTCACTGTTTCAGTAACACTGAGATTTAGTTAGTTGTGGAAGGTGTTGGATTGCTTTCCTACAATACATATGAGTCAAATATTTGGGAAGGGGATGCTCTTATTTCTTTATGAGCCAGATTTGCTTTGATCCCTTTTAAGAAAGCCTGACCAAAATGCACTTTAAATCTTCTGCTTTTTCAGGTGCCTTTTAAGTTTGAGGACAAAAGACACAGGATCAAATATTCATAAAGTTATCATGGATAAATGAGACAGGAAATGTGAAGATGATTTCAAGCCACTGGAGCAGTGCAGATTTAGACTGGTCTACCAAATAAGGTGTGGGAGGCAAGGGACTAATGTTATTTTAAGATAGATTTGATAAATCTATAGGAGGGTAAGGATATGCTCACGGGAAAATTCCTCAAGCCAGAAGATTAAGCCATATGAATCCCTGGATATTCTGACATCTTGGTATATCCAAGGAGCTTCAGTTTGCAGTTGGTGTGCACCGGATTTGTCCTGGATTGATCCTGTGTTTAAGGCCTCCTGCTGCTGATGTGGAAATTACTTTGTGCCCCTTAATGCAAAGTTTGGATTTAGGGGTTTTTTCCCACCTTCCTCCATAAAACTGGAAATTGGCCTCAGCAGGTGACAGGGGGGCTGTCCCTTTGTCCAGATGTAAAGGAGGGTAACACATTAACGCATTCAGCCCAGTCCTCAGAGCTGAACAAACGATACCCAGGTTTGGTATCAGGAAATAATTCCTCCTTGTCCCCCTGCAAGTATGCCAGCAACCACAGCAAGGAAAAATGGGGAAGTTCTCTTCTTTGGAACACGGAGCACGGTTGCTTTCCATGATCTGCTGAGAATTTCATGTAACAAAATCCTCCCATGACAAAGACCTTGCTGCTGGGGTACGCAGCTACACCGCGTGGAAAAGGAACAATGAAATGGATTAACAGAGCTGAGTGAGGAAGAAAAAGATGGACTAGGACTGTTTGTTAATGTTCTTATGTTTTAAGACAACGTTCAGATGTTACAGGTTCCCTGGTTGATGTTTTAGTATGCAAGTTCTGTGTTCCCTCTTTGACGTACTGAAAATCCCTTTGTTAAAATGGCGCCTTTCTTGTCCCTCAGGAATTCCTGCACACTGATTGGTTTTGCCACAGCAAAGCCTTATCTTACATGGTCATTCCCCTTCCCTGATTTCTATATATGGCTCAGACCTTCCCCTTCCTTTCCTTTTATGGAAGGGGATTTGCTCCTCCCCAAGTTCCACCCTCCTCTAGAATGGTCTTTACCTACCCCTATATGCTATACATACACCATGGCTTTCTGACTCTTCCTCTCATTACACAGAATTAATTGCATAGAATTCATCAATTACTGCCGTGGCATTCTGACTCTTCCTCTCATTATGACCTAAAGGTTAATCTAGGCAAGTGTTGGCAATTCTGTGACCTGTGGAACCTTCTGAAGCTGAGAGCTGTAAGGAAACCACATGGGCTGTTTTCCCAGTCCTGCCAGGCTGAATAGAAGTTCTGACTGGAGCAGAGACAAGACTTGATTCCACGAGCACCTGGATGGTGCTGACATGAACAGTGTCACTCCCAGGCACAAAGCTCCAGCATGCAGTGAGTCTTGAGTACCTGAAATAGTGTGCACAGCTGTGTCCTGGGAAAGGGGACTCTAAGTTCAAACTGGTGAAAACTGGAAGAGGAGGAGCAGGAGGACATGGCTGAAACAAGGACAGATCTGTATAATCTCATCACAGTTGTTGTATTCAAGCTGGTGAATTAGGGCTTCTTCACATTGTTCTCGCCCCTCCATGGCTCATCCAGATTCTACAGCTCAGACCACCTGCGTTCTACTCTCTCTTCTCTCCACACTCCTCTCTTTGCTCTCCAATAATTCCACTTCTTCCCTCTGACGTTTTTCCAAATTAGCTGCTCCCTGGCTCTCTCCTGCCACGCTGCCCTCCGTTTCTGCTCTGCCCTCCATCCTTTAACCATACCTTGCCATGGTGCTCTTGGCAGTGGGGAGGCAGCTGGGGAAGAGGTCATTGCTGCTTATCAAACTAATTTTAGCTGCTAAGGTAGCATTTCCTTCCAGTCCTGGGCCTGGAGTGTGCCTGTGGTCTATGCTGCCAGGGACCAGCCCTGTGGGGTCCCAGTCATCATTTTACAAACTGTGTGTACAAATGTGTAATAAACCAATCTCTGATCCTGGGCTGGTGTCCACAAGCATCCCCATTTAATACTGCATTCAGAATTTAGCCCACAGAAACCAAAAATACTTATTTGAATCTAATACCAGTGAAAACATAACTAGCAGTTTGGTTTTGGAGCAATTTATAAATGCATTTAAAATACAGATGTGGTAGGGAAAATGTGGGGTTTTCATTCTCATCTATTACAAGTACTCCTTTCCTGTTATATTTCCATTGTATCCTGGCTTAGTTTAATTGGTGTTTTAGATGATCTGCCAACATGTATTTTAGTAAATACAACCAGTTAGTGCTGATTGCACAGACTCAATGTGTGGACATTTTCTGTGAATGAAAGCAGAATCTGGGCTTGTGTATCAAACATGAACAGGACAGAAATTTTTGGAGAGAAAGCATGGGGCAAACCAAAATTAGAGGGTGGTAGCCTTGAAAGTGCAGAAATACAAGGTGGTCTGGTTAACAACAGTGATTAAAAACCAACAGGAAAATTAACTCCACTTGAGTTTTCTTCCAGCGATACTGCAGGAGAACTCTGATCTGAAAATGTGTAAATGAAAGGCAAATTAAAACTAACTCTGAGGAGGAGATCCGGAGATGTGTCACTTCTTGCCTGGTCTTACCTTCTTACGCACCTGTTGCTCTTTGGCCGAGTGAGCCTTCACGTGCTTGCGCAGGGAGCTGGGGTCAGTGTAGCGCTTGGAGCAGCCAGGGATCTGGCAGGCGTAGGGTTTCTGTGGATGGCAGGGAAGGGAGAGAGGTCACATCCCTCTGCATGCCCACAGGAGGCACAGGGCACTCAAGGACGGCCGGTTTGGGGACACACAGTGTTTGCCAGCTCTGATGCTGCACGCCCTGCAAGCACCGAGGGCACCCGGCACAGCTGGTGTGTGGGATACAGGGCACTGGGCTGAAGGAAATGCCAGTGAGGTGTCACTGGGTGGGGTTTGAAAGCGTTGGTTTTTTCCCCTCAGCCTTTACAGCAAACAAAATTATCCTGAGCTCACCCAGTATAATGATAAAGATGGAAGCTCAGGGCCTAAGTTTTGGTTTACATCGTTTTTACAACAACTGCTAGGCACTGATGAGGCACCGTGAACCCCCAGCTCAGTTCTGGGCCCCCATGACAACGCACCCTTGGGTGCCTCCTTAAGGTAAAGAAGCTCTTAAGGGGGGTTTGTCAAAGCCCCTCACGACAGGAATGACATTGAGGTGCTGGAGCGAGTCCAGAGAAGGACAATGGAGCACAAGTGTGATGAAGAGCAGCTGAGGGAGCTCAGGGGGCTCGGCCTGGGGAAAAGGATGTTCAGGGGGGACCTTCTTGCTCTCTGCAACTCCCTGACAGGAGCGGGGAGCAAGGGGGGGTCGGGCTCTGCTCTTACAAACCAACAGAACAAGAGGAAACTGCCTCAAGTTGCACCAGAGGGGGTTTAGTTTGGAGGTAAAGAACAATTTCTTCATCAAAAGGGTGGTCAGAGGGAAGTGGTGGCATCACCATCCCTGGAAGTGTTCAAAAGCTGTGTGGATGTGGCCCCTGGGGACATGGTTTTGTGGTGGACACAGTGGTGCTGGGGTAACCATTGGACTCAAAGATCTTAGAGGTCTTTTTCAACCTCAGTGATCCTGTGATTCTATGATTTGCAGTAGAACAAACCTTGGGGCACAGCACATGTTTGGTTTCCTTCATACCTTGTTTCTCTTTTGAATGACAACACCAACGTCTTTCCTTTTA
This sequence comes from Anabacerthia variegaticeps, assembly GCA_035583185.1. Lineage (NCBI taxonomy): Eukaryota > Metazoa > Chordata > Aves > Passeriformes > Furnariidae > Anabacerthia > Anabacerthia variegaticeps. Next base: position 5,082,575 of record JAWWEW010000006.1, on the reverse strand, counting down.
CAACTTCTAACCAAACAACCTGTATCAAACATCAACATCTGAGCAAATCACTACAGAAAGAAAATCCACTATTGTTGACTTTGTTGGGAAAAAAACCTTTCCACCTTGTTTTGCCATGTGGCAGAATTTGCCACTTTTCTGTGGCACAGTACCAGCACTATCTCCTGGGCAGGCTGTTCCAGTGCTCTCCTCATACAGGAAAATAAAAGAAAATAAATAAATAAGGATACTCTAATTTAGCCACTGATTCTGGAGTCCCAGTAACTGAAATCCTCACCAAATTCTTCTCTCAGCCCTGTCTATTCCCAACAAATGGAACACTTTCTGGGTTACAGTACAAATTCCAAATGAAGGTGCAATTGCCATGGTGGGCAAAGGGACTCTGGCACTTTTTGTTAACCACTGACTTAGGTGCCAGCAAAATAGTGCTGCATGGCACAGCTCACAGAGCTTTAAAGTTGAATGGAGCATTCCTTTTTCCTCTGTTTTCTCGACTCATCTATCAGTATTACCTCAGCCTTCTCACTAGGTTTCAGAAAGAGGAGGCACAGAAGAGAAAAAAACTCAGTGGTTTTGGGAGAAGTGGCTGTGAGGTCCTTCAAACCAGTTGCTCTGCTCCTGGAGGAGTGCTGACATGCCCTTCCTACCACAAGGACAGACAGGTCCCCTTTGTTCTGCTCCTGCCCAGGAGAAGGATCTACTCCAGATGATTTAGTAGAGATTCCATCAAACTAGTGTACATCAGTACCTGAAATGATTTACAGACCCTCCTTTTGGAGAAGATAAATGATGGAGTGACCTACATGGAGAAGCTTTAAAACCAATTCCAAATGCACTCAGTAAGGAATAAGCAGCCTATATAAACCCCTTTTCTTTGTAAGTACCTCTAGAGAATAAGTATTGCTGCTCTGTCCAGCCAGCAGGAAATTTCTGAAGGAATAATAGAATCATTCACCAATTCCTGACCTGCCAGGCTAACACAGCACCTACCCAGAAAATTACAGGGCAAAGGAGATTTATTGAGAGTGTCTGGAACACAGAGAACTGACACCTGAGGAAAAACTATGGAAAACTTTAACAAATCCCTTAGCAGAAAAACCAGCAGAGTATTTTTCAAATCACTGATGTCATTCAAATTAGTGATAAAATCATTCAACTCAGTGATAAGGAAACTTAGATGAAAATCTGTCTGCCCTTACAAAGGTTCATGGCTATTTGCTTTGACATTCCAGGCAGTTGTTTTGTGCAGCCTTTGCAGAAGCACCATCCTGTAGCTCTGCTCTTTTTCTCATTCACATGAGCACACAATACACTGAGCTTGATTAAATACACAGGGCTTGATTAAAGCAGGTAAGTGGAAGTTAGTTACTGTGTGGAGGGGTACAGAAACAGTTTTAAAGAACCTGCAATGGAATAGCATGGAGGATGGTTTTTAGATACTTAAGATAGTTAGTAGAAAATGATTACTGTACCTTTTTCCTGATTTATGAGCATTTCAGATAATAAGAACAGAGATAAAGGGAGAAGAAAAGAAAACAGAAAGTTAAGACATTTGTCTTCAATATTGCACAGATAACACATATAAAGAATTTTTGCTCATTTTAGTAACCACTTAAGTTCCCTCTCAAAGCTAATAAATGGCACTCCATTTGTGACTTTGGCTATTAAAAATTGTATATATTAGATTCAAGCAGTTAAGTTTAAAAACTGCACTCAATTTAGTATATCCAGTTTCAAAAGAGACGCATTTTAGAACTAATTACACATTCAAATATCTCAGGTTAACTTTCAAATAAATAAAACATTGTTATTTTAAGTGTGCTTTGGTTTGGAAAATGTGACTGACTCGCTTCTCTTACTTGTTTGTTTTTGCAGGGCATAATGTACATCAGACATTCCTTAATGCTGCACTGTCTGAAATGTGTAACTGCTTAAAAAGTAAATATCAATTAAACTCAAAAGTTCTGCCCCATAAACACTTGGCCAAACGTTAAACCATATATTCACTCCTTTGAAAAAGACAAAGGAACAACTCTGCCTGTTACGCTTTACAAGCTTTATGCTGAGGATTTGACTTGTCTGCAAAGCTGTCTCATTACTTTATTTCCCTACAATATGGTGATATCATTTCAGTGGAGTCTAAGACAATGTAGAGAATGAAAGAATTGTTTTCTCACACTTAATTCTGATAGTGGGTACTTAACAAATATCATATAGCTGTAAGACAGATGTATTTCCACTTCTACAAAACTACTGTCCAAAACTGAGGTGCATTTACCTTCCACTGAGAGGTCTGAACTGCTTTTGCACTCCTTCAGAACATTCACTGAAGCAACACGGGACAGGAGGGGAGACAATGACACACATTTGGTGCAGCAGCAGTGACTCAGCTTTCACTCACGTTATACCTTATTGTGCTGCTGCCTCCTCTTACTGGAACAGGAACAATGGGAGAGCTTGCTGAGTAACTCACTCCTGCGTAACTTACTCCTCAGCATGAGTAACACAAACGAACTTGCCTTTCTTTGATGATGACTTTTTCACTTCTCAGAGCACATACAATTCAAAACAAAACAATGCTGCTTACAGCTGAGTTTTCTAAGACTCTCCTCCTGAAAAGGCAAAGTCCCCCTCCAGTTACAGAACAGAGTGTGTACAAGGAGCCCTGGAAAACTCGGGGCAAGTGCCAGTATGAAATCATGCTTACGGTGTCCAGGTGTGTTCGCTGATGCTTTGCTCGGTCGCTGGAGTTGCTGAAAGCCTTCTGGCAGCCAGGATGCTGACACAGGTATGGCTTCTCCCCAGTATGACTCCGGAGGTGAATCTTGAGGTTCTCAAGCCTAGAAAATGCCTTGTTGCACCCTTCAAACTGAAAAACGTCATAAAAGATCGTTGTAAAGCACTATTAAATAAACCATGTGCAGCCACAACGAGAACAGTGTAAGATCCAAGTTGGATGCGCAATAAATCAACCAACATTCAAACATCTGTTGAAATTTATGGATGAAACACAACATATTGTGCTGTTCATTTAATCTGTCACCGACGACATGGTGTGTAGCTCAGTAATAATACAAGGGTTATAAATATCTCACATGTTCTGTCTGAAGTACCGAACGCTTAAAGACATGGTGTCAGAACAGAAAATTTAAGGGAAGAACAAGTGTTCTGATGGGTCCTCTGAGATGTCCTAATTGGCACAGGAGCCACTGTGGGCAATAACAATTAGCTGCTACAGACAGAGAGCAAGAGGAGCTATTTGTGGTGGGTTAGAACCTGGTTTCGGATGTCTGAAATCCAATACACTGGAGCAGACGAGCACGGACTATTACAGGAAGACCTGATCCATTTGAAGATCAATCCAAAGGAACTCTGCTGTTATTCTGCACCCTTTTCTTTACTAGCTGTATCATTCAGAGCTGTTCTCAGCATTTATACAACCAGTAACCTGAGCAATTCTGACTTCTTAAGCACCCGTTTCGTTAGGGAGCTCAGTAATAAAATGCTGCATGGTGCTCATAACAAAAGTCACTGTTTCAAATTAGATCTGAATAAATAAATGAGTACAATTTCCAGCCACTAGGCCAAGGGAAGGGTGTTTTGCATTGCTCAGTGCTAAGTTTCAGAGTTACAGACAACAGGCACCTGCAGTGGAAGCCCTGTCTCTAGGATGGGCTTTGGGAACTCTCTCAGGTGAGCACAAATACATGTGTATGCACATTCATGCACCTGCAAACCCATGAAATGCACTCAGATACTTACACATGGGGAACAAATACGTGCACAAGACTTGTGTGTGATGGGATGTGTTACTTTGCCCACTCTAACTGCACCTTCATGGCACTGCAAATCTTCTTGTGTCTTATGCGGATAAAAACCTGGTTCCTCCATGATTTGAGATCTCAAGGAATGTATCTGAGAAACACAACCCAATTCACCTTCATATCAACACTAACAATTCTGAAAGGAGGCAAATGTATCTTCATAGAATGGTCTGGGTTGGAAAGGACCTTGAAGATCACCCAGTCCCACTGCCCTGCCCTGGGCAAGGACACCTTTCACTAGCCCAGGTTGCTCCAAGCCTTGTCCAACCTGGCCTTGAGCACTTCCATGGATGGGGCAGCCACAGCTTCTCTGGGTAACCTGTTCCAAGCACTGTTTCTGGAAGCCACAGTTTTCTGCACAATTCTTGCTCAAGCAGAGTAAAATCCATACCCTGACAAAATTAGTTGAGTGCTTTGTCACTTCCCTCTGCTTGAGTCAGGATTTTATTCAGCAGCTTTCCAGGAACCCGTGGTTCCTCAGATGGCATCACAGAAATGACCACTCTGCCAATCCTATTTGTGACACACACACACACTCACACCTCTTACACACATCAGTGCATTCAGCCTTCTGACTCAGCTGTGTATCCAGCCCCGCAGGCAGAGGGATGAGAAGGGAGAGTGGATGCAGATGGAGCCTCGAGGATGCTGTAACCTGGAGGCACCTGCTCTCCCTGTGCCTGCCAAAGGCAACTTAAACTGCTGATGGAGAAAGGTCAGCCACATCCTGCTCAGAGCGGTGTGTCTCTTAAGTACCTCCAAAGTGACCAAAGTGATCTGGATTCTGCAGCCAGCACTTCATTTTGGAAGCAGTGTCCTGTCATGGGATGCAGATCAGCTCTGCACACCACAAACTGAACACACAATGCACCCAGGCACCCCCGGAGGGGTTCCTGGAAAATCTCGGCCTTTCCCAGCCACTCACACATGAAAGGATCATTGTGGCTTTTATTGCCCTGGGCAGATATTTAATCTGTCTGAATGGCATATTGGGTCTATGTGTGCAGACAATTATCTGATATGTATATATTATGTCTTTCTCCATCACAGCTTTTGTGAGAGATCCACAGAGTCACCTGGAGACGTGCAGTCTGTGTCTTCAGAAGTTTACTTTGGCCACAACCCCCTCTCCGAACACTCGAGCTGGTGCGGGGAGGTGGGGGAGTTTTGGAAGTGACCAAGCCACCAAGGCTTCAAAAGAAACAAACTTTCTTCTTAATCATCACTAAAAATCTGACAAGGGTTCAGAATGGAGCAATCTGAAATGTGCAAATATGCTGAAGTCCATGAAAAATAAAGCAGAGTTTAGCAAATTCATAGTTCTCACAGGACATTCCATAAAGCCAGTCTGGCAAATGGAGTGAATGTTCTGAGGTCCTAAAGATCACTTCTTTCCTCTTTGTTCCCAAGCTTCCTCCTCTCCACAGTATCCTTTGATTAGTGTGTCCACAGCATCATATCCCCTTTGAACTAATATCCCTTTCATCTCTTGCAGGCCCCCTTTAAGTACTGAGAAGCTCTTCTAGGGTCTCCCTGGGGCCTTCTCCAGGCTCAACTCCCCCAGCTCCTCTTCTCAGAAGAGATGCTCCATCTCCCTAAGCATTTTTGTGCCCCCTCATCCCCCAGCCTGTGTTGATACCGGGGGTTGCCCCGAACCAGCTGTAGGACCCTGGACTCGGCCTTGTTGAAACCCATGAGATTCCCATTCCTCATTCGCTGAACAGTCCACACATCAAATCCACATCTCTCCAATGCAGAGAGAAGGGTCTTGACCCTCAGAATGTATTTCCAATGGACTACCAGCCTTCAGCTCTGTGTCTATAGCCTGATGCAGAGTAGGAAGATATGCTGATTAATCCAAACTCATTAAAGGTCCACCTCCATTCTCATTTATGTCAGTAGCAAAAAATTCCAATGGCAAATGTCCTAAAACATCTAAACACAGGCTTAACTCAAAACACTTGAAAGCACGTATGTTTAAGAGCTTGCTGGATTGAGACCTCAGGAAGAGAAGGAGCAGCCCTTACCATAGATGCTCAGAGCTACAGTGTAAGCAGCAACACTCAAATATTATCCTTTTACTGTGGCCAACAGCCTTTTGTTGGTAAGTATGAAATCCAAAGGTCTAATACCTGCAGCAGTAAGGTTTTTCCATCACCACAAACGCCTGGACATTCAGGGCTTTTCTTAATTATGCTATTATATCCTAATTCATATTATTTATACTACCCAGCCCTATTAAGCTGGATCTCAGATAGTGGGATGGTCAGAATGCAGTGACAAACTCAGTCTAAACCTGTGAGGTGGAACAACACACCAGCAAAGAGAATGATGTAACTCCAGCACTCAGATTTTTGAGAAGACACGGTTGGCAAAGGTTGGGTTGGTGAAACAGGAAGAAAACCAATGGAAACCGAGTGGGGGCAAGAACCTTGCTGGGAAGTGGTGAGAAAAGGGGAAGATGGAAGTCCTGAGAGGGAGGGAGGAAAGGAGTAGGTGCAGAGAGCTGAGAGGGATGGGGCTGAGAGAATCCACTCAGAGCTGCAGGAAGGTCTGTACTCTGAAGGACTTCAAGAAATACTATTTCAACTCTTATTTCTTGCTGGACCTGCTGACTGTGTCCCTTCCAGTTTTTCCCTGAAGTGGAGGTGTCTTAGCTGTACACGGATAAGATAACTTGCACAGGGCTGATGTTTTAGGATGACTTTTTAAGGTAATTCTTGGGTTTCACTGCTACTCACCAACTCTTTTAACCCTTCCACCTCCTCTTTCTACTTGGAGTGTGTTTTTGTTTATATACATACTAAATAAAACTACTCCTGGAGAAATGGGGTGCTCATTCTCTTTTTCAAATAACCTCCAGGAAAAGATCCAGCCATCCCACAAGTGTCTCAACTTCAACTACAAAGAACAAAACAAATTTTGGAAGGGCCTTAGGATGGTAAGAGCTATTTTATCAACTGAGAAGGCCACTTATGCTATCTCAGAGACATCTGCCCCCAATCTGTCACTGCTTAATCCTATAATCTTAAACATTTTGTGGACATTTGATGCCTGGGATAACTGTAACAAATGCTGCATGATCCTCGAGGTCTGTAAATGTCAACAGAGCTCCTAAATAAGTTCATCAATAAAAGTAATAATTATATTGCAATCACTACTTTTGCCTTTACTGTGAGATCATTCCTGTGTGTTCAGACACTGCTATGGTGCACATATTTGAGCACAGACACAAAACAAGCCACGTGATTACAGGAAGAGCACAATGCAGTTACTGGATTTTGTAACTACTGCTGCGTTTAGAATAGGGCTTCTACTAGGAAAAAAATCTTGTAGGAATTTCTGGGACTAAATTAGTTCCCTACCACATGGAAATACATATGTTACCTTTGTTTTGCACTAAAATATCACTGGAGTGTAGCTGCTGCAACATCATGTGTTTAAAAGGCATATTTATGAAAACACTGAACTATCTCACAGTGATCTAAACACATCACAATCTTCCTAACAAAACAATTTAATCTAATAAATGTAATTGCTTAAAATGTTTTTTCTTCGCTTCCAGATTATACTTTGAATGCACCTGAGAATGTTGCCATGCAGAAATAACAGCGTGTTCCCAAGAGGGTTTATATTATCAAATGTTTACCATTTTCACAAGCATATTTAATCACGGTCATGTCTAGAATATCTGTCAGTGGTACAGATCAGAAGAAATAAACTATAAACTAGCCAGCTCAGACCATGGGCTGAAGCAATAACTGACATTTTCTTAGGAAATGAGTTATGACTGAAAAAGAGAAGCCTTCACAGTCGTGGTGCTAAATAGGTCCAGTGTGCCATTAGAGCAAGCTCATTAATATACACCTCTACTCTCCACTGCAAGATCAGTTAAACAAGCTGCCTTTTATTTATAGACCTAAAAGGGAAAGAGCAGGTCATATTGGCTGCTGACATCTCAGACAGCCTACAGATGGAAAACCCAAAACATTTCATTCCAAAGCATTTCATGCTATCAATAGGAAATCTGATGTCTGGTCAAAACATCCACAAGCCTTACGAACATTGTGAAATGTTCTTTCTTCCCAACTGATTACAAAATTGGGAAAATTTTATTGAAAAACATGTTATGAGAAAAAGGATCCTGTGAGGCTGAGTATCCCTTCTGGAGGGGAGGGAAGAGTCACAGCACTCTTTAAATAGCATCAATGTTTCACAGCACACTGAGGCCAATGTGGGGCTGTGGCTGGGAGCCCAAGGGGCTCCAAACTGCTACGAACCTCAGGAACTTAAACACAGGAGTTGTTCCACCCAACACCACAACCAAAATATCTGTCTTGGTGCTTTGTCTTTCCTAGCTAACTCCTGATTAATGTTTAATTTGCTGTTGTAACATCAATGTAAAGCCCTGATCCTGCAAAGAGTTGTGTGTGAGCAATACGACTCATGCAAGGGGTTTTATTAAACTCAACAGAACCGTAAAAAGCAACCCATAGGAACAAGCTCTCAACATCCTAAAGAATCCCAATTCATTTAGCCAAATTCAAATTTACAGATTTAAATTGTTAGAAGCTGCTTTTTCCCCCTTTGTGGTAAGAATAAAATGGAAGATACTTGTAAGAGAAAAAAACCTGGGTTTGGTTTTATTTTTGAAGCCTGAACAATTTATGTTTGCAAAGTGACACTTCTATGTGTTATTTCATTTGAGTCCTGGGAAAAACTGCTTGTACTTTTTAATATTTGTCTTTTAAAAAAGCATTTAGAGCTTTAGCCAGACTGTTGTACAGTGTAAGAGAAGGTAAAAGGTTCACAATAGGAAAAAGAAAAATGTAGAAAAGTATGCCACAGTATAAATGCAACACATCCTTCAGATTGTGGGGGTTTAGGGCAATCACAGGCAACCATTTGACATCAGCACCCTGTACACCAGGAGCTCGATTGGATTTGAGCTGTCACACAGGTTTTATTTCCTAATCACCATGAAACTGGGAAATACAAATATACACTGAAAATCCTGGAGGAGGTGTTTGAACTAAACAAGACTTTGGGCTGCCCCTTTTATTTCAATTTTATTTGCAAGCCCCTAAGCCCACATTCCTGAGCCCCTCTGGCAGCACCAGGAGCTGTGGGAGCAGGAGGAATTCAGTCAGGACTCTTTGCACAGCCACCAGCTCCCATCCTGCACATGGGATGAGTTCCATACACAACCAGCCACCTGCCTGCCAACATCCCCTCCACGGGGTGAAGGTAGTTCCAAGCACTGAAATATTCATGGATTTATTTCTTCTAGTGCTAATCAGGGAGCAAACAGAGCTTTTTCCATCCGTTTTCCAGGAAAAGACAAAATATTCGAGCATCCTTTTCACAAGACCCCATTGCTAGCATTAGAACTCTTTTTTAATAATCCTTCTTTAATCAAGCAGAAGGATAAACATTTATTTGCTGCAACATATGAGAATGAACCAGCAAAGTTGGGGATATCTTATTATCAGCAGCATAACAGCCACAGATTTTGCCATAAGGTTTTGCTAAATATGTCATTTGGAAAGCAAACAATTTTCTGAAACCTCATTACAGTTGGACTGAATGCAGTATTATGGCTTGCAAGCAAAAATAACATTACATGAGGCAACATTTTAAGGAACAAAATGCAAAATTCAGAGAGTCATGTAATGAGCAAAGAAGACACCCCATGTCAGCCCCTTTATTTCCTCAGATTTAATTGGGAAAGTATTCTTTGTTTGGGATTTTTTGAATAGCTTACAAGCTATTTGAAATTAAAGGACAACACACAATCCAAGATTTTCTGCTCTAATATCTGAAGCCAGATCTGCCTGTTTTGGGGACAAAATTAAGACTGAACAAAATCAATTAAAAACCTTCTCCAGCTGTGCCAGCAAAGAACCGCAAATAAATTAAAATGTTTCCCTCCAGTACTTTCAGATTATTTTAACAAAAAATATAGTTTCCTACATGTACTTCAAAACCTTGTTCCTCTGGATCAGCGAGTCATTCCTTCACTTTCCCAGGAAACATTTCTATTCCAGTTTGCATCTACTCTATCTCAGCTGAAACTTAAATGAAATTCTGTCCCACACCCTTGCCTGCATCTTTGTGTTCTGGTCCACATTTTAGCTACATCTTAAAAGAACAGTCAGTGCTCTTGGTCTGGGGGCTCTCAGTAACACTGCCAACAGTTCTGTACTGACATGCAATAGGTGCTCATGTTCTACTTGCAAGTTTCGAGTGAAAAATTAAATTATAAATTAATAATATTTATTAATTTACAAATTAATGAATAATAAAGACAGAATGCAGCCTCAAAGGCAGAATCCATTATGGTTGATGTGGGCTAACCAGTTGGGGTAAAAAAATAAAAGGAAAAAGAAATAGACAACAACAGCAAGAAAGAAAAAAAAGTAATTATAAAAAGAAAACCTACCTCAAAACTTATGGCTGATTAGCATAGCGTAGCATCTTAAAAGGCCAAAATACCACATGTGTGGCATGTTACAAAAGAAGATTAAAATAAAGGAAAAAATAATTCAGAGAACCATGAAGTCTCAAAACATCTGGAGTTTTATAGTAACAAGGAGGAAAAAATCAAAAACATAATTGAAAAAAGTCCACTGCGATATATTATTGTACAATGAAGCTTAATAGAATTGAAAGGAGGAGAGATGAAAAGGCAAAATAAGGGGAGGAAGAAATAAAAGAAACGGCATTTATATTTTAAAGATGTCACTGAGGGTTTTTATCCCAGTTATTAAAAATTACACACCCTGCTTCTGTGAGCTGTCCCTGTGATGTGCTGAGCGCTGTCTTTCAGAGGAGGACATTCATCCACACTGGGGAACTCAGCAACCCCTCCGTGCCCAGGGCAGGGGCACTTCTCACTCCTGCTTCTCAGACACATCTGCACAGAGGATGGCAGAGAAGCTGCCTGCCCTGGTTCCCATTCTGGATCCAATGGGAGATTTGAAGAGAGGCAGGACACACAGGAAAATTAAAAATGGTTGCTAAAAACAATGCACGCATTTGGGAATTAAGCAAACAATCTTTAGCTGTTCTGTTGGCATCAGGCACTAAGATCAACTGCAACTGAAATACTCTGAACATACTCACTAACAAACATTTACATGGAAAAGCAAAATGAAAAACTTCCCTCTTTACTTCATATTTTTCCTGTATTTTGTTATGAACCAGTAAAGGAAGAGAAGGATCTACACACAGTTCAGGGTGCCTTTTAACAGGCCGACAGCTTATCTAGGAACAGGATGGGTTTCCAACACACCCTAGGCAGGGTATCCCAGGATGGGTCGGTGCTCCCTCTGTCCAAAGCCACAGGAAGATTTGGGACCAGCGTGTGCCAAACCCCTTGTGTCACAAACATGATGCCATCTGGCAACAGTGAGTGTCCATCCTAAAGTCCCACTCATCCCCCCGACTACTAGGGGCTTTTGGTCTTGGGAAACCCAGCTCCCATCTTTGTCAAGATCAATAAATAAGAAAGTTTTACAGTCATAGGTTGTCACACGTCATCACAGCTTACGAAGTGGCTCCTGTCCTTGGCAGATCAAACGGAGGGGGGGATCCTGTGGATGAAATCTGACCTACAGCTGGAAATTGCTGGCTACAGCTGATTAAACCAGTCCCCCACAACCAAATTCTCTCTTAAGAGACATGAAAAATAGCAGCAAGGTAACTCTCCATCCACCTACGGTGGGGCTTTTGCTGCAAACACAACTTTTTGTACATGGTTCAACACAAATCATTAGTTTTCCTCACTAAATGTGTTTCATGGAGTGTGTAACTTTGTTGCTGGGGGTTTCTCCAGCAACAAGATAGAGGGGATTGTTTTATTATCTTCAGACCTATTGTCCTTCTCATACTCTATCTGTGCTCATTTCCACGAGCACATAATGGACCTTTTGTCTCTTAATTGTTACTTCTGAAGATTAGATCCCTGCCAATTGACAAGCTGCATGAAACTGTCACCACTGGATTAATCTTCACACAAAGTGATAAGAAGAACATACAAATTTCTCTAAGGTTCCTCTTGGTAAGGGAGGAGACAACAACTAAGTGGGACTTCCCATTCTCTGACAGGCTCCTGGTCTTTTCTGTGCCATGCTGGGCCGATCTGATTATCTCCAAGTGAAGACCAGGGTTCAACGTGCAATTCAAGGCTAAAATGATTAATACCTGATACTTCTCACATGTGGAAAGCTGAGCTCTGACAAAGAGCCCCACAGGAGCTGCTGGTCAACCACTGGGAAACAGAGACTGGGCAGTGTGGTGGGAGCCTGCTGTCACTGCAGGGTTGGTGACTTTATTCTGCTTTCCCTTGTGCCATGCTTGTGGAGCAGAATCCCAAGGGACATGGCTCTCTCCTTCACCCATGGACCCACTCCAGTACAGCAGGATCCCACAGAGCTACAGGGCAACAACATGGAGAAGGATAAGCTCTTTCTGAGAGAACCAGCTCTCTTCTCTTCCCAACAAATAAGGAACTTATCCTCACTTTACCCCAAGTCATTACTTTTAGTCTTGCAGTGTTTGCATTTCGTCTTGCTTGGCCACGTTCATTACATGAAGGAAAATCTGAGAGATTCATTCCCAGAAAAAAGTTCCTAGAAAAAGACATCACCTGCTTTAAAGGAAGTCAGTTTTCTGGCTTTGTCCAAACCAAATCAGTGTCTAGGCTTGGCCAGGCCCTGTGCTGTTTGTTGGAAGAGCCATGTTCCAGAGACTGGGAACACAGTGCTGTTGTTGCCCCCTTGGAAATGATGCTGAGCTGCAGCAATGGTCCAAACCTCCAAAGGAGATGTTAAATCAAGATTTAGGGAAAAAACACCCCGAAGTCCATTGCTGCTCATGGTGACCTACACCCCAGCACACTGGACTGGTGCGGGTGGTTCCACTCTCCACCAAACCCTGCTCTAGGTTTAAGTGCTGGAGCTCCTTCCAAAGCCTGTGGTGAAGATGAAGATGAGCTCTGCTGAAGAGCAGCCGGCGTGGCAGCGGTGCCAGGTCCCTCCATTCTCTGCAGCACTGTGGGATCCTTTGGATAAAAGGCAGTATGGCAATGTTCTTTTCTGAATAGCACTTAATGTTTTCCCACAGTCTTATTGTTTACAGGGAGTTTAGCGAGTCGCTTCACTAATTTAAAATAGATTGTATCCCACATGGGTGGATAACAATAACACATATTGGTGAATCATATGGCTTTCAAATGATATGTATGAAAAAGAAGTGCTACACATATTGTCTGAAATTTTATTGTGTGAAACCACAGCACTTAGCTCCCTACCAGCTGTGTCAACAATTCAGTGTAATAAACTAATACAATTGCAGAGTAACAGCAAGGTTAGTTGTGAAAAACCTAAGCTTAAAAAAGAGATGCAAAAAGAAGACGTAAATGAATACAGATGGACATTCTTTCAGGTGGGAATAACCTGCCTTGCAAATGATGCGACCTCCTGAAATTCAGATTGCATGGTATAGCTTGCCATCTAAAATCCTGAGAGGAAAAGGCATTATATGGGTGAAATGATTTTTAAAAGGGAAGAACGGTAGGTTTTGGTATCTGAGGGGCCTGGTGTGTTACACTTGGACTGTACAACCACTGCAGAATGACCCCATCTTTCTACAAACTACATACCCCGGGTCAGCTGGAAAATGAAAGAAGAATAAGAGTCTTCCCTGGACTTTGTTCCAAGGTGCAGACCAGCCTCCCATCCACGCTTCACACACATGACGCAGCCCCGAGGACGCTGCCAAGGGACATTCCTGACATACTTGACCAATAGCAGCCCGTGTACAGGAAAGGCTGAATGAGCCAGGCTCAAACAACAAAGGTTTCATATTGAGCTGTCTCACATAATTTTTAATATGCTGCTAAATAAATAAGAAAATAACGGAATAGAAGACATTTTCTAAGATAATATTTTGAGGGAAAACTGGAAAGGGAACTCGGCGGAAATAGGTTTTAAATTGAAATGTTGAACTGTAGCCCAGAAATGACGAGAAAATTAAATCTCTTTTTGTCCTGAACCCCAATAAAAAAAGTCTTAAACACTCTCAGTAGACCACAGTTTTCAAATAAATGAAATTATGTTATTGTCATGCATGATTATCCAACATTTAGAAGGTATCTGCAAGATTTTCCTGAGAGTTCTACCTCCATCCCAGAACTTAGCAGGAAACCACAATCACTTCTGTACCTTACGTGAAGGACTTTGAAATGAAAGTGCCTCAAAATCAAATATAAGCAGCTTTCAACATGTGCATTTAATCTTCCTAGGTTAAGAAACACCCTGTGGCCACCACACTAAAGAACTGAAAACGTAAATTGAAGAAATTATATCCATATGATTAAGTAAGATTCTTAAAGAGAAACATGTTGTTAAGTACTTCATTCAAAATAAAATGAAATGCAGTAAAATAGAAGCTATTTGGAATAAATCACTGACGCACATGCTTTCTATGCAAAATGGCAGCGTTCAGCCCAGAGTGGACATCTGGAGCAAATTAGCATTATGTTGAGAATAATATAAAATTAAAACATTTAGTTTCAGCTTCTAAAATTAAATATAAAATCAGAGACCAATGTTGTGTTGGACAGCTCGCCTTGTGACTCTGATAGCAAGAGTTTATTTTGTTTTTCAAGTTGTTTATGCCTCCTATCACTGTTCCTGGAGCCCTGATACCATCTCTGCAGAAAGCACCGGGCACAAGAGTTGTCTTGAAATGTTCTGCTGAGTCCTGTGCTCAGGGTTCAGCACGAGGAGCCTGAGCCCAAGCGTGCGCCAGAGCAGACTGCGTAAATCAAGCAGAAATGACCCAAAACTACAGGCAGAACTCAGACCACACCCCAACCAAACCTCCCAGGGCCAGAATGTTTCACTTGGACATTTGCAGGCTGAATCCACACCCCCTGGCTCTGGAGAGCACCCCCTCTTAAAACGTGCTGGGCTCCTCCTGGCTGCTGGAGCTGCTCCATTCAGGAGAGGGCAGGTATGGCCAACCCACAGCAGCATTCCCAGCTCCCACTGAGCTGAGGGAGAGAAGCCTCTGCTCCTGGTGGGACCTGCCCTATTTGTTTCAGGGACAGAGCCTATGCAGGAGGCTATTGCAAATCTATTTCCAATCCCAGACAAAGATTCTGTCCCCACTCCTGTATCTTCCATGTGCAAACTCCAAGCATTTAAGACAACTGAGCATTTGTAGCATTTTTCCTTTCACTTCCTAGAGATTAACTGGGATAAAGGAGGTGTATAGGGCCGTTACTGCATCCACAAATGGGTGTTCTGTGTCACTTGAGGGAAAAGTCTTGGACTTGCTCCCCCTGAATACCCACCCTGACCCCTTTGGTTCTGAAGCAGGGCAAAGGAATTCTTCTGCTTCCTTGGGGCGCCAGGCTTGGCAATTGTCAAGACCACAAACGTCAGGGGAAGAACTGGAGAGAATGCTTGACATGCAATGATCTTCAGGTAATTTGCTAAAGCACCTTTAGGCTTTGAAATATTCTCCTAGATGCTCAAAAAGAAAATAATGTCGAACAAGCAACCAGAATATACTTCATATAGCCTAAAAATGAGCTCTTTATAGTATGGCTTATCTCCCTTCTGATATATTTGGGAACATGCCAACCTTGCCACCTGTTCCTGGACTTCCTTTAAGGTAGCCCTGTCTTTCAACATGAAACCTAAATTGGATGTGCAGGGACTTGCTCCTACACTTTGCAGTGTAAACACCTGCACATATGTTTTAAATAGTCCCACACCTCTGTATGTAAAATTTCAGACACCTGTGAATTGGCTTTAAATGGGCCCACTGGGTTTTGTGGATGGAGAACAACTTCCAGGTGCAGTTGAGGAAGGTTATTTCAAGGGCACAGGCAATGTACAGCCTCCAGTCTGAGTAGCTACAATGCTACACTTCCAAACTCAGAGCAAGCCTTTAAACACGGGTCCCCTCTGTCACTCATTAATCACCTACAAAATGTGGGAATAAGTGCATTTGTGTCTCTCTGGCTTGTACTGAGCCCTAATTCATTGGCCTTTAATTCTCTAAAGCTCCTTGAGATCTTTGCACTGAGTGAGCACTCCACAGGTAAGAACAGTCCCAGCCTCGCTTTTCGTGCAGCTGCACAGGGAAGGCTCACTTTTGCTGGTCTTAGACCACACTGCTTTGTGATTCTTTCTTTTCATGACTCTACTTTTAAACACCAAATACATTCTGTTGCTTTTATCCAATTCTACCAGCACCTTCACATGAGAACATCACAGTTTATTTCTTATCCCAAAATTTTGGCCTGGTTTGACCCACTGTTTACTCATAGAGTTCTTTTTAACACTTCCTTCCATCACATGTATTCAAATTATACTCGATGTGAATAAAGGCTGGGAGGTCTGAATTCATCTACTGTGTATCTTTTTAAATCCCTACCTTTCCTCTTCCATTTCTTCTTTAGTCACCTCATAATTGGCAAAAAAAAGAGTGGGTTTATTTTTCTGTGTAAGAGATGAGCTCTGCAGCAAACTTGCTTCGATTTCACGGTAATCTACGTGACCACAATGAATTCTTTGAAAAGGAGAATGAACTTTTTCATTTAATGAATGAGTAGAACTTTCCCAAAAGCTACCATCATTTTTTTTTAAAGCCGTGTCCTTTTCTCCTTCCCCAGAAGAATGTCCAAAACAACCTCAACTTTCCATTGCAAACAAACACGTATTTTAATGACAGTGAGGAAAGGTTTGTTGGGAGGAACAGTACCTTCTGTTAGACCAGCTAATGTAGATGGAGATCATCTTTAAGGTCCCTTCCAAGCCAAACCATTCTATGCTTCTGTGATTCCATGTAAAATTCTCTCCAGACTGACCACAAGGAATTGTAGCCAGAGTAAAGAAATGACAGAATTTAAACACCGCTCTACAGAGGTCTAATGGGCACGGGGGGCTTTATGGGACAAAGAAAGAGTGGGCTGAGCTGCCCTCTGCCTCTCAGAACAGGTCATTCATCCAGACTCAGGCCACCACAACTTCCAGCTGTGGAGCAGGAGGTGCCCAGTGTCCCCAGTGGGCACTACCCGGTGCACAGGCATGCCATGGAGACAAGGAGATGGCAGCTGACAGCCATCCTCAGGGGTGGAATGGGAATACCTTGCTTTGGACAGAGCAGGAAATGTAAAACAGCCTCTACCTGGCACTGCTCCACTTTCTTTTTCACTTTTTACCCTTGGGACAAAGAAGGAGTTCTGTGGATCCCTCCTACTCCCAACTCAATGCAATCCTGGAAATCCCAGGCCCCGCAGGAATGGAGAGATGCAGCCGTTCTTTCTGTCCAAATAATCCTGAATCAGATGTTCAAAACTACTTTTTTAGCTATGTGACCCAGGCCTATCTGCCATGAGAACGCAGCCAGAGTGATGGACTTCTGAAATTCAGAATGGCTCATCACCACTGGAATGCCTGCTCTTCAGGACCTGTATAATGCCAAATAACCCTCCCCATCTATCTCCTGACATTTTCCCACCAAGCCAGGCAGGTAAAGGAGCTCAGTCTGGTAGAGGAAATGAGGCTTGGAAGAACAAAGAAGAGAATTATGGGCTCTGGGAGGATAAAACCAAAGCCCGACTGGGTTGGAGGGCAGGGAAAGACAGGGTGTGGGGAGATTTCAGGAAAGCAAATGGAGCAGTTTGGTTCTCAACAGGGTCAACTGCAATCACCATCTTGCTTTTGCCGTGGGGTCACCAGGAAAAACAGAGCAGCATAAAAAAGCAAGACAAAGGAAGCAGAACAAATGCTGAGCAACCCATGTGGCAGACTGTGCCCATTAAACAGAAAAGAGTTTAAAATTAGAACCCAGGATGGTGACAAAAGAAGTTACAAAGAGGGTACAGAATACTCCTCCTGCTTCTGAATCCTGAGTACAATGAATAATGTGATGCTGATTTTGATGTGTGAACCCAGTTCTGCTTAAGATCAGCCAAGTCCATGCACCTAAAATACCCCACCATCAGGCAGCACAAAACATACCCCATTTTTCTGTTATTTTGTTTGGTTCTCCATTGACATTCCCCACCATAACTAACACATGATTTTCCCTCAAAACTTACCATGACAAAATCACAGCTCTTAAACTTAAGAGTACAGCCCGCAGGCTCTGAGTTAAAGCATGCCCTGGCACAGCAACAGCCATGGAGGACATACCCAGCCACAAAGGATTACGCCAACAGATTACCACAGACACATTTGTGCACTCACCATTAACAGTCACACACAGCGATCTCTGGCAAACAATGCCAGTGACAATAGGAAATGACCCTCCATCAGGGCACAGAAAAGATTTGGCCAACAGAGGAGACCCTCTGTGAGCATTGGGTAAAATCACCTTTTCCCCTAGGCCGGCCGGCCCTGAACAGAAGCTGAATCCACACACTGCAAGGCCACTGAATCACGTCAGTGGGTTCAGGCCTTAATGAAGCTTGTAAACATTTCTTAAGAGTCCTTTCTCCCTGCATCAGTATCAGTTTTCACAGCATATAAAACCTTCTTGGCGTAGGGCAGAAAAAGGGAAGGGTCAAGTATATTCCTGTAGTCACAGCAGCATCTGTGAGGAGTGTTTTGTGTATCTCTAGTTGCCTCAGAGACACTGTGCCAACCTGGTGGGCCAGTCCTGACCTCACTGAACTGAACCACCAAACTGAACCACAAAAACGCACTTGGGCATTACAGGCTCTCCATGTGGCCTGCTATGGCACTGCCCTGCCCTCTGCTCTCTTCACAGCATCACTGCATCAATCTGGACCATCCTTGCAGTTTGAAGCCCACCTTTCTTTCCTACAAGGCATTCAATGGCATGGTCCCACAGCGTGTACAAAATACAGGCAAGTCTTTGGTAGAGAGGTTCACTCCTGCGCGGAATAAAAATAATCCCAAAAAGACTCCAGGGGAAATAACTTTCTTCAGAGTGATGATGGAACAGCCCAGGGAATGTGCTGTCAGGTTTGATAGTAGGAAGAAATGATTTTGCTTTTACCAAAAGTATGTGATTATCGTGTCGGTTTGCAGGTTGTTCTGAAAAGTCAAGTTTGTTTTTTTTTTTAGCAAAAGAAGTTTTGCAAATCCATTCTTGTTCTAACAGTCAAGTTTCTCAGCTCTCCCATCTCCAAGACAGGAATGAATTGGGTGCTAAATCACAGGACTGGCCTTTTCCCTTCACTCTGTAAATCCAGCCAAGAACAGTGCAGCATGTAAAAAATGCAAAGTCCACTGGTCCACACACAAGGTACACAAAGCCAGACTCTCACCAGTTCACCTGGGATTTTCTGCCTTTCTCCCCTTAAGCTGTGGTGTTGGAATAGAAACAAGAAGTTGGCACAGCTGTCCCAGACACAAACCCACTGGCACTTCATTTGGTATCTTAAAGTGACAACAAACCAACAAACCCCAAACATTTTAATGCCAAAACCAACAGTCTAGCTCCAAATGCCTGCTAACATTGATGGCAGGGATAGGAGATCTGGAGGCAGGGACCACAGTAAATAAAACCTTGATTTCTTTTCACTGCTTTTAATGCCAGCTGAGAAGTTGTGAAAAACTGATGAACTCTAAACTCTAGGCACAGCACATGCTGCCCAATTTCATGCCCTTTCAGAGCTGGGTAGGTGATCTAGGATGTAAACGGCAGTATAATAATGGTGAGGATAAACAGGATAAAAACATTGTAGTTGTGCATAGAAAAGCAAAGCCATTATGACCCACTTTTTACTGCTGGCCACTGTTCAATAGCTGGCAATTTAGCCAAAGGAGCCCATTGCCATGGATCTGTGATCTGTCAGGAACAGTTCTCAGCTGAAACACACAGTTAGTTACTGCTATTCTTTGATCTGCTCTTTGTGTATGGCATTTTATGCTCCGATTGCATGCACAACAATCCTAACTGGAAAAGTGTGTGTTCTTACAACACTCTCTGATGTAGTGCACTGGTTTGTTTATAATATTAACTGGGTTTTTATTTTACTTTAATCCTTCAAATTGACACTTCCAGCATGCAACATATGTAATATACATTCCTCCCTGCAAAAAACTTCTAAACTCTAAATAATTTGAAAAAAAAATCCCTTTGGAATTTAGACCAAAATTTGGGCTATGATTTTATAACTATTAAAAATAATCAGATTTTTTAAAAATGTCCTTATTATGGTTCTGCTTTACCACCACAAGTTCATTTGAGAACAAAACTGAACTGGTTGTAGAGAGTACAAGCAATTCTTCCATCAGGTCCTCTTCCAGATTAAACTAAAACCACACCACACTTGTTTTCTAGTAGCTTTAAGTGTTCTTAAGAAAATCGAAGGTTTTCCTTTTTTGAAACGAATAAATATTTTCTTGTTCGTGTTTTCCAAATTATCTTTGTGGACCCAAAACCTCAAAACCAAAACTCTGTTTAGTTTTGCTTTTAGTGAAAATGTAGATTCTGGCAATCATGTCTGTGCCAAAGGATCTGGGAGCTGGCATAGGAATTTTGCTTGTCGTATGGATACCTCTTAAGTGCCTGTCTCTGGTTTACTTATCTCCCTTCCCTCTGACCTAGCAATTCCTATTTCAACACATGTATTTAATGGATTTATGTGTAAAAGAAAGAAAGAGAGATGTACATATTTTTGAATCCAGCCCAGTATGAAGCAATCATTTTCAATTAGCATGTCCTTAGATGAATACAATAAGCCAGTGTTTTTCATTTCCAATTTGTTTTGTTCTGTGCAAAAGGAATTAAAGAGATAAAGGACATACAAAAGACTGGTCCCAGATGCAGCTGTAAAACAAGATTTATCAATTAGTATGTCAGAACTATCAGGCTGGCAACCATTTCTAGGGCTTCAGAATCCTGTCGTTTAGTTGTCTCAAGTTTTCTGCTTTTAATTAAATATTGGACATCAGGCTGGTTACTTGAGTAGCATCAAAATAACATTTAGTGGACAAAGTAATTCATGTTGACCATCACAATTAGAGGAACAAGAAGATGTACTAAATAAAGGTCACCTCCTTCCTTTCACTTCTAGAGGAGGAACTTTGGAGCACGAAGTACACACTATAGCATGTTTTCAAAGAATGCTGTTCTTACTTAATTAGCAAAGCCACCCTCCCACTGCCTTCCCTGCCATGTGCCCCAACATTGGAAGTCACACTCAGCACAGGTGCTGAAAGTACAGTTTTCTCTTGGAGCAAATGTAACTTGGATGAGCTGCACTGAAAGAAAGTCAACTATATTTGTCACATATACAAAGTATGACCCAAATCCTCTGCAGGTGTGTTCAGCAGGTATCATCTAACCTCAGCTCAGAGCCCAGTGTCACAAAGCAGGCACTTTGGTACCACCGCTGACTTAAGGAATTCCTACCGTTTTTTACCCTTTTTTGCTCATCCCTCATTTGTTTTGCATGCTTTCAGTTCATCCACAAATGCTTGCAGAACCATGCTGTGAACCAGACCATTGGCTTTACCAGAGTCCAGATCTGAGAACATCAATTTTAATCAGGATCTCTTCAGTTCTAACTGTGGATCCCATATGACAAACAAGGGGCAGTAACATTCAAACCCTGGTGTGTGAGCCATGTTTGCTGCTGAAAGCCCACACACTGTGGAAGTGTGTTTGGAGCAGCAATGGGCTAGCCTAGCCAAGGTTGCAGGGTGCTAATCGACAGCATGGGAAATCACTTCCTGATCTCTAAAGTAAATGCCAATTATACAGTAAGACTGCAGCCTGCTTAATGCTCCTCTCCTTGCTTAGCTCTGTATGATCTCCCTCTTCCTACCCTACAAGTCTCCATGCCCTGCAAACTGTTCCACAGCCTGACCTGTGCCTTGGTGAATCTCAGACTTGTTGAAGTAAAAGGCTCGATACAAATGTGAGTGATTATTACTATTACAATTTCCATTCATTTTAAAAAGCTGACATTTTCACAGGCACACAGACATTAAGCTTTTCATCCTCTAGTAGGTGCAGATGAGAAACGACTGCTAAATTTTAGAAAAATATGTGCTGATCATGTTTATCATTGCATACAGTAAGACAGAGGGAGAGAGAGCATCTGATTATCCTGACATAAATCTCTGCAGATAAATAGCATTCTGTGTGGCCCTAGTATTTGTTGACAGAGTCTTGTGGTGCTTTCTTCTCAGCATCACCTAAAGAGCAGAGCCAAGAGGAAAAAAACCATGAAGAGGGAGTGCTCAGCAAAGCCAAGCCATCCTATCTCTGCCCTCTCCAGGCAGTGGCACTCAGCACTGATGCAGAATGTGCCTTTCTGTTGGAGCAAATATAAATTAGATGAGCTGCAATGAACTAAGGCCACCTGCACTTGTCAGGTATGCAGAGGCTGAGGTTTGCCCATGAAAACAAACCCCAGCACTTCATCCTAATTTCTCAAACCTGTGCCTGTACTGTAGCTGGTTTGTATCTGCAGGGTAACATCCACACATTACCCACCTGCTGTCCATCCCAGGTCTGAAGAGGCCAGGACATCCCTGCTCCCACTAAAAGAAGGACTGAAAGAAAGCAAGCCCTATGCACACCTGCAGCTGCCACCTTCTTTCCCCTGCTGCACTGGGTGGGGGGATGAGAGGTTGGCAAAGGTAACTTCTAACATGTCCCCTGACTGTGGGAATGGACCTTCTCAGCTCGTCAGCAATGCTGAAGGCAGAGAGAAGGCAGGCAGACAATGCCCAGTGGCTTTTGCCAGCTCCTGTGGGACAGCTGAGGCTCTGCTGGAGCCGGTGCAAGCCATGTGTTTTCTCAGTCCATTCACATTAACTCTTTCTTCCACAGCTCCCAGAAGGTTGTGCTTACCTGAACTGGATATTCCAGAAGAGAACAAAATATCCCTATCAAATTAACTGAGCTTTGATTGCCAAGTTTCTAGTTTTGTTCTGCTAATAAAATAACAGGAGGGTGGTGCTGAACAGCTAAGACTCGCATGTGGATCTGCAGTGAAGTTCTCCTATGGCTACACAGAGATCAAAACTGCCAAGTAACTTCACATCCCTGTCCTCTCCTGTGTTACCTTAAAAGAGTGAACTA
Source organism: Anabacerthia variegaticeps (assembly GCA_035583185.1). Lineage (NCBI taxonomy): Eukaryota > Metazoa > Chordata > Aves > Passeriformes > Furnariidae > Anabacerthia > Anabacerthia variegaticeps. The sequence goes on along the minus strand of JAWWEW010000006.1, from coordinate 5,059,662 downwards.
GGGATGGATAATCTGCACCAGAATTCCTCATGTCTGAAATCTCAAAGGTGTAAGTTTAGCCACTGGGCAATTCCAACTCTGTGTAAGCAGAACTTTGTGCCATTTAATTTCTTTGATTATAAAACAATAATTTCTCATCGCTCTCATTCACTCTACACTTCCTCAACCCCTGGGCAACAACAGCCCCAGCCACACAATGCCCATTCTGTCTTACTTCTCTGCTTTTCTCTGCCTCTCCAGCGCTGCCTGACCCTCCCTCTTCGGGCAGATCCCTACCAAAGAGACCAGAGGAGCTGGGAGATGGCACAGGAATGGTGCACACTGTGGTGTGATTTTTCATTTCACCTCCCATGGTGCTGAGTTGTACCAAGTTCCATGTTCTCCCCAGCCCATCAGTGCCAAGGGTTCAGTCCATATAATCCCCCTTCAGTAGCAGTCCCTGAGTGGAAGGATCATTCCCCAACACATCTACAGAGACAACTCCATCTGTATTTTATCAAGAAGAGCCCCTCTCAAGTTTGCTGTTCAGATTAGGATGGTGGATCCCTGCACACACACAATCTGCAGAGTGAATCTGATCCCAAGCAGCAGAGGACAGTTGCAGGGGATGCCAGAAGACTGTCAGGGCTCTGCCAAGAGAAACAGATATGGCAGCAGAGTAATTTGTCCACTTGATTTGCTTAAGTACTGTGACCACACACAGTCTGAACGTTCCTTCGCTTGGTGTTTTTGGTCCATACCTATATAGCCAAACTTTTTGTATAAAGAAGTATTCAAAGTTGTATCCCCAAGATGGCCACAGGAGTCCTGAATCAGCCAGGACAAATCTCAGAAGGGTGAGATCAGTCAGGGTGGGAGGTACAAGAAGTACAGTTTTAAGCTTCTTGGGAGTGCAAATACCCTGTGATATCAAAAGCACCTTTTGGATTGAAAAATTTGTTTTTCTGGGTGCAAGGAGGAAGAGTTAGACCTGAAACCTTGCTAGAGTGCCAGTTTTGTGACAGTGCTTCAGTTTTGTGACATTCCACACAAAAAATTCTAGTCTAAAACAGAATTTATCTAGCCTGAGCCCAGCACCTCCACAACAGGTAAAGATACAACCACCTTTTCAACAGGTCCAATGAAACACCCAGGAGGTCTCAGCAGCTGAATTCATAAAATGCCAATTTCCCCTCCTCTCATCTTACCACAGTGTGGGTGCAAGATATTACAGAAGCACTTTAATATGTTTTCAGAAGTGTACTTTGTCAATAGATACTGCTTTACGTTGGCTTATATACTGAAAAACAAGTTAACCAGCTCAGAACCCTCTGGCTTGCTTGGATCCAAAAGCTGTGCTCAGAAAGGGCAGGAAAGTTTTCTTCTGTAGGTGAAATGTAACTTCTCAGGGCCAAGTTCTCAAATATTATCAAGGATCATCTGCAAACCTGGACACACATTGAGCCTATTTCTACTGATTAGAACTAAGTAAAGCTGGTTAAAAAATGTGAATAGGTTTACCCAAAACAAATAGGAGTATTTTATGTGGTTCTTCCACTATAAAACTGGGATCCAGAAGCTCAGTGCATGTAATACCAACCTGCAGACTTACACACGGACAGGAGTGTGGGATAGAGCTTGTACTGAGGTATTTTTCAGTTTCTGAGTGATTTGCTTTGCAAATTTCAGCATTTCTCCCATGGTATGTGGAAGGCTGGGTGGGATGTTGGCAAGAGCTGGAGAATTGATCAGAATCAGTCTCTCAGTGCTCATAGATCCCCGAACACCACCATCATGACCTGCAAAGCCTGAATTCCTCACTGCAGCACTAGAGCTGAACAGAATAAACTTATATCCACGACTGGGATTCCAAATCAGAAGCTTTGACACAGCAGTGGCTTAAGCTGTACCTGCAAAATGGCTTTCATTCCTACCTGTGTTCTCCAGAAGAGAAAGGCAGTACCTGAACATCCCACCCACGAGATCTCTGGTGTCTTTTGCGAGAGCAGATGCATTAAAGTGAATGGCCTAGCCCAAATCACAATCAGCCCTGCTATGTAGGTCTGCACTAACTGCTTCCCTTTATCCTGCCTGGTGTGTCTGTTCCAGCTGTGTTTCTGTATCTAGAAAGCTGGCAAGCTGCACTGGGATTATCCAGGCTGAAAGACACTATACACTGTAGGCACAGTTCCTCAATATGCACAGTAGCCACTATTTAAACAGGAATTTCTTAACTACTTTTAATTCTTTGTAATACTCAAAGGCACTAGTAGATGTTTATAAAGCTGTTTGGGGGCTGGAGAGTCTTAAAAGAGAGAAAAAAAAAGAATTCTGAAACAATTAGATTTCTATTTCACTCGACACTCTTTTGCAATCTGAAAACAGGCCTGTCAATAAACCAAATGCAGTTTCAATAAGAAAAGCAGTATGCTCTCAGGCTGGGACTCCGTGTGCCAAATTACAGCTTGCAGTAAATTTTTATGAGCAAGTTATAAACCCCTGAAAAATGGAGCTTACAGCAGAAAACACTAGAAGAGCCATCCCTGCAGCAGCCCTAACACAGGCTGCTTGCTCTTGCAAGGATTAGCATTTTCAGAGCAAGGCTCTGTGAAGAACAGTGGAGGTTCAGAAGAGAAAGAGAATTCTAGAAAGAAGAAAATCGTATCAGAGAATAATCAAATAACAGTTTAAGTGTTCATTATGTGGTTCAACTGGCCATTCCATGAACTTGTCAATATAAAATAGTGGGAATACACTAACTTTGCCCAACAGGATTTTCACCTGAGCTGAACGGAGAACCTTGTCATCATGGATTTTCTCTGAGAACCAGGAATGGGCTCCTAGCCACAGACCAAAATAAGGCAATTACTCCAAGAGGATAACCCGAAAACACACCTCTGAGCTGATCAAACTCAAAGATGGGCACAAGGGCAACAACACAGGCTGATGAGGAGAAAATGTACAGGTTTAAAGGCAGCTGGAACTGCTGATCTGATTCACAAGTACAGTGAGGGTTTTAGTGTCTGGAGTGGTGTGCTTTTTCTTTCCCATCTCTGATTTAAAATTACCTTTCCCCAAATCTGAAAATGTTTATACATTTTAGATTTTTCTAAATGTTTGTAAAAGAATTCCCACAAACTTTTAGGTATTTTGTTCTGTTCTCCTTTCCCATTTTCCTCTTCCATATTTATCTTCTTATGATCTGCCCCTTCTCCTTCTCCTTTTTGCACTACTGATAAGGGACTGAGGGGAAACAAAATGAAGAAAGCTGTATTTTGCATTGAGCAATAAGGGCCCGTTTTGGTCAGGAAATGCTGATATTTTTCATGAAGTATAACTTGACTCTTTCCCCAACTCCATTCTGGGACCTCCTTTTTACAGAACAGAGATTTCTGTAAAAGTGCCTTGTTCTCGTCAGGTTCCAACAGCATGTTGGGAGCATCGTCCTCAATCCTTTCTTTCCTGGTACATCATCACAATGAGCCGGTTTTATTCCCTCATATAGCAAGGAGCATTTAGCTTAAGTGAAAACCAAACACAATTAATGGATTAATAACAATTGTCGTGACTGTACTTGGGAACCTGTTTGTCACGAGGAACTCCCTCTCCCCAGACTGCTGTGGTCTCTCTCCCAACACACACAGTGACAGTCGTAGAGCCTGCGAGAGCCTTCCTGATTTTCTCATTGTCTCAGAACATCCTCCATGATTTAATTACAGATTTTGGCTCTGCTTTGATTTCAGTTTATACTAATAGTATGTGATTGACAGTAACTTAAGAAAAATCACAAACTTATGTTAAATTACTAGATTATTTATGTATTTTCTGCTGTACTGGTAACAATGACTTCAGTGAAACATATGGAACAAATAATGAGATATTTAGAAATCAGGAGTTTATAAGAAACTGGAAACAATTTGATATAAACCATTTAAAAACTATATTGTGCTTCGTTAAAAAAGATATATATTTACCTAGTCTGTCTGGTATTACAGGAAACAAATAAGAGAGAGGTACTTGCAACTGTAATTGAAGTGACAACATATTTCATGGTAGCTGGAGATTTCAACTATCTCTAAAGACTGGATTCACTTTAAAACTACACAGTCTACCCACATCACTGTCCAGCTTCAAAACACACCTAACACTGAGAAGAGTTGGCAATACGTTCCTCAAGCCAGGAAAGCACTTTACAGTATTACAGCACAGTTGATTTCAATTACCCTGTGTTAAGTGTCATCCTTCAGGCACAGCTGCACAGCCCCAGGCCATGACTCCTCTGGGGAGCCAGGGAATAGGGAGCTTCCACAGGAATATGGAGCTTCCACATGCCTGGATCAGGCTGGTCCACGTTAGTGCTCGCAGTGCTGGTGCAGGGAGGATGGGACATGTCCCTGCTTCTCACCCTTTCTGGTGATTTCACATTTGCTGTACCAGCACTGAGCTTCCCACAATGGTGAGACTGCCCAGAGACCAATCAGCTCAATCTCCTCAACAATGTCCTGTCCCCCGGGTCCCAAAACCAAAGAGATCACCAAGCACATGCTAACAGCAACCATGGTAGAAAGCCAAAGGCAATTAAAGAGAGCCCTGAAGTGGTGTGGCAGAGGACTGATTAACACACTGCCGGGCACCAATTAAGGTGAAGTAATAATATGTTGGCAAGTCACATAATTAATAAGTAGCTTGTTATAAATACAAAGTATTAAAAAGCAGTTTATGGGCACTGTCATTTTTAATCACCAGATTTATGGACAATTATGAATAACGATGCCTCACAACACTATGAAGTAACAATAGAGCTGTGGAGGCAAAGCAAATGCAGCCCATCGTTGCTCCTGCCCACTAGAGATGTCCACAGCTCTGCAAACTGGATTTGCTGAAGTGCCATCTCCACTGCAGTCCCACTGCAAAACACACCAAACAGGTTTTCCACACCAGAGCAGTTTCAGTGCCACTTAAAACCTCGCTAGCACAGCTGGTCTAGGATTAGTGACTGTAATTCTCTGGACCTTTGGCCAGTCAGTAGGTAAATCCCCTCCACTTTTATTCTTAAATCTGACTAACAGTTCTTCTAGGAAGGCTGGAAGGAGTAATAATGACAAAAGGGCTTCTTACTATGTATTCTTGTGAGAAGACAAATCTTGCTCTTGGGTAGCTGGTAAGAAATATTTGATATCGCTACACAAATTGTTTGATAATATGGAAAAACTGAATTGCAAATGAACAGCCTTGGAGAGGGGCTGCAATGCACAGCTCAAGATCCAAAGCTGCATTTGTGCTTTAAGCTCCCAACACGATTCCCAGCACCACCTGTACCCCAGTAGTGTGTGCTGGCACTGGGACCAGCCATGGGAAGGTCTTACAGACTCTGTGTCCCGCCCTGCCGACTCTGACCAGAAATAAACCCAGTGTTTATGACACAGGCCTAATTTCTGGCTCTGTGAACACAAGGTACATTCCACCCTAATTGTTCCTAATTGCCGTGACCTAATGTGTAAATATTTGCAATGCACGAATATGAAAGTGCTTCCATACTGTTCCTACAGTCACGTCCCCAGCTGTAGGAGCCTTTGCTGCTCCTCCACACACAGGACACGGAGCATGGCTCCTCAGCTGACCTAAATCCTTGGAAATGAGGGGCTGCCTTGTCTTGCTGAGGTTTCCCACAGATAATTGAATGGGAACCAGTGCGGTTCTGATGCCCCAATTTGCACACACCATCTTCCCATAAATCTTTTATTCATTTGTCATTGTTTTCCACAGCTGTTGGACATCTACCTTGGTGCAGCCTGCACCCCCACCTATTCAAAATCTGCCTTTGTCCTGTCCTGACTGCTCCCCTGGAACTCAATATTCTGCCTCTCCTCCACCCTGCTTGCACTGTTCTGATTCCAGGATACTGGAGAACTTATTTTGGCACAATGAGGCCAGCTGACAGTAGAGCAGACATGACCCAATGTGTTCTTCCCAAATTAGCCCCTTTTCTTGGTAGAGCCAAACCTGCAGAGAGAGTCAGAGACAAATTCCAGGGTGGTCAGGGAGGGGGCTGAGCAGTGGGTGGCACTGGGAACAACCAAGGCTTTGGCTGCCAGTTCCAGAAACTTCACAGGACGGTTCTGGAGTCAGCCATCCCAGAGCCTAAAAACCAGACAAATGTAAAGGTTACCCTGCAATGCTGCAATCACGTTTTCCACGTCCATCAGCCCTACACCTCGGGTGGGTGTGCCAGGCCAGTCTGGCAGCAGGAATCCCTGTCTGCACAGGTCGGATTTACTGACTCCACTGACTGCCATGAGCCACCAAGCCCTCCCGAAGCTGGGAGGATTCTCAGCCTCCTCCACTTGGACCAGTAAATCGGAGCAGCTGAGACACTGTATGCAGGCACTCTGCTGTAACTCACTACCAACTCCCCTGAGGCATCTTGGGCCATAATTTATACAGCTCTGAGTGCTTTTATATTATATAGAACTGAGAGCTCGAATCAAAACCAAACCAAATGAAACAAAGCAAATGCAGACAATGAATAGCCTGAGAAATTAAAATAGCCTCGAAACTTGAAGAACCCAAACTGTCCCCCTAAATGAGTCACACTAAAGAGGATGCCTCATTTATTAAGTTAGAAGAATGGTAAAAATAAGGACAGACGTAAAGAAAGAGCAAACTCTCAGGAGATTCATAGGTTACACAGCTTTTCTTTTAATTCTAATCTCTTAATCCATATTACACTGTAAAGCCACGCAGATGCCCTAAGGCAAGGCCTTTCACTCTAGTGCTGACAGGGCAGGCTGTTCCTCCTTCCTTTCTTTGGGGATAGGGAAGGTACCGCATGGGGCTTGGCATTGCCACCACCTAACGATCCATTTTTTCTTTTCCATCCCCCAGTAGTGAAAACCTCTTGCCCAAGACCTGACACAGAGCATGTCCCATACCAGGCCTTGCTAAGTGGCTGGGGAAGAGGAGGGTGAGACAGGACAGGTCACAGGGTAACAGGATGACAACAGCCCGAGTCATCCTCGCTGAATCCTCTCCTTCTCCACTCTCATCATACAGAGCTCACAAGGTTATGGTAAAGTCAAAATAGTTTTTAATCAACAGTAATAGCAAACAGGAATTAGTCTAATGCAAAATTATACACATGCAGTCATATTTCTCACAGAGAATACAATGCACACAGTCTCCTCTTAGTCTTTATCCATGCCATTTCCCCCAGCATTTTTCTGCAAGTTGAATGGAAGTTTCCTTCTGGGACTAGCAGTCCTCAGCAAACTCTGAGTAATAAATAATAATAATAAATAAACTGCAAAAGCCCTGGAGCAGCCTGCTTAGTCATCTCATTAAGTGTTACCAACACTTTCACAGTGTTGGACAGGCCTTAGTCACTGCCCCATTCCTGTAAAAGACATGGTTTTCTCATCAATAACCCTCTGCAAAAGGGCCAGAATGTCATGGCTGGAAAGCAATTGCTCCTCTCTGCCCTCTCCCACTGGCTGGACAGTAACTAAAGGTTGTTCTGCACTTTGGTAGCCTGTTCTCTTACTGCTGATTTCAACTGTATGACAGTATTTAATAATTTCTGATTGCCAGTCTGCTCCCACACCAGCAAAAATAACTGCAGCTCTGTTTTTGGCTACAAGGAAAGCAAGAGGAAGATGTTTGATATGAGCTGGTTAGGCACTGCAATTCATTTTTATACAAATCTGTCTAAAAAATGAGCCAAAGCTTTTCTCATTTTATACAAAACAAAGAGAATATCATAATGACAAGGTAAAAAAGCAAGCAAATGGTAACTCTGAAGGGTTTAAATATCCAGGTGCTTTGAAGAGAAGTTTCTAAACTGTTTCTTGAAGTTTAGAGATTGGGTCACACAATCATACTGTATCTGACCAGAAGTGTTAATCAGAATGACCAGTAACAGCCTATCACAATGGTAGTAAGTACATAAATATTATTTGACATGCTTTTTCAATAATCTTATACGTGCTTTTTAACAAGCCTCCGTAACACAGAGAACATAAGAGCCCTGCTAGTATATACTGTACAGCAAGGTAGTTAAGAATATATTGCATTTATAAACTATGCACAACTTTATGAGTCTCTAGCCATAATTTCATCATAGCACAGTAATTGGAAAGTCTGCATAATTCTGGAAGGATATGTGTTTTAGTTAAAAGAACACTATTATTGCTAATTGGATACCAAGCTTACATTGTAAATCAGAGCAAAGTATGGGCTCCTAATTACAAACTTTTTTGAAACAAGCACTGTATGTCTTTACATTATTTTTGGCTAACAAGTGACTTAAATAATCTCAGTGTTACAAAGTCCATAAATCCTTTCTTTAGCGATGGCTGATGAAATGTTACAGGATAAGAATGTGTGTTCCCAAGGTAAATATCTGGCTTGGCTGCCTCATCTCCTACAGTGAATCAAGGTAAAGGGGTATGTAAGTGACTGGCACTGGCACAGCCCCAAGGAGAAAAGGTAAAAAGTAGAAAGCTGGTATTAACTTATGTAGCATGTTGCAGCTTAACACATTTTAAACAGGCTGGGATCACTCTTTGGCATCTGGAGCTAAAAACTTACAGCCGTGTTCTTATGTGGAATGAACTTGTGTATTAGAGTTTTACAACACCAGCAACAAGCTTTTATGAAGTTGTTAAGGTCCTGAATCCAGAGCTGTTATGCACGGCTATTTTTAAAATTACTTTTCCCAAACAGCTATTCCCCAGCATGCCTTGATCCACTCTCACCACACCTGCAGCAGATGGCACTGACCGCTGAGCAGCGAGTGGGTGACAAATACCAGCAGAAATCCACAGTGGACACGATGCTCCAGGCACTGTGCTGGGCTGATGGGAAGTGCCCAAAGCCTCAGCTTCCTGTGAGAATCCATGGAGCAGAGAACACTGAACACTGAGGAGAAGTTACGATCCGCATGGGATCTGCCTGTGGAGCATGCAGGGGACAGGCCCTATACCCCAGCCAACGCACAGGGACGGTGGGTCTCTGTTTGGGTAAGGATGTAACACACTGGCTGTTCACCACGGCCTTAAAGATGTGCTGCTTTTAGCAGGGATGGGCAGAGGGAAAAGCCTGGTGCATTAAAAGGCAACTCAAAAAACGGGGCCTCTTGGAACATTGTAATGTGGCCCAAGAAGATCAACAATTCCAACTCTGACATCTCTCATTGTCTCCCCACTGAAAAGAAAATTCATGGCTATTTTTAAAGCCTGTTGTGGAGACAATAATGTACTACAAATCTCTGGAAATAATTTTGATTTCTTCCTTTTGATTTTCTACCTGTTTATTAAAGAAAAATGTAGTGTAGACTTCTGCGTGGTGATGCCGCTCAAATGTCAGCCTGCACAGCATCAAGACAGAGGCCATGTGTTCCAGATTTAAAAGCTATATTCACTTTGTGATGCACCATTCAGCAAGGACTCGCTGTCAGACAAGCCTTCTAATGTGTTCAGCATGTTTCCACCTCCTCCTCTTCTTCAGGGAATAATACTTGTGGTACATTTCACCAGGTTACCCAGTAATGCTGGTGTCTTTACAGCCAGCCGGAGTAGAAGAGGTCTGCAATAGTTTTGGATGGTCTATGGACCATCTAGGCTGAAAAAGTCCCCAAGGTCTTGGAGTTCAGCAGCACTACAGGGTATATGTATTTAACCTTTTATCCTGGCCAGGTTATTAAAGTGAGTTCACTGAACTTGATTCCAGAAGAAAAAACAGAAGCAGCGTGCTCGCACCGTTACAGATGAATAAGTACGGCTAAGTCCTGTTTTATGACCACAGTAATTCCTTTTCCATAAATTCCTTAACCTCAAATCACAACTGTGAATGCCTCTGACAAACAAGACTTGTCTGCATGGGAGCAGAACATTGCAGGCTCCACTTGGCTTGTGCCTATTTGTTAATGCGGGAGCTCAGAATTATTTCCGTCACAAGTTCAACCACAACCTTCTCCATCCAGGGTTAACCCAGGCTCAGCCTGGCAGTGGAGATGACTCAAAATGTGTGATTGAAAGGGCTGCAGGCACAGTGGCCATGGAAGACGGCTTGTAGCCTTCTTGCCACCACTGAGACAGCTTCATCCAAAACCTACGAATCCAGGATGGTCAGAGATGAACAGACAAAAATCAAACTGCACTGCCAGGCAGAGACTCCAGAGGTTTCTCTGTGTTGATTTAACCCTCTCGTTTAGGCTCAAGCCTTTAATATCTAAAATCAGCCTTTCAGGACCCTCTGATAACTGAGGATAGCATGACAATACCTTCTCTCTCCCAGAACTAATGGCTTAAGTACTACAGTGTGGGAAAAGCACCTTTGTGGAGCTTTTCCTCAGTGTCAAGTTGGCAGATGCTTCCAGCTGACCAGAAGAACTGGGAATTCTTCTGGAACAGTAAACAAATCCTTTGAGACTAGAGTAAAATGTCAACTGGAAACTTTGTTAAAGGTTTGTACAGTAAGCCTTAGACTGAATCATTAATGTGTGATTGTCAAAGAGGAGAAAAAAGGGACACAGTCAGATGTGGACGTGTAGAACAGACGGGAGGACATGACTCACTGTCTTCTGGACAACCTTAGCTCTTAATCAGAGTCTCTACAAGAGAATTCACCAACTTCAAGAACACATTCCTGTGAAGGAACACAACATGTGCTCTTCATAACCTAGAGAAACCCAGGAGGGACCAGGCACACAGAAATGAGAAGCAAGTACAGGCTGTTCAAACCTCACTGGAAGGTGATCTGCAGCCTCCTCACATCAGGTGGGCAGCTGGAAATGAGACCCTCTCATCTCAACAGCTGAGGGAAGATTTACTACACCTGGCAAATAACCTTTCTACAGAGACAAGAATTTGTTGTACCAAACCCACACTCAGACAGCCACAGGCTGCACCATCCAAACTTCACCTGCAATGGATTTTTTGAAACTTGCAGGTAACTGCATTTCGTGTTTTTATTTTTGTTCTGCCATTCTGAAAATCGTGGTTTTGGTTAACATTGCTTGAAGTGAATCATTAATTTCAACTGAAATGAAGCCAAATTCTTCACCTAAATCCTTATTTAAACACTGTTAAAAGGAGTCTGGTTTTAAAGGTGCTGAGCACTTTACACCTCTGAAAAAAATCCAAGTGTTCTTCCTCAGACACCACTTCTCTCTGCAATCAAGCTGAGCATGTATTTCAAACAGCTTGAAAGACTTTGCTTTCAAGTAAAAATCTGTCCTCTCTATCCTTAGTGCTGGGGTTGTTTTTCAATAGCTTTTTGGGGGCACAGGAATTACAATGTTGAGATAAACACATTTGGGCACCTGAGCACAGCAGTGAGGAGAGGTTCAGTTATTCAAAGAGCTGCTTCAGGAGTGGGGCAGGTGAAATCAGGAGCATCCCTGCATGTGAAAGGGCAGAGAAGCAGCAGCAGGAAGGCAGCAGAGTCTCTGTTTTGCACAGACTATCCCGAGAGCGCTGACCACTAACTCTGCTTTCCAAACAAAGTGAAACCCTTTGCCAAGAGGGATTTAAAGCCAACTATTAGATGTGCCATGTGCACGTTGTATGTGCATGTTCCAGGCTATCCACAAGCAACACATGACATTCCCATTAGCTTTTGGTAACTTTTACATTGGAGCAAGCCAGAATCTTAAGAATATTAACCTCTGTTCCTTCTAAGTGTTCCTTAATTTTTATTAGAACAATTTTTAGGGTAGTTTTGCAGGCTTTTTTTTTTTTTTTCCTCCTTTGGATGGATACAGAAATTTCTCTGATGAAAGCTCCAGGCTTTTTTTTAATTAAAAACAAAACAAAACAAAAAAGCCAAAAACCCCCAACCCTGTAACATTATTTTCCTTAAAGAAACTGCCAAAACTCTAGGAATCAAATTACAGAACAGAAGCAGACGTCACAACCCCAGCTTTTCTCTACCTACTCGGGGAACCTGAATGCCTCTCTGAGGTGATGAGTTGATGGGAAACAGCCCAATTCTGCACTGAGGAGGGAATTTCTATTTGCACTTAATGAACTTGGTGAAAGTGAAGCTTATGAGCATGTGTAATAGATTTCTGTGTTCTTAAAAGATGGAAAATAATTCTTTTTGCCTACTGCTGGATAAGTCCTGTGCACAAACCTACAGCCATCTCAGAAGGAAAAAAACAGGGGTTTCCATCTGTGGTCTGCAAAGTGTTACATTAACTCTCTGCAGGACTGCCATGAAGCATCACCACAAAAATCTGGTTACTAGTGGACATACATTTGCTATCCAAGAGTCTGCAATTCCACTCAACCGTTTTTTATAGATCTGACAACAAAACTACTTCAGGGTCAGGGGGCCTGATTTTGGCCTTCCTCACCCACGATCCTTTCATTCATAAGCCTCATTGTTTAAATGGCCATTGGCTTCAGGAAAATGAGTCTCTGTTACGTTCAGTAACTGCTAACCCCATTTATCCAACCCATAAATAATCCCTTTCTCTTGCCTCCCTCCTCCTCAGCTCCCAGGTTATTACACTGCAATGTCTTGGCTCTACGCCTGTTTAATCTTGGTAATAATGATCAAAACCAGAGTGCACAGATCTCAGTGCCCTGATTAGGATCACCAGCCAACTCAACATAATGCAGAGACTTCATTAGAAAAAGGAGGTTCTGCCAGAGGTTGCCATATTCGATTGGAACTTTTATATTTCTCAGGATTTAAGGTTATCATCAGCAGTTTAGATCCCACTGGACTTTAAACAGCAAGGTTTATTAGGTTTTTCCCATTGTTAGAGGCAAATGAAATCGTGGGTTTTTTTTTCCTTTTTGCATGAACTTATGTCAAGAATGATGATTCTAAAAAGTCACTGGAGAGCAGGAAATGCTCAGTGATTACAGTGTAATATCTTACAACTAACAAGATTCTGTTCCTGCTCCAACAAATGAGAAGTTTTCACTTGTCTCATGTACCAAGAAAAAGGACAGTCCAAATATAATGCCTGGGTGATGTCTCTCTAGAGTTCTTTGTAGCAGCATTAAAGAGTCCACTCACAGAGGACATGACTCAATAGCTTTCTGTGACAGTGGCCAAACATCTACTGACCAAAATTGTACAGTCTAAAGGTTTAATTTGCCAGTCTCATGCTGCAAATAACCAGGCTCCAGGTGTACAGTCTAGTTTACCTTGGCAAGGAGAAGATGGCAAACTGATGTGCAGCAACAGTTACCATTTAAACAATAATCCCCACTGTTTGGTCCTGAAACAGTGGATAAACAAAGGATTCACTGTAATATGTTGCTTACATTTTAAAGTGAACTATCTCCCAATGTATGTGGGAAAGCTGGGGATTATTCTGCTTTCACTGCACACTGACTGGCTGATTCCTCTGCAGATGGTGATTTTGTTGGCTGGCAGCGACCTTTCTTCCACTGATGTGCTGCTGCATACAAAATGTAAGGCCTGAGGGGTCAAATGCAGTTGTTTAAAGGGAAAAATGCAAAGATATATTTTTAAATAATGCTTTGCCATGGTCCTGCCTGAAGCAGATTAAAATCAGGTTAGAACCTTATTCTTTTTTTGCAGAGCCAGTGTCAGTGAGGCTCGGGGCGCTGACAGAAACACCAAACCACCAGCCTTGGCTGTCGAGGGCTCGAGATACCCCAGTCTGTGCTGACACATCTCTGATTCATGGCCACTTTATAAAAAGAATCATTTATCTTAGCAATAGGTTACCATAATGAAAGCAACCTGGCTTTCTTGAAACATTTAGGTGTGCAAGAGACAGACTTTTCCATACACAGAGAAAATTCCAGGCAGAATGACAGAGGGTTGCTGGTTGCAAAGACATTCAGTTCCTACTCATTTTTATGAAAGTTGGCAGCCAAGTAGAGGAAAGACTGAAGAAAAGACCTCAGGAGGAGACTATCTCTTCCCAGACATCAGAGAATCCTCTCAGCCACTCAGCCTTGAGACAACCAAAGGGAAATGGGCTGAATTAGCTCTGCTGTCCACAGATTTGCGGGTTTTTTTAGGTTAACTAATTTATTCCCTCTACAGAATACTAAAGATGTGTAAAAATGTCTGTGATATGGGATAATACTGGACAAAGTGCTTCTGTCTATCTACTGCCTCTGCCCACAAAAGAAATTAAGTCCCTTTGTCCAGCATGGACACTGGGAAGGAGGACTGGGCAGGAGTTGGGGGAGGAGGGATTTGCCTGTGCACATGGGTTAAAAGACACTTAATGAATCACAGAAAATAATAGCTTTACACAGCAAAAGCATTCCCTCTCCCTGCTTCTCTCCCCCTGCTTTTCCACATAAATTATGTGAACATATCATCAAAACATGATGATTTTTATTTTCATAAATGGGGCCATATGTCAGCTAAAACAGAAAATGTGTGCTGAACTGTGATGTGGGTTACATGATACACTTTAATTGGATGTCACTTTAATGTAAACAGCTTTACATAAAACTCAGCCTAAAAGAAAACTTTTTTAAATTGTCAAATATTAGTTGCTAAACCAACTTGATGCTGCATGTTTCTTTTGCATTGTCTAGTCAATCAAAGGATGCCAGGCACAAAGGGTCTGGATTCTGATCCCACTTGCTCCAAAGCAGCCACAGAGACTTTGCCAGAGGTACTTAAAATAAGGAGCCAGGGACAACAACCCTTTTTTGCATAAACATTTTTGCCTAAATTTTCCATGTAAGAAGATTATCTCTTTTTTATTATTATTATTGCAAATGTCATTTGTTCATCTAAACATTTAACAAGTGTAGTTCACTTGTGGTCAAGTCTGTATGGCAACATTCCTTTTTGCAGTGGGAGAAATCTTACTCTGAAAAAAAATAAAGTACCATATATACACTTAGATAGGCAAAACAGCCGACTTTCCTTCACACAACACACAACTCCAGCTACCCATATGGAAATAACCTCCATAAAAAACATGCTACCATAATAATGAACAGCTGAAAATAACGGGAATAAGGAAAATTTTAAAATGCAGCTTTGGTAATGCTGATAAAATATCAACCACTTATAGTGGGAAACATTAACAAGGCAGTATTTGCCAGCAGATACCACAGGGGTTACCCATAGTCATTTTTTATGTTTAAACAGAGGAAAAAGCAGGAAAAAGCAGCCACATCTCACCTGCTGCTCTGTGGTAGATGCTGGCAAAGGCTCGTTCTTTGATGCCACTGCCTCTACTATCACAGCAATGCTCAGAATGGGACCTCTGGAATGATACTGTCAAATTCAATTTCAAGTGACGACCCATTCTTATTACCTTGTAATAATAAACTCATACTTTAATATCAGATATGCAGCTGGTGACCTTTTCAGAGTGCTTATACATGTCAAACAGAACTCTGGCATCAACACATATTCCCCATGAACCACTGATGGGTTTATCAAATACCTTTGGTTTCTTGCAGCAATCCATCAGATTGCAGGCACATACTGCTGTGTACACACTCTCTAATCTGAGCTGTTATTGCCAACACTTAAGGCAGAATCCCACAGCATGGAGAGAAGCATCCCCTACCAGAATCCAAGGTCTGCTTTGTAGGAAAATAACAGCTAGCATTTCTCCACCTGCAGGTTTCTGCACCTCAGAGCCACGGCAGGAACCTACAGGATGCCACCCCAGGCCTGGACTTCTCCTAAACCAAAAGAGGCTGCATGGTTCTCTCCAAAAAGCATCTAACTCATTTTGGAATTATGTGTAGACCACCAACAGAGCTGCTGGAGAAAAAGGGGAGCAGCGTTGTATTACAAAGCTTCTCCTTCCAGTTCCTGTTACTACTTATTGGCCATCATTATGGCTTTTGTAACGACAGCAGCGTAAATCAGCAGGCAAAGGCTGAATAGAATGTTCTATCCTTGTTTCCCAATGAAAATTCCTACCCAAAGAAGGGATAAAATAATATATTTGTTTTAAAGAATCACTTTTTTTCCCCGGGTTTATTTTGGTTTAATTTAGCAGAATGCATAAAAGAGGGATAAAAAAAAAATTCACAAAGCCAAGAAAACCACAAAAACCCCTCAAAAAATGAGATTTATGTT
Organism: Anabacerthia variegaticeps; assembly: GCA_035583185.1. Taxonomy (NCBI): domain Eukaryota; kingdom Metazoa; phylum Chordata; class Aves; order Passeriformes; family Furnariidae; genus Anabacerthia; species Anabacerthia variegaticeps. The sequence goes on along the minus strand of JAWWEW010000006.1, from coordinate 5,043,630 downwards.
CAAGTTTGAAATGGCACAGACAGACATTACAAAAATCATCTCTGTCCCAATCAGAGCAATAAAAATTGTCTTACAAATCCTAAGACTGTGAAAATGGAAGATGACTGGTTCTGCAGCCCAGCTGGCTTGTGCTAACACAGTGTTTGATGTTCACATGTGAACAGCACTGCTGGTTCCTCATGTGCTCCTGTCACTTGGGCTTGCACAGACAGCCCACAACCAATGTAAGGGGGCAGCACTACCCCGTGTGCCAGGGCACAGAAGGGATCACAAAGACAGCCCCAAAGGAAAGTGCCTTGTGCACTGGCTGGTGTTTAGGGGAACCTCACCCTCACCGTAAGGAAAGGGGAAGCAGGCTACTTTAAAACATCATTTTGCAGGTTACTGCCTGCCGAGATGGAAATTGTCTTTAATCACATATCGGAGAATGAAAGAATGTTTAAGAATGCTTATTTGTCTGGCTATACTGAAGTTGAGCATCCACTGTCTCAGCCCATAATCTACAACAAAAGGCAAATCTTTCATAATCAAGCTGCTGCAACAACATAAATAGAAAAATCTAAGGCAGAATAGCTTTTATCCCTTGTATTGGGAAGACCTTGGACCTGAGCAGGGCAATGAGACACACCATTTGTTCCATGTTAGCATGTCCTGGTATGTTCCTGCAGCACTGCCCATGCTGCCTGGGCAGCTTCTCTGTCTTACACCTCCCCTCCTGCCCATCAGTCAAATGGATGATTTTAACAAAAGCTTATTTACACCAGCAGAACATAAATCCCACACATGGGGGTGGGCACTGCCCTGAGCAAAGTGTCACCAGGGCTGGCTGTTGGACACAGTATTTATCCCAGACACCCAGGGCTGCAGTGCTCATCCCCACATGGGTCTGTCCCACCAGTGGTGCCAAGGCTCCTAATGGGAGAGGCATTCTGTCCCCCTGGTACAGCCCTGGCAGGCTGCAGCCCTGCTATGCTTTTATATACCCTTACAGCTATGCAGTAGGATCCAGCATTCCACTGGCACGGAATTCCTCTCAAAATGAGGGTTAGGGTCCAGTTCTGCATGGACAATTAATTCATACACTGCAGATTTGTCACCTTTCAGTTATTTTGGAAGTATGGGAGGAAGCAACACATACTGCACCTATGGGGTCTCCTTCCCTGTCTCCATCCCCACCTGCAGTGCACACAAGAGAAGGAGCACATGAAGATGTTTTAGATGTGCCTGGTAGCAGGTGAATGATTTAACTGTGGCTTGGTAACAGGTGGTGGGATTGGGCTTGTAAAGCATGACCCTAAAATCAGGGACTATAAATCCCCTTTCTTTCTCAAGAACCAGGCTGGGGAAGGCGGTGGAGGGAGTTTGCATACATACATACATGTATATGCTTACATATATACATATATATATATACATTAAAATATGCCCAGAATAAAACACAGTTGTCAAACGAAATTACTGAATTTTCTCTCCATTACAGCAGCACTGCCAATCCACCACCAGGCATTCCATCTTTCATATAGGATTCAGTAAACATATCAATCCAAATCCAAGAGCCACAGCCAAGGTATCAATAACAGTGACATATTATGAAACTTTCATTCCCTTTCCCCCTCCCCTTCCACCCCAGTAATAACTGTCAGGCGATCCTGGCAATTTCACAAGCATAGCAATGATTCAGCTGGCAGATTTCAGTGGATTATTGTGGCCAATTTGGAAAAACACTCTAATAAGCATTACTTTCCAGAAACCAATATAAATCTGGAAGAGGGGATTATTAAACCCAGGGAAACTATAACAAAAGACATTAATTGCATTTTTGGAAGGAGCTTTTGAATTAAATTATTACCTGCTAGTTTATAAGGAAAATATATAGATAAAACCCACTACCGTGACAAGAATTTATTTACACTGGCCATATATACCATAGGGAATTTACACACAAACACTATGCTCATTTATGGCATTATAGAAGCATATGTATATCTTCAGACAACTAGGATTATGTTGTTTACTCTCACATGCACACATATGCTCAGAAGTGATGGTAAGCAAAGCAAAAGATCAAAGGTAGGAAATGATCACAATGAATTTTAAGCCATGTGTTTCTGTATTTGTAAGTATATTTTAAGGCTTCTAGATAGTTTTACAACAGAATACAGCAGTTTCTTCAACTACAGGACTTGGAAAGATTTCCCTAATTTGCTTTGCATTTGCTGCTTACGTCTGGTTTTTAAAAATTGCCATCCTGCTCCAAAGTCTGCTGAAGCACATGAGGAGCTTTCTCTTGACATCAGTAAATGCTGGTTCAGGCCATTAATACAGAAAGATTAATCACTGCCTCTAACTTTTGTGTCTTTGGGGATTGCGTGAGAAGGATGGAACAACCACAAGCCATTTTTGAAGTTCCAGCACTAAATGACTAAAGGAGTCATCCCACTGTTGAATAACATTTTTGAAAACAAAATAATGTGTTCTTATAATAATATGATGTAACCTCTGATTTTCTTATTTTCCCTGTTGTGAGACCATTAGCTCGTATACGTGTTCTTCGCATTTCATCTGCCTTCTCCTTCTCTGTGTCTTTCCAAACATGTCATGAGTAACTTTGGAAGTAAAGGAGAAACTCTTTCCCTTCTCAGTGAACTTAATTCCTCAAAGGCAGCGAAAAGGTAGTGTAATGAGCAAATACTGAAATAACAGCATCACAGACCTACAAATTACTAAAACTGGTCACAAAGACTGCATTTATTTTGATAACTCAGAAAAAAATTAGTTAGGATTTTACACTCCATTATTATTAATGAGTAGACCCAGAACAAACACAGGAAGCCACGCTCCAAAATAAATACCGCATAGAACAGCGCTGCTAAAACCCAAAGCACCAACCAAGGAGGTAACAAGATCAGAAATATCCAAACAAAACACACACAGGGACTGCGGCTGAACCACAGGACTCCCACACAGCTGCCTTTTGCCTTCCTGAAGGGGAAACGGAGCTTGTGTCCTGAACCCAAACGTTCACAACCTCTCCTGGTGCCAAACACCAGCCCCGTCTACCCATCTCTGGCACTTCCAAGTCTGCATCTTCCACTGGGTCTGAGGAACGTTCAGGCTCCTATGAAAGTGAGGTGCTCTCCACAGCTCCTTTCCTGTTCTCAACCAGCATCCTCCATAGAGTGACCATTACAAAAGACAGGTGAAAAAAAGAGTATTTGAACATTCTGCTGACCCTGACAGTTGCCAAGGCCTCCCCACATCAGCACAGGGTCAGACTGCCCTTCATGGACACTCACATGGTGCTGGGGGGATCCTTTTAGGCCTAACCTTGAGATCATCAAAAGGGTGTTGAAGGGGGTAAGACTAAGCACCACTGTCAGCTGTCAGTTTTACCCATTACTGAATTAACTGATACACTGTGCTAACATGTAATGAACTGTCCTTTTCCCACTAAGTCTTATCTCAATTTTTTGCTCCCTGGCTACCCCCCAAGACCAAAAATTAAAGAGATCACCATGTGGTGAAGTTGGATTCTGCATCCACCATGAAACAGAGAGGGATGGATTTGCAAAGGAACAAAGGATAGAGGAATTGCTCTGTTTCTTCTCCTTTTAGTACTGCACACTGACACATTCAAACAAGACATGCCTCCTCCTCTTGCCCCCTCCAATAACCAAATGACTGCCAGGCATGTGTTGTCTGCTGCATTTGAGGAACACTGGCTGTAACAAAAGGCTCCAATGTCTTACACTGTTTTGCCCTAAACATTGCTGTAACGTGCAATTATCCCAGAATTCCAGTGAGAAAACAAAGTTCCCGGATGATTCATGTCGCATATTTTCCCTAAACCTGAGCTAAAAAACTTCAAACTGAATCACTGAACTGAATCACCCTGTTCCCAAACACGTGGAGTGGCTTAAGGAGAGCAGTGTCCAGAGGGGCTGTGGAAGGCAGAGCCCAGGGAAAGTCGTCCACCTCAGCACCAGAAGCTCTCAGCATCTTGTGAACGGGGGATTGATTATTATAAAGTCTGTATCATTCTGGCCTTGGCTGTGCTCCCGCTTGTTTGCGGTCAATGGGAATTTTGCCCCTGCTTTCAGCGCTGCTGAAATTTGCCTTTAGGAATTGGCAAAGGCTAAAACTTTGCAGCTGGGAAGGCTCCACGCAGGTGCACAAAGGATGGAGACCCTGCTCTGCCTGGAGAGACCACAGGTGCGGGACAGTGTAGGGAAGAAGAGGTGTCTCCTCCACCTCCGCCAAATCCAAGTGCAGGTGGCAGGGTGGGAGATCAGCTTTAGCTGTAATTCCATCTGGGAGTTCAAAGGCCACCCTACAGCTGCTCCAGCACACCCAAGAGCAGAGCTGCCTTCTCATCAGCAAATATTTCTACGTATGTAGCAGAATAACCAGCCCCTTTGCTCTCAGCCCTTCCCATCAGCACCTCTTGCCCTCACATAAGCACAGCGACTTGATAGCTAAATGATGCATCTATAATTTCTACAATAACATCATGAAACGGTTCTCAAAATTTATCAGAACCAGACTCAGGTAATGAATAAAGCCACTGTACACTGATAAATGTTATGAAGAACTAGGAACCAGGATTTAAAGGCTCTCTCTTCTTCATCCTTCATAATCTAAATGAAAATTGGCTGCAACCAGTCCTGGAAATTAGACAGTCCAGCTATTGTTGTTTACAAGTAACTGTATTTAAGCTACATTTGCCAGCATTCTATATTTACCATTTTCCTAAGTATATACCAGTGTCTTTGGCAGCACGGAGGGAGAGAATTGAAACAATAACAACATTTTAGTGCAGCATTGCAATCAAAAGCACTCAATTTAATATACAGGTTTGATAGTTTGTTTTGTCTAAGGTGGCTACTTTACACAGTTTTGGTTCTTTTCTTTAAATGGTTCCCGGGCAAAGCACCACAGATTTAGAATGATACACTGCCATGTTTTTAAGGAAAATATGGTTTTGTTTAGGCTACAATTAGATGCTTTCACAATTTGTCTCTGGCAAACTGAGACTGAAAACTCCAGAGTCAATTTGTTTAGTGTGAACTGAAGTAACATCTATCTTCGTAAAAAAACTTTTACAACAAAAGAGCCTTCACCACAGCTTACCTAAAAGCTTTCCTTCTCAAAATGCAGGGCTGCCATGCAATTCTCAGCACACACCGATCCACAAGGCTGTGGGCCATGTATTGTTTGGAAGCCATGGGGGTAAATCAAATTATCATGAATGACACTAATGATCCCATACTTGCCTGAACATAATGCACGTTATATAGTCTTGACTTTAGGGATTATTTTTTATATATATAATGAGTATAAATGGCTCGCTCCCCCTCTTTTGTTGACTTTACAAAGAAATGCACTCAGGTACAGAGTCTGCCTTTCCCAGGTTAATTATGTGAGCCAAGTCAGCCATGCCTATCGTGTGAGAAATCCTCAGGTAACACCTGGGAAAGACCTGAGTGCAATAAATGAAGGAGCGTACCATAAAATGCATATGACTACCCTCTACTGGATGGAGGTAAGCTGTGTCTGTGGATCCTCAAAGGCATGATTTAATGCAAGTCCTTTCACAGTGACTGGGATGGGTTTGGGTTTTCACAGAAGTGCATCTAAATGCAGTTGTCAGAGGGAATTCCTGGGCCATCAGGGGATGCTGTCCTTGGACAAAGCGAGCATTTCTGCTAAGTACAGGTCAGTTGTACACGCAGTGTACCAAAAAAGCGAAGGCTTTATAATGAGAGAGGACAACCATCACAGACTTTCAAAAATTCAAATGGTTTCTTTGCCTTGCACTTTTATTTCCCAGCAAAATCAGGCCAGATCCCAGCTGGTAAAAACTGGCAAATTTCCATTAGCCTGTGGGTCATTAACTCTGAAAAAAAAGAGTAGTTTCAAAACCAGTTTTGTATATAGTGTTCATTTCTGTCAGCGTTGCTATAAACAATCGAAATTGAAAGTATCTGGGATGACTACAATACCCATTTCTTTCCCCTGCCATTCACAGTTGTGTTCCAACTCTGATTTGCCTACAACAATTGACACATATAAGAAGCTGTATCTGAAAAGCTGAAATATTCAACCCAAACTTAATCTACCTTCTGAGTTTTCACCACCGGGGTTACACAAAGATAATCCTTTCTTCTCCCCAGGGCATTGGGACACCCATCACTGCAAACCAAACAAGCTGGATCCAACACTTGAATGTCACTGCCTGGATTTGGAGGAAGTTGGACCAGGAATCTGCAGGTGGAGCTGCTGTGCTCAACAGTGTTTCTCTGCCCAGTTTCACAGCAGAAATAAAACATCCACATGTCATGGCACGGTGGCTTCTGGCACAATGGTCTAAGTGGTACATTAGCATTCACTGGAATCAATAGCAAAGCTTTCTTTCATGGGGAGGAGAAACTTTTTGTTCTATAAAGGTCAAACCTGGTAAGGGCAAAGCAAAACAAAAGGTATCTTTCTTGGCAAACTGACTGTTCTAGCCAGTCACCCTTGATTTCATACTTGCCAGTGTGCAATGACAGCATCTGTTTGTGAAATGGTCTGAGAGCCTGGCCTGGAAGGACAGGGGGGTTCCCAGCTCAAGGATACCCCATGCTCTGCATGGTGACCATCCCCAGCTACCTCACAGCAACGTTAGGGTGCCAAAAATGTACAAATAATACTTAGTGCAGACACCTGAAGGCTTAAGATGTATTCCTGTGCCTGCTAAAGCACTTCCTTCTCTTACACCTGTTAATGCAGTAATCTGTTCTCACAGAATGGCAGAAATGAGCAGCAAGATTGCATTCCAAATTATTCTTTACAATTTAGTTTCCAGTTTTTCAGACAGTCCAGCCTGTTCATACAGTTGGGCATCTTCTATTTCCACTATGAAAATTATTCCACTCTAAAATGCACCTCCTTTTTGGGAAAGTATTAGTGAAAGATTAGCTTTAACTTCTCCTCTGCTTGATTTTGCCTCATCACCCCTGTTTATTTTCTATGCTCTTCTAAACAATCCCTCTCTTTCCTTGTTTTCCCCACCCAAGCACAAGTTTAATCCCTTTAATCTTTCCTTAAAAGACTGTCTCACTGTCCCCTTAATCATTTTTTAATTTCCCATCCTTTAGGCGAGTGCCAAAGATGTTAAAATGAGAAATGGATGCTTGCCATAAAGGAACAGAACTCCTGTAACTCCAAAACAGCCAAAACCATGAGAACTTGCAGGCCATTACCCCATTATGAGAATGGTATTTTTACAGCACTAGAAATGAAGTAATGCAGCTACAAATATTCATGTTTTAAACGTGCTGTCATTCTGGTGGCCCAGCTACAAGTTGCCTGAGAGGCACTGAGGAATGCTGGGGTATCAGTCCCAGTGGAGAACACCCAGGCTTCACAAAGGTTCCTTCTACTCTGATCCCTTCAATCTGCTCAGTGTTAAAAAGTCTTTTCTTTACAAAGTCCTAAATTTGCTGCTTTTCAACATCCATCTGTGAGGACAGATGACACAGAACCCCTCACCTGGCCCTTCCTGTGATGTTCATTGTGCACTTTCAATACCTCTCCCTCTAAATTCAGCAGACTCTTCACAGCTGGAAGTATTTCTAATTGCTTCCTTTGAAAATCTGATCAGAAATGGTCAGTGACCATGTGAGAAAACTTTGGCATATCCTTTCAGCCCAGAATTAAGGTTTATACAGGAGGAGGTTTGCCAATCTGATAATGTCAAACAAGCTATTTAGAATCTACCTGGTAAAAGACACTGACTAAGCTGCTGTGCTCTGTGCATCTAATGCATGTCTGGTTCCTGGGTGTCTGCTGTCATCTTTTCACTCCTTGGCCTTGAAGACAAAGCACAAGCTAAAAATGTTTAGTTAGACCCAAGCACTGTAAACAGTGAACTCTGAGAACACCATGATCATGCAATTAAAAATGTCATTATGTTTGAGGATACACAGGAAAATAAAAGTCTGTGAGCAACTGTGATACTTTAAAACATTTTCACATAATCTGCCTTTTTTCTGATCTCCCATGTCTCTTCTGAGGAGACAGTTTATTATATGGAGGCAAGTGGGCAACGTGTCAAGCAATAGATGTGGTTTTGTTGAGTGCACCCCACAATGAGTCAGGTCTACTGCTGTTTTGTGACTGCAAATAAGTACCACAAGGTACATCTCCTGCCAGATCCCTTCTCCCTGCAGTACCAGAATGTGTTTCCAGGCATCGTGACTCGTGCCATTCCAGGAGCAGCCCCCTGGCCCTTGTTTTATGTGGAGACAGTTTGCTCGAAGTCTACAGGGAACTGGGCTGAGACTGTCTCTTTGTAAGGGAAAGCAAAGCAATTCCTACAGCTGGGCAGCTCCTGTGCCAAGGCAGACCAATACAGTGCTGCCCATTTTGAAATCAGGGGGGAAAAGGGCAACATTTGTTTCACGGGACTGAATGGTCCTGACTTACAAGTCACAGTGCTGACAACACACCTTCTGGAAGGCACAGACATGAAGGTGCTCTGTGGCTCTGGTTGTACCAAAGGGATCATCCTAAATCACATGAGATCATACAGGCTGGGATTGGTGACCCAGATGGCCCTACCAGCTTTGCCTTGTGTTTTCCCTTTTTGTAATACTCCATCTTCCTCACTGCCTCACTGAAACAGAGGGAAATCATATCAACATGGATACAGCAGATTAGTTTTACAAGGTTCCCACCAGTCTGACATTCATCAGCTTTCTAATCTCGTGGTAACACAATCCCCTTTACAAGTACAGGCTGAAGCAGCAATCGCTCAGGCCGAGGCCAAGGGCTACAGGTTAAACTGATATCCAGGTCCTGCATTCCACCAGCTCAGTGTGCCACTATTCCCAACATTCCCAGGGCCTGGCAGCCCTCCATGCAAGGGTTAAAGGGAAGTTGTAAGCAACGGTTCTAAAACACTTGGAAGAATCTCCTTGAATCAAAACCATTTTATGAAAGGCGCTCTGCCAGGCAATAAAATATTTTTTGATGGACTCTTATTTTATCATTACCCATGTAAGAAAAATGTATTGCAAGAATCCCAACACAATTCAGGGAAGTAATCATTTGCAGATTTAGTAGGCATTCTCAATTGGCAAAAATGAAAGATTTATTGTAGGCATGATGAAACAAAGAGCAGTTGTGCAAACTTTACTGAGCTGGATTATGTGAACATGCTTTTTCCATTTCCCACTTTTAAATGCCTTGGATGCAGTTTCAAAAGAGAGATCAAAATCAATTATTTAACACTGCAGCTACACTGTACCTGAGTGTAGGATCTCTTCACACATATGTTATCTGTACACAACAATAAAAGAAGGAGATCAGAAGAAGACACTGCTAGAGACAACTAAAGCAGACTTTGAAATAAAACTCCTATTGTTCCTTGACTCCACAATCAGCCCGGGGATGTAAATAGAAAAGTCAGGCACTGACAAATGTCTGTGATGTAAAAGCACAGCTATGTGAAATGAAGCCACTTCTGACTTACCCAAACACAGAAAATACAGGTGTCCTTGAGACAGAATACAGGGCACTGAATTCCCTGGAACAGAGAATATTTTCTTTGAAAGCCACAGTACAGCTGAATAAAATCACTGTCCTGCACACCCCTACTCATGTGAATAATGCTCTGAATTAGAAGGGCCTTTCTGGTCAGCAAAGGTGCACAACCTCACACCGACTTCATGAAATAAATGGAAGAGAAAACACTTTGGGAAGGAGGAGATCTTTTCCTTGCCTTTCCTGCCTGGCACTCAGCGTGTGACTTCTGGCACTTTGTGGCTGAGCCACTCTGGCTCACGTTCCCTGGTTAAAATGCTGAGTTCTTTACAATTACACCAATTTAAACAGGGACAGAAAGCAGCAGAGTAATTTGACTGAATTCAACTGTATCTGAACTTGGGCACAAGAGTTTTCCCCATACAGAAAACACTGCAGGCAAGCAAAAGCTTGAAAGAGCTTTGAGATTCTCAGCAGAAGGAATGATTAGAAATGTGAAACAGCATTATGGATGTGTTAAGCTATTGGCTTCGGTACCTCACTCTGACTATTCATCCTCACTGCGCTCCAGAGAAATTTATTTCATTGTACTTGTAAGGGAAAGGAGATCCAAGGCCAAAATGTCCAGAGTGTTCACGAAATTCCAGTAACCCAGTTCGACACTGTCTGGTTTGAGAGGAAGAGCACCTCAACTTCAGGGGTGCCCTTTCAGAGCAGGGCACCTCCAAAATAAAGCTGCCCAAAACCTGCCCTGCTTTTGAAAACCTCACTGGATATGAGCTGAGAGATGCCAGCAGGTCACAGATTGATATATTTAGCTTAAACAGCACGTCACTTTTTTACCAGCCCACGTGCTGGATGAGCAAGTGAAGGTTTCATAATCCATCCCTCAGTGCAGCCCAGCAGAGATGAACAACCTGTGCTGTCCAGAGATGGCTTTCCATTTCCCATCCTGTGTTAAAGACCAACTGCTGCTGGTTTGCCCCAAAGTAACAAACAAATGCACCACACTGAGCACCGAGATCCAACTGCATAAATGACTGTATAAAGTTTTTAGTGTGCACTAAATTCCTCCTCCTCCCCTGAGACTGCACTATACAGCCTCTGTGCTGCCCACAAACGCAGATTAACATTTTTATTAAATGACATAGGTTTCACTAATACAGAGTATTAAAACGTATGGGCCTAATAAGAAACATTAATAAGTATATCATTGGCACGGTTTTTAAACAATCTTTAATTTTACTGCTTTTTAATTTGACCAAGCCTTCTGCCAGGTGATACAAACTATTTTTCCTTCTTGAGGTTAATCGCTGTTCAGAGAGACTAAATCACTGAGAGTTCTGAACAATTCCACACCATTTTTAATAATCCCCACAGAACACATGCAAAGAAATAAAGCCAAGCACTTAACCTCAAGAACATAATCACAAATACTTCATTTAAAATTTTAGAACTTACAAGTTTTCCACACTCTAAATGACAAAATAGTCTGAGTTGGAAGGGACCCACAAGGATCACGGAGTCCAATGACAAGATTAATAAAATTCAGAAGCAAAAATTTTTTTTAATGAAATTTCAGGTGGGAACAAAATCTTCCCTCACTACTCCTAGATATTAGCTAACTGCAGACTGCCTTCAAATCACTGAATACAACCTGCTTTCCCAGATCTTCTGGACACACCTCACCCTCCAAACATAATGCTGGGCCCTGCAGAATTACAATTTTAGGACCCTGTTGCTGGACACTTCTTTAAGTCTAGAGGTGTATTAAGATATTCCTACAGGACACAAGTAATTCACAATTATATTTCCTGTTCTGTAAAACTTATTAATAAAGCGGAGAATGTATCTGACTAGTTGAAGGTGTATCACTTGATCTTTATTTCTTACTGTGCAGATTCATACAGTGAAATCGATGGATGATTCACTCCCAGACAGGAGGCACAGTGAGAAAGAAACCTTGTCACACTTTTGGTACACGGGAATGGTGAGCTACAGAAATCCTGGAGAGTTATTACAAACCCAGTGCTTAGAGGCTGAAAAGCCTTTCCCTTTTTGCTCTTCAGATGTGATTATTTGATAAAATCCATTGATCTGCATGGCTAAGGAAGTGATCTTGTGGTGCAGCTGGAATAAATTGGGAGTTAGGAGGCTGTTTGCAAGATATCTTCAAAAGGTGATGCCCCATGAGAGGTTTATAGGTCTGTGCTGAGACTGGGGTTTGAATAAATCTACATGTGGAGATTTATCCAGAGCCAGGCCACAGCAGAGCTGGAAATAATTCTGAGTGTCTTAAAACGAGAAAGAAACTTGCTGAGTTTTGTGGGATAAGAGTGGAAAGATAAAAACATGGTATCGAGATGTCATTTTTGTGAGCGAACTGGGCAAAGGGAAGGGAAAGGAGCCTAGAAGAAATTTTCCAAAAAAAGACCTGGGAGACGTGCCTGGAAGTTTGTCTGGCAGCCAGACATTGTAGGTCACAACTAATAAATTTCACTTTTTGAAGCTGGGCATTCTCAGCCTATATTGTTTGACAAAGAACATGAATGACTTTGCTTGGCTTGGAGAAGTCCTGGTACAACTGCCTCTCCTGTGCTCCACAACGGGGCCAAGCAGCACAGTCCTCATTTCTAACAAAAAAGTGTTCCCTCCCTTTAAGAAGTTCTCTGTCAATCTGACCACTGCAAGGTATTTGGTATATTAGGATCCTGACAAATATCTGTGGCTTTGTAGGAAAGCGGATCATTTTCCTTGTATTCAAATCAGGTCGCAGTTGAAACTGTGGTAAAAAAAAATATGTATTTCAGTAGCCAAATTCAAACACTGAAGAATGAAGAGAAGATAAATCAGTCCAGGATGAGCTGAAATATAATTGTTTGGGGGACTGTGCTAACAAAATAAAAACATGGAATAAATCAAGTGGAGAAATCTTTTAAACAAACAAAAAAGTGTCTTTTTAACACTTTTTCATTCTGAAATGGCAAGTTTACACTGTTTAGGAAATGCCAATAGCAATAAAATCCTCCAGTCCTGTTCACCGTCCCCCCATCATTTTGTTTTCTAAACTGAAGGTGACCCCCATTCACTAATGTTTTCCTTCTGCTGTGATACTACTGGCTTGAAAAAACTAGTGGAATACTTTGTAAAATTTCTAACACAAAGCATGGAAATGAATATCCATCCTTTTGTCACAAAGCTATCTGTTCCCTAAAGTACTGCCTGCTCGGTCCTATCACCTTACCTTCAGTAGATACCAAGTACTGTTAGTGGAAATTATCCAACACGGGGAGAACCATAATGGTGGCAATTAATTACATTATATCCCGTGGCAGGGAGTTTCACAGGGTGAGTACTCACTGCATTGTGGTGATATTGTTGTTAATATCCCACTTTTTTTCTTATTTAAAAGACTGAATGAACAGCAATACCTACAGTCAACAGATCTGTATGAAAGTATCAGGAAAACTTCAGGATTAGCATATTTTAACCAGGCTGCAAATTACTTAACAATTTATCAAGTCAAATGAAATAAAACCTTGTGAAATTAAATGTTCTTGTAGGATAAAGTACGTATGTATTTGAAAGCCCCCTAAATGGAAGCTTCATGCTATACCTCTACCACATTCCATTTATCCGATCTCTTCAGTGACCTGTACAACATTTTTAAGGCACAAAACTGAACTTGAAAACCATTCTGGGTGCTGCCAGCAACAACTGGAATTTACTTAATTTATTTAGATTTACTCAAACAAAAAAAACCTGAAAGCCTGCCAGCCTGACCTAACTCCTCCCAAACTGCTGGAAAGTAACAAGAAAGGCAGCCAGCATGGCTTGGTCAGAGCACAGTTTCACCTGGGCCAGCATCCTACACTGGTTTTCTATGAACCTGATAAAGCAGATGCGCCTCACAGCAAGTGCTGAAGGTGAACAATCCCAGGACCGAACTGGGAGGTCGATAATCCCTCAGGGAAGACCCTGGCAGTTCCCCCTGTGGAGCTCAGCTCCAGAAGGCAGGTCTCAAGCCCCCAAAGGCAGTGTGGGACCATGCACTGTCCTGGAATCTGCAGTGGGCTCTGTAAACAAACAAACACTGTATTTGCACAAAAGCCACTGAACTGCTGTCTGCTCCTCTAATCAGAGTGTTTTCAACGCTGCGGTTCCTTGACAGTATCGGGAAATGCCATCAGAGACCTAATAAAAAGAGATCTCTCGTGAGGCAGCTTTGATAGAATGGATGTTTCCTACTCTTGACTTCAAAGGAAAGTAAGCGAGCCTAATATTGTTGTTGTTTTTCTGAAAGCACTCCTTTGGCATCAGTGCATGACACCCTCCGCTCCAAAAGCTGAAAATACTTTCCAGGCTTCCACAACATTCCCTTGAGTCAGGCATGGAAACTCATTGTTTAGGTTAAGCAACTCAAAAGCGTGTAAGCTGGTGCACTCAGACCTCTTTTCCTCACGGGGCTGTCCCTTAGATTCATCTGTGGCTGTGGCCTATAGAGATCTCATTTCTCACCATGCATTGCCACACATGCTCCCCACGGACCACAGACAGCATCATACTCAGTATGTACTGAGAGCAGAGATTCCATGCTGGTTTCCTTGGGAACAGGAGCAATAATACCAATCTGCTCAACAGGCCCTTTCCTCCTGTACTCCCAAGAACCTGGTTGCTGCCCATGAAGTGCTACAGACACAGCTCAGCCTCCTGACCAAAGCTTTCACAGGTCCATGACATGTCAAACCACCTGCGTCAGACACGTGCAGTAAAAACAACAGGGAGGGCAGCCCCAGCACTATCTTCTGTGTAATCTGTACAGCAATCTGTTTCACAGGTAAATTGCAAATGGTTAGTCTGTGTGATGTAGTGATTTGAACACAAGATCTGCACTGGAATGCTGGAATTGCCTCAGGATGCCTCTAGGCAAGTTACTTATCCCCTCTGTCTCAATTTTCCCATGTTTAATGCAGTACCTATAGTGTCTCACCCTGAAGGATTCAAAAGAACTGACTACAAACAGCACAGGTGCTGAATTTCACTGTGTACAATAGAGCACCCAAATCATTCCACTGAGACTCCTCCTAAACTGACTATTTTGCATATATACAAAAAAAAAAAAAAAAAAAAGAGATTCTGCTTTGAAGTCTTAACTATCCAGACAAGCACATATTGTGACAGACAGGTCTAGAACATACACAGGAGGCATTTTCCTTAAAATATATGAAGTAGAGCAATTAACGGTAAGTATTATTCCTACCCAGCTCCTTTCATGAATATCACATACATTATGATTCCCAATTTCTATAAATACTAATCGTATATGTAGAAATTAGGTAAAGACAAATACATCTACCTTGATCCTCTCTGTGAAGGCCCCTGAGCACATACACATGGTGATGGGAACTTAATTTCTACTCCTTATGGAGCCACAAGAGTGCAAGAGGCTAAACTAATAAGCCAAGAACAGATTTGTCCAAATAAAACAGTTCTAGACAACTCAATGAGCAGCTCTGTATTTGTATTTGTAAGCAGCAGCTTAAACTGAAGGTGGAATATCTGGAGATCAGCACAATTCTACTCACCAAAGTACTCGAAGAACTGAAAGGCAGCAAAAGATGCAGCTATGAGAAACTTTTTCTTTTTTTTTTTTTGTTTTTAAATAAAAACCATTTAAGCTTGCTAATTTTTGCTGTCTCAGACAATCAAAATTCCAATTGTCTGGGACATCAAATCTAAAAAAGCATGAAATTAATCTTCAGAAGTTAAAGTCTTAAAGGCATTGCATCATTATTTTTGTTGGATATATTTTTGATTATGATGCAGATGAACCCCAAATTTAATAAAACTAAAATAACATGAGTTAAGTATGAAACATAACAGGATATTGCAAAGAGATTAGGTAGTTTCCTTTAGACTACTTGCAGAGCCCAAGGAAAAACCAAACTGAGGGACACAATGACGAGAAGGCACTGCTTAATTAGAATATTTAACGGAATAGGAAAACAGAGTACTCATAGTACTGGTTTTGGCACTGAAACACAGCGAGCAGAACACGGACCCAAAACATCAGCAGTCTCTGCACCAGCCCCTGTTTTGCCTGTGGACTGTCTGCAGCAGAGAACGAAGCAGGCTCGCTAAATTCAAACCAGCTGCAACGATGAGAGTGTTACAGTTGGACTGAAGGGAGCTTACCTCATGAAAGTATTGTGGAAACTGCTGTTGGAAAGATAATAAAAGGATTAACTACAGTTTTAGTGAACCATTTACTTTTCAATCAAAATGTCTCATGTATTTCCTGTTCTCAAGTAGCTTGAATTCCAAAATTCCTTTGTCTATTACAGTACATAGTAGCAAAGCCTGTCATAAGAAATTAATAATTTTACATGGAGAAGTACTTTTATGTACGAGGGCGGGGTGCTGCTCGCTGTTAGCTTCTCCTGAGCAGTTCAATACCTAGTCAGGCAGTAATCTCACAGACAGGAACAAAATTGAGGGCTTAAAAAGAAAGTACAATGGGTAATTGTGAGCAGCGAAAGAAAATCTCCACTACAAATACCAAGAGATGTAAAGTTACTTTAACAGAGATACAGCAAAAACCGAAACAAAATCTCGGACCTCTATAGACAGAGAATGAATCGCCTTCTTAATTTGCAGGAGTAACACACAATTATTACCATATCAAAAGAAAAGCCATCATTTAAAATGACATGACATCACTGCACAATGCAACACTGCACAGCAACCCTTGTTCAATGTGGAATGGAATTCACTGGGCAAATAATCCCCACTTGATACTAATAACTTTAAGGAGCCATGCTGCAGCTTTGCATCTTGCCCCTGCTAGCTCAAGATCAAGGTTTTTCCAGGGTTGAAAACTGAATTTGCAAAGAAGACCTGGTTTTCACATGCTCTGTTGGATCCACTTTACTCCACGCAGGATTCCAGACTGTAACATTTAATACCTGATCCCTCTGCTGACGGTGGAAGGCTCTTTCTGGGGAATAGGAGAGTTAACTCCAAGTTGAGACAATGGAAAGCTCCTAATTGTGATCGGGTCATTCCGTGTATGGAAATAACTACAATAGCTGCTCCAATAAAACAGATCTTTATATACTCACATGCCAAGGCTAAATACATATGCCATAAAGGCTGGCTGCAACATCTGATGCAAAGGTTTATCCAGCCTATTCACAATGTTAAACCTTGAGATGTTATCAAAAGCTGGTACTTTAATGCAGATGAAAATAACTGAAAGTAGGAAATTTTTAGCATTTGCTGGGATATTACATGATTTAATGTCTCTGATTTACTGAGTCTTCTGCAGGAATGGGAATGTAACATTAGAAATCTGCTATACAATACCTGTCAAATATGCATTTTGCAGGAAAAGAGAAAAGTTCCCTCACCCACAGAGTCTACTAAATCTTTCAGCATCATAGGAAATCTAATCAGGGCTTCACAGTTTAAGTATTTCTTCTTAAAAGTGTGAGATGAAAGTAGGAAGAAGACTGACCTCTTCTCAAATCAAAAAAACACCACCCCAAAGTAGGCTAAAATAAAATATGTAAGTGTGCTTTCACAGCTTACTTACCTACACTTTTCTGTTTACAAAGAAGCAACCTGTATTATCCTTTGATCATTTATGACTAAATAAAAGCTATGCATGAGAAGTTAAATTCATTTCTACATTTACAAAATATGATTGAGCTACTTCTGAAAACAAACAAGTTGTTTCCTTCTCTTGAAAGAAAAAGAAACAGGGAAGTCTTAGAGTGTTTCTATTTTATCTTGGACAACTTGATGGTATTCTCTAAGTATGTGCACTGTTTCCAGTATTATTTTAGGGAATACCCACTGAGCAGTGCAGACATTAAAATACTGTTTTTCATTTATCCAATGGAAATAAAAAGATAATCCCAACGATCACTTACAGAGAAAATTATTCTCTGCAAAACATTCTGAATACCGTTGTTTTCTTCCTTTTCCCTTCCACAACCATGGCAGGCCTGCAAACTTTTTCTTGAACAAATGAAAAAAAAAGTAAGCTTTTTCCATAAACATTCTTTCCTATTCCTCCATAGAAAGCTACAGCTTGCCATGGAAAAGTCTGTCAAGATCCAACTTCCTTACAAGCGTTTTCCATTATATCATGCACTTCTCAAAACAATAAAATAGACATAGAGCTGAAAATTCTGCCTATCAGGAAGCACAACCTGCTGCCACAATCGTTCCCTTTGTTTGCACTTACTATCTGTGTGTGTCTGTGCGTGCACACGCGTGTGGGTGTTACAAATAAGACTTCCCAAATTTCATGGCCCAGTTTGGAAGCTTATGTCAAACTTGTTTTGCTTCATCTGTTTCACTCAGGGCCTTATATCATTGTTGTTTCAAACATGTGGAAAGCTTAATGGAAGTCATTAACTTTTATTTTAGTTTGGCCATATTGTCATCATGGTGGGCAGATGCAGAGATGGTGTTATTCCCAAGATCCTCTTTCTGGAACACTGCTGTTGTTTACATCTTCTTGATCAGAAGAGAACAATGG
Organism: Anabacerthia variegaticeps; assembly: GCA_035583185.1. Lineage (NCBI taxonomy): Eukaryota > Metazoa > Chordata > Aves > Passeriformes > Furnariidae > Anabacerthia > Anabacerthia variegaticeps. The sequence continues at coordinate 5,025,554 of JAWWEW010000006.1, read as the reverse complement.
GTTTTACTTATTTTTAAAGCTCTGTTTTGCAAATTAAAAAAGCCCCTAACAACCTTTGAAAATGTAATTAAATATATTCCTTTTTATTCTTTTAACTGTTTAAAATCCTTTAACAAGTTTCTTTTTTCTTTCTTAAACTACCATTTGAAACTTTTGCACTCACAACTCTATGGGTTATTGTTCAGCTGAAGGAATGAAAAGAATTTCATTAGATGTGTTTTATGTTTCTTGATTAAAAATGTCACCCGAGGCTCAGTGACTTTGTTTTATGTTAAATGACGGCTGCGTGCTTTGATCATCACTTTATTAGTGCTTTAATGAATATTAAAAAAACAAAGCACTGTATTAAAACTTAAGCTCTCATATAAGGAAACTGAATCCCTTTTCCAAGAACTACAGTATTTCTTACTCAACCATTTCCTTCTAGATTAAGGTTTTCTCCAATTCCCCCTTAGCCTGCTACAGACTAAGTTACAGGAAAGCACAACAATTATATTGGAATAAGATCGAAGCGAGAGCAGGAATGAGAGCCGAGCAGTTATGTTTCTATTCAAACAAATATAATCCAGACTTACCATGCACTTGTTTGGTTTCTCTCCAGAATGAACCCTCATATGAATCAGCAGTTTGTAACGAGCATTGAAGGGTTTATAGCGGCGGACACAGCCTGCCCAGAAGCAAGTGAAGTCCTCTCCTTTCCGCTGGTCAATGTGAGTCTTTTCTATGTGTCTGACCAGTTCGTCTTGTTGGTCGTAAGTGGCACTGCAGTCAATCCACTGACAGACCTGTTTGCCACTGCTCAGGTCCTGTTCATCCCCGTCACTGGGCTGCAGGGACTTGGGGGACATGGAGGCGCCTAAGTGAGGCAGAGTCCCTTGAGCCTGGCTCAGCTGCTGGTGGAGGTGGTAAGGGGGAGGCAGCCCCTGGTGATGGCGGAAAAGATCAGCACTGGAGGAATAATCGTCAGCTGGTTCCTGTTTTAAGAAACTCACCTTCTGGGTGCTGTGCGAGGTGTTCTGGTGAGCAATGCCAGTACCATTCATCATAAGGCTGAGGCTTCCATTCTCCTCGACTTGCTGCATTTGTATCTGCTCACAGTCACCTCTGTCACATTCAGCGGAAAGAGGTACAAGACATGCTGGAGGGGAGGGAATACTGCAAGGGTTTCCAGGCTGAGAGCAAGATTGGGGCTGAGAGGATTTTTGAGCACTGTGATGACTGATCTCCACAGGATGAGAGGAAATGCCAGCTGCATTAGTTCGCAGCCCATTCACGCAGGTGACCAGTGACGTCTGCGATGTGCGGATGATCGCTGTAATATCGATTCCTTCGGCTGAAGACGGCACAACAGAGATGCATCTCTTCTTCAGGTTGCTTGTCTGCAGCCTGGTCGAGTGCTGAGGGGTGCCAAGTGACAAAGGACCCAGGGAGGAGCTGTGTTCATTATTAAACAAGTAGGATGAAAGTGAATTTGTAAAGCTATTATTCATTAGGTCTAGTTCAGGATGCAGACTACCGGAGGCCCTCAGCTCCATCCCCTCCGTAATCCTCCTATGTGTGGAAGCCTCAGACAGAACCTTATAATCACTCGGGCATTCTTGTTTAATGTGCTGAGCTGGGTGACTTCCATTCAGGCATGGAGCAGCAGAATCTACTGAGTCTTGGAACCTGGGTGACCTGTAATACAGTTCTCATTAAGCATCACGAACTACCACAGGATTTATGATTTTTGTACAAGACACAACACTTGTTAAGCCCTGAAGAATGGAAGCACTTGCTCTCTGATGAATGCTGGTTGTCCAACACAGCAATTACAGCAACAAAAATCTGCAATGCTTCCCCTAAAACCTGTGCAAAGGCAGCATCGTTTTACACAGGATTAATTTTACACACTGGGTTACACACGGAACAGACAATCTTCCCTCCACTGCTACAGGCAGTTCATCAATCACAATCTAGGCTTTCAATGCATAATAGGTTGGGCAAAACAATAGCTGAGAATGAAGTTTGAGAGCTTTGGGCATTTTTGAATTATTCACATATCGGCATTTTCCTCAGAGCACACTGGGAAAATGCCTTGGCATTCTTGTTCACACGCATCAAAAAACGCTGGATGAGCTTTGCTTACATGTCAGAGACAGGCTTTCCTTCACTAGATTAAAACAGGAGCAAGACCAGTGGGGAAAAAAGAAATACAAAGAAAGAACTGCTCGATTTCAACCAGTGGTTCGGAATCGATGAGAGATCAGCTGAGTATTTACATGCACAAAATATGAAGTTCACAGCTGGTAGATTTAAATTGGCAGCCTATGCACTCCCATTTCCATTTTTCATAATAAAGTGTGCATGGATCTGTAAATCAAAGTAAGATTGTTCTGCAGAAGTGATTTTTCATCTTTCTTGATGTGTGCTGAACCCATTCATTCAGGAAGCAGAATCTCAAGAAATGCCACAGAGCCCTTTCAGAAAAACACTACATTAGGAAACAGTTGCTCCTAACATTTTCTTCCAAGCAGTTACCAACTGGTTTATGGCTTAAAATGAAACATTTTATCTCAGCTATAAACATTTACAGCGGATGATCCAGCTGTGGGATTTTTCTTAGGACCAGAGGGTGTCCCTTACATATCCCTAAAGCATGGGAGGGTTTAACCTATGGCTTCATGGTGCAGCCACGTGCCAGACCCATAGGAGGAAACAGTACATCTGTGTGCAGGGAAGCTGTACCTGAGCAAATAAACCCTCCAGAGAAGTGTCCCATGGCTCTCAGGCTGACATGTTCCACTTAAATGAATTTTACAGGTTTTTGATGCCAGCACCACAAATGCTGGCTTAGATGATTTTATCACTATTATCCGTTAAAATGGGAAGTTGGGATGACTTCTACAACTTCCTTGGCAACAGCTCTCAGAGAAGGACCAACTAGAAAAACATCTAACAACAATATAAAGCTTCAAAAATACTTCCTTCCCATAAAATTAAGGTTGTCAAAAAAAGACACTAGTTCGAAGCACACAACTGGCAACACTGCATTCACTGGTGACAGGTTTCTAAGCTCCAACAGTTTGCAGGTAATAAGGCTTGATATTAAAAAATGCTTTAAGATCATTACAGGAGTGAAATTCCTCACCATTCACTGCTATAGAACAATCAGATCTTGCAGTTGCCACCAGAAATTTCAAAAGAGTACATTTAATCATTTTAGAGGTTTCCATAAACCAGTACTTAAAATTTCTCCCTTTAGGTTTGCACAGTTGGTCTCAGGGTAAACTCAAAGCACCTGTTTTTGCAGATGGTAAATTTATATTAAAAAAACCCCAAACCCAACAGTATTCATACATTATTTTTTAACATTTACAGAACCATATGTCTGTAAAATATGTGGCATAAGTATACTTTTATGGCACATGTTTGGGAAAGCCTGCTCTGCTTGCTCAGTAGAAAGCACAGTGTTCTAAACTCATTCTGAGAAAGGTTTTACACATGCCATGCCAGGCACAGTATTTCCTATTACTTAGTTTCTGCTGTACAAAAACTCTTCTAAATAATTCAGTTTGTATCATAGTTTAGTGGTCCCAAAGCCTCAGGCTAAAGTAAACGCAACACATTTCCTACATCATATAAAGCTAACCCAAGCCTTACATTTCAGCCTGTGATAATTGGTGTCATATTATTAAGCTTTATGTAAAGCTCCCATCTTGCCAGAAACCCATGTGAGGAGTTTGGTTTTTGACTAAGCTGGAGTCAGTGCAGAGTACCTGCAGGATGGGTACAAACATCCCTATCCTGAGAAATACCAGCAGCTTCCCAAAACTCTCAAGAACATCCACCTGCATTTCCAGCACAAGAACTCAGTCAGGACTGTATTGCTGTGATGCTGCTGTGCAGAATATGAGACACACAAAAGAGAGGAGTTTTGAACTAAAAGGCAAGCTGGAATACCTTATTTCAAAAGCAAACAAGATGAGGGCATTGAATTCATGCTTCCCATTGCCACATCCATGTCTTATCCATGCTCTGCCTACAAAATGATAACCACAGGCTGCTTGCGCAGATCAGAAGTGAGTCTTTTCCAGGGGTGCAGTTTCCTCTGTAGCACTGTACTTTTATACACATTAGATATCCCATATGAGTTAACTCTGCTGGGAGAATCTGATCTTCCCTCAACTTCACGATGTTTTGAGTGTTGGGGTACTTAATGTCGAGTTTGTATTAATGCAAAATCCCTGTATTCCTGGCAGGATTTTGCCATCACTGTTCTAGGGGAAGCCCTGCTCATTCCTCCCAGTCCTGGAGGGGTTGGAGGGAGGAGGGGCACAACAACAAAACTAATGCAGGAGCAACACAAGGTGTCGGGCATCCAACTTGCTGGGTGGCTCCTCTTTTACCCATTGACTATTTGTTCCTGTAGTGGCACGTTGCTGTCACAGCCAGGGATCAGATCCCAGGCCTGGTACCCACAGGCTGTGCTGGCTGTGAGGATTTCAGAGTCTCTGGACAGTAGCCAAATATAAATGCATTAAATGTATATGAAAGGAATGGGCAAGATGAGAAGGACAAAGGAGAGCAGGACAGCATAAGGAGCCCCGTGTGGACACACAGATCAGCATGAGCAGCTCTGGGGGGCTTCCAGAAGGGAGTGAGGCCAGCAGGAGAATGTACCCCATGAGCCTCACTTCACAGGGAGCATCCATGCACCCAGGATGGGCAGTCTGAGGGAAGAGAATTGCTGCTGAAGCACATGAAAGCTGAGTGTAGGGCCTTTGAAGAGTAACAGCAGCCTCTCAGAGGATACTAAGGCACTGTTTCCAAAGAGACTCCCTTACGTGGTAATTGGAGCCAGAGCACGAGGCCAGTAGCACCACGCCAGAAGCGCTGCAGTTCCCAACTGCCCTCAGAGGAAAAGATGACTGTATCTGAAATCTCCGGATTATTTACAAAACATACATGCCTTGCACTGCCACTGTAAATGTGCGCTCGGTGATAACTGACAGTTTTAAGAAGCTGGAGGGGATTGTTCTGCTGCACATCCAGGGACCCCGTGCAACACTATCCGAGCGCTCTGGTGTCTTCCCTGGGTTTTACATGCCGAGCACTGAGCGCTATGTGGGAGGGTTTGCCGTGTCTGATAATGGATTATTTGACAAAGGGCCAACATCAGCTGTGTGCTGACTCCAGTTGTGGCGAGGAAGGTATTGGGACTTTTCCAGTCCCACACACATTGCATTCACAGATAAAATGTAACAGCAATTAGGCTGCACAACTTAAAAGTTATTAACTGAGTGGGGAAAAGGGGCCAGGAAGGAAAGGGATCATGACTTTCGGACTAAGGCAGTCATCCCTAGAATACAGTTTTCAAGGGAAAGCAATTCAGGGAGAAGTTGAAGGGGGTAACAAGTTTCAGTGCACTGAGGGGAGAAAAGGACAAAGGCAATCACAACCCCAAACCCTGAGGGAGCTTTTTGATTGCTAGGGGAGGTGCTCTCTGGTTTGTTTGGCTTTTCCCTGACATTCCATTTCCTAGAAGTGCAAAGTGGTTCAAAGCTCAATTCGGAGAGATGGTCTGAATCTGCATCTCCCTTTATTTCTGTGCTGGTCATTAATACTGAGCAGAACAGCCAAAGAGAGTTTGCCCTGACTTCCATGTGCTCCAATATCTGACAGTTCCAGCCCTACTTCTCCCAACTATTTTGTAACGAAGGCTGAGATCTGGGGGGCCAGAGCACCCCTGGCTCCCACTGACTTCACTGCTGGGGCACTTATGTTCTCCTGTTTTCAGATCTTCAGGGAAAGATGTTTCCTGTTACTTGTTTGTAAAGAGCCTTTAGTGTCACAAACACCGTGAACAGAAATCATGCCCAGTGCTGCCCACCTTCTCTCAAATGCCAAGGTGCTGGTTCTGAACCACTTGCCATGAGCAGCACAGTGACAGAATGAGACACTGTGTCTAGGAGGTCCACAGAGAAGAGCTGGGCACTGGCTTCATCTTCCAAATCCCATGCAGACAAAAGCAGTATTAGGCAGGTGGACATACAAGCAGAGCATGACCAGTGGGGGACACAACCCACTCCCCTGTAAAGGAAAGGTCCTTCAAGATACTCTCCATGCATTTCCAAACTTAGAAGCAGCAGAGCCTCAAGGCTTTTTAGACCATGTCACAAAGCAAAGGGGAGGGAATCAGGCCTATCACCTGCTACTTTCTCATGTTATGCATCAGACAATCCTTTATTTTGTTCTGGGAATCCTCTTCCAAATGGGGGCTGGAAAGGGTTCATATTTCTGAGGGTGGGTACTGTGATGCCAGATATGCAGGTATCTGTCATTTCTTCATTATAGATTTTACAAAAAGGTTCAAAAGATCTAAGCAGAGTACTCTCTTCTTCCTTTTGTTTGTTCCTGCCCTAATTATCTTTGTTTCATAATTGTCCTCACTGACAGAATAAAAAAAAGGTTGATAATTGCCAGTCCCACACTGAGCCATAAAGAAGCCAGGAAGGAGCAGATTTACATCCAGCTGCAAAGGCATCTACAAATCTTTGTAGCAGTACTGGAATACTTTGTTATGTGGCATGGATATTATTTGTCCTTTTCAAACAAACATACAAAAAACTCTTTCCACTTGCTTACCATATTACCGTGCCTCCTTCTCCTGAAAACACAGATGTTCTTACCCTACCAGTAAACGGAAAAGGGGAAACAAGACATAAATATGTATAATAAAATCAGGAACAACTGGATTTTCAAGACCAAGCTGTAGGCCGTATTTCCTCTTGCTGTGACTATGGAAATTTGGGATTGATAGTTCCATGCACAGTGCCAATTATTCCAAGTACCTAAGATAAAGGCTGTGACTTTATTGAGGTTTTTCTTTTCTACAGCTCTTCAAAAAGGTCAAGATTATTCTGTATTATAACCCCTGCCAAAAAGCAGAGTAATTAAAATAGATGGACAGATTTTAATTTGTAGCAGGCTTCTATTCACAATGGATGTCTGTTTAGGGTACTTGTTTAAAATCTGGTAATGTTAAATTTGTAACAACAACAAAAAAATAATGGAGTTCTGTGTTTTCATATAATTAATTTATAGCAAATGTTTAAATAGAGATTCTGTTCATAGCATATTCAACTACACTGTGTATATCAAAACCAGAGACCAAATTTTCACATTACAGCCTTAAAAGCAAATACCAAGGATGTGGCTGTATGAGAACACTGAAAATACTTCATTAAAGGAAATGCTGTAGAAATAAAAGTGGCATTGGCTTCCTGTAGGTTTGATGGTGGCATGCCAAATTGCCATATGGGAGACGTTGGGCTGGGACTAAGTATCATCCCTGCCCTCCAGGCTGCAGTGCATGGAAACACCATGGCATTGGGGTAGAGGTGCAGAGGGGGCAAGTCTGACCCTACTGAGCCCCCTAGCAAAGCTCTCATCTGCTTCTGAGCCCACTGGAAGAGGCACACACAGTGACTCCTTCTGGCACTCCAGGGCTTCCAAAATGAAGGGGAAGCCAAAAATACTCTCAAATGTGGCACCCACAGGCACTACTGGGAAACAGTTCAAAGAGAAGCAAGCAAGGTTGCAGAGGTACCTCATGTCCGAGTGTGCCAGGTTGAGCTGACCCACGTGCAGCAGCCTCTCCCGGGACAGCAGGTGCTCCCGCATGAGGGAGTTCCCCGTGTGGATGAACAGCCCTTGCCTGCAGACAGGAACTGAACTACTCGTCATCTCCATGTCCATCATGGTCTTCTTCTCGGAGATCAAATTACAATGGGTGTAGCCACCGTTCACTGTCAAAAAAATAAGTAAAATAGACAAAGATAAGCCTTTGACTAAGAACACTCTCTCCTGACTAGTGCTTTGTATGATCATTTTGGATTTCCTTGCAGAATTCTCATAGATGGCAAGGCAGTGGAAAAGAAAGGTTTCACATGGAAGAAAACACCAATTGCAAAGAAATTTGGATCTCTCTCAGCCAGTCTCCATGGCAGAGGTGCTCCAGTTCTCTGATCATATTCTAACCCTACAGCAAACCAAAGGCAAGTGGGACAGCCGTGGTTCTCTGTCACTACAGTCAATGAAAGCTTTGAAAATTATGAGACTCATGTTCAGGGGTTCAGTGAGTGGAAATGAGAAGAGAGAAGTGACTGGGGAAAGCAAAAAGCCTCTGGTAACTGGAGAATCTGTGAAAGGGCTCACAGCACAGAAGTCCATTCTCCTCCCCTGGCTGGGCTCCCCAGCATCCCCAGTATGTCCCACAGAGCCACTGTAATAGGGGGACCATGGAGATGAAGGTGTAGCCCAGGCAAGCACCCAGACCCACAGAAGAGAGCGGGCACATATGACACCCAAATTACAAGTTACATGAGGCATTATTGTGACATTTCCAGAAGAGAATTTCCTGTTTCCAGTGAAAAGTTTTCAGTGTTTGGCCGGTACATTACATTTCTTGACCATTTAATTATTTTTTACTTTTTCAGATGTCAGAATCTTTAAGATTGGAAAACTAATACCAAATTTTTCTTACCCAGCTCCATCACAGCTGTGAAAAGTCCCAGGAGTGTAGGTCAGCATTACTTTATATAAACATTTATAAAAATCCATTGTAAGATTTTTCAGGAATTACATGAGATATTTTGAAGAGAAACCGATTTGCATTTAAACCATATAAAATGGGCCATTAGCCTTTTTCAAGGTAATTAATATTTATGTTCTAGTTATTTCAGATCTATATTCAAAGACCTGAATTCACTGACACTGTGTGACTGTTCTGAATGACTCTGAAGAGATGAAGAAGCTGTAGAGAAATGCAGTGTCTTCTGGCCTGCACAAGGAAGTCACCGAGAAGTTTTAAGATCACTTTGGAGGCCTTTCAGCTTCTCTGATTACCTGCAGGGTCTTTTGGGTTATTAGCTCTGCCCTGCCTGTAATCATGACAAATTATCATCGTATCTCTGGAGTCCACAATTCCATCAGGCTTTATCCCATTCCTATTCTGGCTTCATCCCATGACAATTTAACTCAGTTCAGGGGTAATACCTACCTCAGCAAGACTTGTGATTGTTAATTGGGATAGATGAATCCCATTTAAAGGGTATCTAAAGAGACAGTGCAACACTAGTGAACCGGCTTTCCACACTTTTAAAGGTCACATGACCAAAGGAAGATGGTAAATCAATCATACTTACAATACCCAACTCACGGTTCCTCTATTTCCATCAGCAATGTTACCTGGAATATAGTCCAGATGTATCTTCCTTCCAAAATATTGTAAAGTTGCTTAAAATGTCTAAGATTTATACTGGACTCGTAATAAAACACTTTCTTTCATTCCCCAAATGACAGAAGTCTGAAATTCATTAGGGCTTTCTAAATATGTACTTTACCAATTTTATCATATTATCAAAACAAAGAAACTTGAAGCTTTCACCAAAGCTCAGCAATACCAACTGTAGCACACACTGATACCTATTTGTGTGAAGATGGAGATTTCCTAGAATAACACGAACACTATCCCTGTGCTGTCAAAAATAATTATCTTCTCTTGTAGCTGTCAAATCAGAAAACACATTTGCTCCCTGCAAAAGAACAGAGCACTTATGCTAAATCTGTGACATTCTGATTCAGCTAATCCACCATACATTTGCCTTCACAAAGCACCTTACAGATTCATTAACAAGAGCTAAAAATCTCTTGCATGACAGTGCCCTGAGCGAAGTCACACTTGCACCAAAGCCTCTGAAATGTGCCCACCACATGGGAGCTGGAACAATGATGGACAGAGAACACCATCACCAGCTCACATTTCTTTCCTCCCACAGCAACTAAAAAAAGAGCTGAGATTATCTCTGTACACAGACAACCTGAGTCTATATCCAACTCTTCAAGCACATGTGAAAGCAAATTCACTGCCTCTGAAAAAAAAAGGGCAATAAGGCTGCTTTACACCACTGTGAGAACAGAATCTGGCCCTCTGACAACTGGCTGTTCTATACAATATTAATATCACTGGCTGGCACACAGAAGATTTAAGCACTTTCCATGTCTGGAACTGGATCTCTTCTTTCACTGGTATCGAGGGGCCCTTAACCTACATACTGTAACTTACCAAGAACAGATGAAAAGAGCACACACTCCCTCGCCTTAGACCAGAGGGTTCACCCTGCTCGCACTGCACCACAGCCATTCCATAAATCCATATAAAAAACTAATCCTAATTTACAGAGAGTAAATCTAATAAAAGCAGAATGGTTTCCAGAAGGATCCCATGGAAGTGGAATCCATCAAGGTAACTTTTGTCTTTCTCTTTTTCTGTCCTGCAGTTTTGATTTATATCTTTACATTTGAATGCTCGTGAAGGGAAGACATTGATGCAATAGTGTGCAAAGGCTGCAATCAGGCAATTCCTTCCATATGAGTAATCAAGTTAGTTCAATTTTGGATATCTTGCTTCTTTCATTCTGGGGTAACTGACTTTGGGGGAGTTTTTTCTTGATTTATGCCAGGTTAATTCTTGTGAGTATTGGTCCCACTGATTGTGATGAGGCTCCACACCTCAGGAATGACAGCACAAACTGGTCAGGATCTGCAGGGTCGGCGCTACGTTTCTTGGTGGGGGTAAATTCTCCTGGAATAAAGCAGAACATTTCCTCACACCAAAGGAAACCTGCCTGTGCAACAGTGACATCCACATTCTAAACACCCCTAGCCAAAGGACAATAGCTCCCTGTCTTTCCTTATTTACCATTCAGGAAGGCTTCACTCTTACTTGTGGATAAGAAGGTAAGAGCAAGAAAACTTACCAAAAGGGTAATTATTCAACAATAAACACACGTTGCTGTGCTTTGGAGTTTACCTAATTCAGACCAATGGACAAATAACTGAAAGATGTCTAATTGAAACGACTCACATTCAAAATAGAGATAGATTTGAAATATTTGCTTAACATACTTAGATATCCCCAGAGAACTGTGGGTTTTGTGGCGAAGACCAAACTAGGTCATTTGCCTTTTTTTTCTTACTGTTCATTCTAATTACTTCTTGTTTAAAAAAAAAAATAAAAAAAAATTGCCATTCTTGGTTTTGTTTGGATGTGATGTCCAAAATTTACCACGACAACACTGAGAAAAGGAACGCTGTTACTGGCAGCAGAATGAGTCACGTGAGACGAGTGAAAGACCAAACAGTACCAGATTTTCTCAAACAAGTGAAAATCATCCACGCTGGAGGAGGCCATCAAATCCCTCCACTGAGAGGAAATTATTAACTCAAGGGGTGCCAACACAGCAGAGCCATGGGGGGGAAGGTGCTGTACACACACTCAGCATCCCATTCCACATAATCAGCACAGAATAATCTCCATCACTGCGTGGCTGGACTGTGTGCCACACCTCCTACCCAGTCAGTAACTGAAGAGCATCCAGAGAGATGCAAAGCACTATACTGCCCACTTGAAGGCTCTAATGAATGAACTCCAATGCTTCAAAACAATTCATGCACATAGAGCATTTTTGACAATTTCAATAACAACAAAATCAACACTTTCCTGGAGTTTTTTATGCCTGTCATGACATTCTCTACGGTGAATGGGAGGGATTGTCCTAATCCTACAACACCAAGCCTGAGGGACAGAAAAGTAGCATAGGAAAGGAAAGCAGAGGCTGAAAAATAGATACTGGAGTTGTTCTTACACTCCCTGCAAGGCAGTCCTGACTGTGGAGACACTTTTTCAATGCCTTGTGAAAAAACACAGTTTCTCTTTTGTTTCAGTGAACCACTGTTAGCAGGGATATATTATGAGTTTGAGTGTAAATTTTTCTATTACAGACATATTTAAGAAAAAACACTTTAGAAATAGGCTGCAGTGATTAGCCATGAATGCCATTACAGCCTTAGCAGACTTTACCCAACTCTAACACTGGTATTTTCAGTTAGATCATAGAACAAAACATCCTATACACAGACTTGCAGATCTTGGACTGCAGACCCAAAAGAGGGGATGCTCAGATCTTTTCTTGGCTTCTCTGCAGTCACTTGCACCATCTGGTACATAAGAATCTTGAGAAATTTGGACTTCTCACCCCTTCAAAGAGGAAAGTTCTGCACTTTTACAGACCTTTGCAACAGTTTCTAATTCAGCAGAGGACTTGCAGTAACATCTGACTAGGAAGATCACCTTTTTTAAACCACACAATGTGGTCCCAGCTTGTCTAACCAGGACTCTTTATGCAGGTACATGTAAACTCTCACAAAGCATTGAAAACTCCACCTTTTCACTACAAGCTAAGTTTTACCCTGTGAAGCCTTGGGAGTTCTCACTCTGTTCTGATTTCATCTCTGCGTGATATCAATATTGTGCATCACTCAGGTTTCTTCCCTGAGGTAGAAGGTGGCAAGAAATGTTTTAGAGCTGAAGAGCCCCAGAGCAGTGCATTTAAGTGCAGAATTCCTACCTTGTTCCATTAATTATCTGAGTCCTCTGTAATGCACAGGTATAAAATGCAGGACCTGAAAATCATGCTGACGAAACAACCACTTGGATATTGACTATCAAACCAAGTCAATGTTCCATGAAAAAGTTACTGAAAGTGTTCAGACATTACTGTGCAGTTCTTTCAATCCATGGAGACAAACATACTGTCAGTATGACCATTTGCCACACACAGCTCCTTTGGCTCGTTGAGACTGGGAAAAGAGGGCAGCAGCCTCTTGTCCTTGCTGCCTGCCCTTACCTGAGGTCTGAAATGATGAACAACAACAGCACTAAATTTTGGCTGCTGCATTCAAGAGTTCATGTGTCCACGAGGAACAAAGCAGCTCACACCACAGTCCAGGTTCACTCCAGATTTCTGTATCAGTTCCAACCTGTTCACATTTTAAGGTCTGTTTTATACAGCTGGTAGAGATGTAGCTTGATTTATTTATAATGCTTGTACACTATCTTAACAAAAACACACTGAGGGCCAAAAGTTCTTTATCACAAAGCAGACCACACTGTATAATGAGAGTCAAGTGAAGATGGAAATTATCCTACAATGGTGTATCAAAACAGAGGTGGCAGATCCTCTGCCTATTTGCAAATAGATACAGATATCAAGCTATAAAAGATTAGGATTAAAAGCAACAGCATTGAATAAGATTAAATAAAAAAGAAGGATCTCCGTCCAAGTTTTTATGAACCATGCTATAAAATGTTAGAACAGAAATACTTATTTCTTTACTTTCATATTGATGCATGAGTGAAGACAGAAGGGCTAAGAAAAATCTTGTAAACTAAACCAACCCAGATAGTAAAATAATTTGTCGAGTATCAATCTTAAAAACTCATGAAAGATAAATACAAGCCATGTGTGTCTTTCTAGTAAATTATGGACCCTAAGTGTTGGCTACATCCATATTTGTTATTTCATGTTCAATTTATTTTTAAAACTAGTTATTTGGATTGCATTATATTTCTGTTCTGGGTAATTTATTTTTGCAGGCTACACACAGTATTTTAAGAGAGTGAATGTGTAGGGTTGGCACTACAGAAGAAAGAAGCGTGGTTAATTTTATATCAGTCCAACTTAATACAATCTGAAAACATTTCAGTAGTTTAGAGATCTGTAACCTTTTCACTTTTGAGCATGTGGAAGAGTTGGCTCCCATATTCGACTTTTTCATGATACTTTAAAGGTTATCTTGGAGTGCAACAGGCAGCAAAGAACACATAACAATACACTACCTCTTTCACTGCTAAAATGGCTCACAATGTTATGGAGCCGAGATTTCCAGCTGAGACCTGAACTACACAGTTTGAATTTAGCAAGCATGGCCAAGACTCAGGAAAACACATGCCATGAGCTTTGGTTCCAGTGACTTCACAGCCTCAGCTGATGTTCTGAGTTAGGCTCTAGATGTGTAAGGACAGAACCATTTTAGGCAACAGTGCAAAGATTCTCAGAGAAATACACTGTCTACTATCACAAGGAGCTTTTCCCTAAAGGCAGGTTTGAAACTCAACATCCTTGGCTTCTGTTTGGATCTCAGATCTCTAAATTATGCCCCTAAAAAGAGCTGAGAGCAGACTGAAAATGACCATTGGCCTCTTCTGTGGTAATCAGGACAAAACCTTTTGCAACCTGATGAAACACAGGTCTTGTCATTCATTGTTACAGAGGCTCTGGCTTGGAATCACCTTTAGCCTGTTACCAGGCAATCTGAAAAATATTGTTCTCAGCACATCTGGCCTTCTTTTGTGGTCAGTTACCCTTCCTCACTACTTGGATTCTAGTAACAGCAGGAAAAGACATTAAAATAAATGTTTTAGGAAAATATTAAGCTCAACAAACATTATTTTAATTAAAAGGAAATCCTAAAACCCTTCTAATGGGCACTTGGAGAATATAAGCTCAGTGTAATGAAACTTGATGTGTTTCTTTTTGTTTGTTTTTTTTAAGACGACTTTTTGGAATAGGTTTAATTCTCAATATGTCTGATAGGTAGGATATATTATGTGTTTGCCTTGTCAAACACTGGAGAATCAGGGTGTCTTGCCACCTTGTGAGGAGACATGTTCAGAGGACACACAAATACAGCCACTGGCCCCATTCTGCTTTCCCAATTCTCCACTCAGCTCAATTTCCCTTTCATTCCTGAGCTTGTCTGAAAGCCCCTCTTGCACTCCCACCTTTAGCCCTCTCCAGCCTGTGCCCCACCTTCCAGCACACATTCCAGGATGCCAGAGATGCCACGTTGTGCAAAGCTGGCCCTACCAAATCCACTGCACTCTTTAGATGCAGAAGTTTTAACCCTGGCTGGAGCTGGACACACTGATAGTGTATCCAGGTACCAAACTGTATTTTCAATGTGAGCAACACACACAACATAGAGAGGCTGCTGTGAGTCCATCTAGTTTAAACTCCCTGCACATGAGATGGATCCACAACCTGTCTCCCAGAGACAGATGAAGCAGGGTGAAGCGATCCACACCCCCCAAATGCATGCCACTGTGCATTCGGTGTAAGCTATAAGGCAACTATACACCATTTAGGGTTATATCCACACTCACCTGCCCCTTTGGTTTGTCTTTTTTGTTGCTCTAAACAGGCAACATTAGGGTTTTCACAGCAGCCTGTCATTAGACAGGGGCTGCAGGTTAAAAGAGCTCCACAGCGACTCTTTCAAGACAGAAGTTCACACATTGTGATGAAGTACTTGAATTGTTCCCCTTGCAAACATGCTTTCATCATCGATTACATGACTCCACTGAGAATCAGGATCTTTCCATACATGTACAGACCGACAAAATCCATTCCTTTTGTTTTTCCCTCTAAGTCACTGAATTCCCTAATAGCTGGAGCATGTACGCACTGCATGTGGGTTATTGCTTTCCCATTTACTTATGAAACCCTGAACTTTTAAACTCCCAGATCTCCACTCCCCTATATTTTACTTAGTCCATTTAGTCTCTCTTTTTTCATGGAAGTTCTAGCCAGCAGACCATGTAAAGACTCCGCTGGGGTATGTGCTCTCCCAAACATTTGAAACACAAGGATGTGCAGGGAATGAAAGCTGGGGTTTTGCCATATGGCACCTTGCACATGTCTTGTGTAAACATGTATGTCTATGTCCCAAGAAGGAATTTTATGTCTGCCTGGCTCAGCAGCACACTATATACTTTAAAAAGGGAAAAAAACCAACACAACCAAAATTATTTCCATCAAGATGTTGAGCTCAAAGTTTTAGGAGCCTGGAAGTGTCACCAAGTCAGTAACAGCCACAGAAGCCAACTGCTACAAAGACAAAATCACTGCAGGTCACATGGGATTACACAGAAACAGTAAACTTCAAACAAAGGGGGAAACGCGTAACTAAACACATTTTGTTCCTTTCCATGCAGGCTGGATGGAGGAAAAGGTCTGGTGGGACGTGGATGCACAATACCTACCCTTATGGACCTGGTTCTGGTGCACACATTTGGAAAACAGTCTACTCACAGGCAAAGGAGACAGAAAGTGAGTCATAATAGGAATCAAAATGCACCAGGAGTCTAGAAAGAACTTTCCACGTTGCAATGTGATAGGAATGCTCCAACATGTACAGGGAATACAGTGGAGGGGAGCTGGTAAACCTGCACTGCACGTCAGCTCCAGCTACGGGTTGTCTTCCACTTTTCCTCCAGAAGTGCCAATCAGGCTCCTTTCCTATGAGAGACTTCATGAGTCGCTCCTCTTGGTATCTTTGCTTCAAGCTCACTTGTTGCAGGAGCTTCTTCCACACATTTTTTCCGGTTCTTTATATATTAGAGGGATGAAAAGCTACAGTGAAAAGGCTTTTGGTTGCTGAAAGCCACACGTTCTCCTAATGCACTTGCATTGGTTCCTCCACTCTCTTGCTAAAAAGGAGATATCCCCACATACACAACCTCCATCTAGACGTACTGCACATCTCTCACACCCACCCAGTAACCCACATTCCCCTCGATCTCTTTGTGCTCTTGTGTAAAGTATTTTTTTAGAATGAGAACTCAAACTGCTACCACAAAGAGGCAACCACTTCACCTACACAGTCTCCTTGGTCATTTAAGACTTGATACCTAATACAGTAATGACTTCTTTACAGCTTAGAATTAACACTGCCAGGATGAAAATTCAAGACAAACAGCTTCCTCAATATATGCTGAAAAGAGCAAACAGCCTACCCCTGCTACTTTTCATTTGCTTTTTTGTTTGACATTTCTTTCTGCCAGAATTTTGGCATTATTTCAAGGCTTGATTTGAAATATATTCAACATCAAGTGATTTGCAATGTCGTTTTCTATTTTACCAGAATTATGCTTGGGACTAATTCTACTCAAACTGAATTTATCCTTCTGCACTGAGTGCCAGTGAATGGGCCTCTTGTAGGCTCTCCAGCACACAACACACTTTCTCCCCAACTTTACACAGGTCTGAGCACAGCAGTTATCTCTGACTGCAGTCTTAGGGCTGTAGATACATGCAGTGCATGTTAAACATACAACTTAATGTGTCACCAGTAGGAATAGTCTACTGAAGGGCAGCATCAAATATGAGAGTTCTTGGTGTAGTAAATATCTCTGTGTCATGTAACACAGAAGAAAAACTCTTCTCTATGACTGAAGTAGTTCAGGTGTCTACCCAAAATGGAGCAGCTTCAGACAACAGCTGGGAGGACTGAACATCTTGACTGCATCCATCTCTTCAGCAGGTCAGATTCTGGAGATAACCAGGCACCCTCACCACCACCTGGTCTGCTGTGGGGTTTTTCAGCAGACTGTGGGACAGGGTAAGAATGAGCCCATTGTGGGATCTGCTGTGTAGAGGTAAAGCCACAGGGAAAAAGAAAAGCAGAGCGAGGGGTGATGCAGAAAGATTAAAGAGTACAAGAATGCTGTAAAAAGGGAAAATATTCACACTGAATGGTGCTGGCTTACATGAACACTGAATACCCAGCAATCAGAAGTTTAGAAGTCTCTCTTCTAAAATGCCTCCAGCAGACCTTTCTCTGTACCTTTCTTTCTCCATGGTTTACAGTATCAGATCCTGCTCTCTGCAGTTGGTAGCAGGTACTCTCCTCCCTCACTGTGAGCCAGCAAGGAGGCAGCACAATGGCAGTCAGATTCAGCAGATAAAACCTACCTGGATTAGTTTACCTTTTTTCTTGGGTAAGACAAAGAATAATGAGGTTAATGAACCCTTGGCATGATCCAGTTTTCCTGTTAGTTCTTATTGTTGCATTAAATTGCCCTCTGAGAAAGGCCTAGAAAGTTCAGTACAGAAATAACCAAAACACAGGTAAAGGTTGCCTCTATCAAGGTTTCCTCATGCCAAAATACAACTTAGCAGCATCAAACACTAAGCAAAACCTCTCAGCAAAGTGCAAATACTTACACACTGTCCAGGTTCCAGTGTTACAGCACTCTCAAAACTCGAATTAGGGCTGACTCTTCAGATCTATTGCAGCTTTTCTACTGACCATCCCCAACATCAAGAATACGTGAAGGGCATGAAATCATTCTAACATGCTGATCCAACCCATCCCGTGAAACAGAGTAATTCATTAATCATACTGTCTCCAAGCCCAGTTCTCTTGTCTGGTTGTCAGTCAGGAGTCACTGCCACAGGCAGGGAAAGAACAGCACTGCAGAGTTAGGAAGTCTTCTAGAACCAAGTATCTGAAGATGCACACTGAGGGATGAATTCTGACAACTCCATTTTAATAACAGCTTCAAGGGCTCAGTTAGAGATACAAAGAGTGCTGCCAGAAACTCAGCAAATACTGCTGCCTAACCAAACTGAGCAAAGATCCACGGACAGAATGATCTACTCACAGACTAGATTTGAGGGTCTCAGACTGAGAAAGTCCAGCTTGTTACAACTCTGGGCAGACATTCCATTCCTTTGCCTTCCTCTTTCCCATCAGCTTGGCACACTGCTAACCCTGATAATCAGGGATGAAGATTTGTATCAGGAATGTGCCTTTTTATGTGAATTTAGTGCTGGGGAAAAGAAAGCCAGGGTAAGAGCTATGGATATGGAAATGTTCTCACAGCAGGTAAAATACGGCCAAAATGTGAGCAAGGTTCCCTAAATATCAGGACCAAAGAGCCAGGAACTACTTCTAAGTGGGAAACGGAGCCCTACCGTGAAGTGACCGAGTTTGTGAATAGCAGGCATAGCACAGGAATTGAGTGCAACTTCCACAGACCACAGAGTTTACAGGCTGAGCCCAGAAAGAATGCCAGTGTGCTTGGTGCATTGTATTTCCTCCAGGATATCTCCATCTAGTTTAACCACACACTTGGATCTTGAGCACATCTTTTAGCAAGACACCAAAGTGGAATCTTTAAATGATGGAGAATTACTTCTGCAGCAGTTTGTTCCATGGTTCTCAGCATGAATTTTATATAGCTTGAACTTGCTTGACTTCAGATCAGGCACTGGGGCTCACACCATGCCTTTGTGTGCTAGATGAAAGCACAGACTACCTGGTACTTTCTCCCTCTCTCTGCAGACAACATTAGACCTCGTTCCTACCTTTTCTTCAGTGACTAACTGGCTGCCTTCATTTTCTCACACTACAGTATATTCTCCAGATCATGATTCGTTTGTGTGAATGTTCTCTTAAACACAGCCAGTTTTTCCAAGGAACCTTGTTAAATTGTCAACACTTAGAACAGCACGGCACTAGAATCATTAATAACGTAAGACAGCAGCATTGTTTTGCTACTTCTGCCTGATATGTGCCTAAACACAGCTCTACGAATTTTAATGGTCTTTAATGGGTCCTTTGAATGGTCTTTAACAGGTCCTTTAATGCTCTCAGAGCTTGGGGGGAGAAGGATGGTTATTCTGGTTCTGTGTGTGCATGATTTTAATACAAGTCTCTGCTAGGAAACAGAATAAAAGTCACCAAATTATACCACTGTGCCTCCAAAGTTAATGACCCAGAATGAGTTCTGCTGTCGATGGGCCTAACTCAATAGGCACCACTGAAAACAATGGAGTCCCCCAGTGTGTGACCAAAAAAGAAATAACAACTTTTTAAGGAATGTAGCAACTGCAGAAGCCCAGTAACCACTTATGAAACTGAGGGGGGAAACCAGCCATTTGAATTTTTTGTTTACAGGCAAAAAGAGCTCCAGCAATAGAGTCAGTGAGTGTGAGATTTCTGTTATTTTAATTAAGCCTTTCTTAGATTTGCCTTGTTTGGTTTAGCACAAGTTCTACAAAATACATCCAAACCCTGTGGCTGGTTTGCAAAAGACAGCAGAGAGGGAGTAACCGAAGCCATTTAAAAAATAGAGGAGCTGGAAGCTAAATGTGTGTGTCATCCGAGCCCCACGCTAAGCCATGGCCTTTTACAGCTAAAATGATTGCCGACAGAACAGACTACAGCTCTCAAAAATCCCTACTTACCTGGCAGAAATCCATGTGATCCTGAGCACGCTGACTAAGAAATTAGCTGAGATTAAGGGGGAGGAATGCAACTTCTGGAAGTTCCCAAAAAGAGAAAACCAAGAAATTTTTCCTTCTCACTGTCAGCAAGTCAGCAAGAGGGAAAACATGAGAGCAGCACAGCTCCAAAATCACTCCTTGTGATACGACAGAAGCAAGACTCATGCATTATTTGCACTGCAAATCATTAGCAGTAGTTTTCCAGAAAGAGAAGCAAGGAAAGAAGACACGAGCAACAGCCAAGCTGGGGCACCACAGAGCTGCAGGGATCTCCCTCCAAGCTGGGGTGACCCGGGGGGCTCCCACCCCACAGGAAGAAAGCTTTCCCCTGTGTTAGCTCTGTTAGGCTGGGCTAGGCTGGCACAGCTGCTCAGAGTGTGTTTCAAAGCCCAGATGTCAGGGCTGTGTGTCAGCCACGTGCTCTCAGCCACTCCGTGGATATGCTTAGAAAGCACTGAGCTCTACAGAAACACCACTATTCGTGCTGCACCCACCAGTCCCACACAAGCAAGAGTGGTTTCCCAAGGCTCAAGCCTACATGCCCTGTACGTCAGTGCATTTTCCTCTTCTCACTCAGTGTGGAAAAGCAAAGTATCTTGTTTCTGTGTAACTGAATCCCAGCCGTGTGTATACAGCTAATGACTGGTTACACCACACATAATGAGGAGTCACGTTTTGCTAACTGCATAGAAAATAAACAAGCTGAAAAAGAAAACAATTACTGGCTTTGGTAGGAATCTCTCCTGACCTTCCTTGTGGACTCAGACCCTTGATGCTCTGACTGCTATACACTACAGTCACTGTCAGGCACAGGTACCACCTGCTTTGGGTTTGCTTTCCATTTAATGCCACTGATATTTCTTCACTCTTTTTGCAGTAAAACATCCATCCAGCAGAGACCAGAGCATTAGAATTATTGTGGTCTCTTATCCATGGCCTCTTTCCTCACACTCCCTTGACTGAAGTGCAGTCATGTCAAAGGACCTATGCCCACTGAGACACAGGTAGAGTTTGTCCAAAGCACAAACATGCCATGGCAGAGCTGTGAGGCAACCCTGTGCCCTCCTTTCCCTCAGCACCTGAGAGGGGACTGTTCTTTGTACATTCAGAGATAACTGTGCAGTTTGACAGCATGTCCTGTTATTTGCTTATTAATGTTGTGAAAGCATAAAGGATTATAATGCCATTGCAGTTTATTCTGCACAGGAATGACCAAAAATGTGACTCCTGCCTGAGAAAGTTCACAGTTTCAGTCATGGTTGGAAAGGGACATTTTATAATTTTATAGGAAGGAGTGGAGATAAATGGGAAGAAAAAAAGGGAAAAAAAAAAAAAAGAGCAAGAGGGACTTACACTGACAAGTGGCTGGTGGGGATAATGACCCCAGTCAGAGTCCTTGTGTTCGTATAAAAAAACTCTCGACAAACCCCAGCATCTGGTAGTTCAGCTGTGGGTTTCCGCTGTTTATTTTTCTATTCCAGTGCTCCCATCCCTATGCACTGCCTGTGCCTGGCTCTGTTAAGCATTCCAAGCTACAGAGCATAATTGAAAGAATAAAAACCCCAGGCTCAGCATCAGACACATACAGAAACAAATGCAACTGCTTAAATCCTTCCTTACATTGATGAGGACACCGGCAATAATCCCCCCATGTCACACCAGGCCGGTCTGAGGCAAATGCAAGCCAGAAGTGCCAGCCCCAGCACACTGCTCAGAACTGATGGCTGGACACAGCAACACCAGGATATTCTGTTCTAGCCAGGTGATGCACAGGGAGAAGCAGTTACTCCTGTGATCTGTCCAGAGGATGGATCCTGTTCATGGTCTCAGTTTCAATGAGCTTAGTGCTTTCTCTATGTCTCTTCTCTCTCTTCGCCTTCACGCTGATAATCTCAATTACAAAGCCAAATAAAGCCATTCTGCTTCAGCTGACAACTGTCCACCTACCAACACCTACAAACTCAGCCTCAGGCATTGCAGGCAGTTCCAGACAGCTGCACCTGCAGTTTACCTCTTTTACTCTTACCTTGAACAGGCCCCACCAGAAGGTTGTCATGACACAGGGTTCATCTCTGACTTTTTCAGCCCTCACTTCCCTTCCAGGCCTTTCTGATCTACCTGCACTGTCCACATGTGCATCCATCCAGCTCCCCATTACTTTGTGTTTCTTTTGCTAATACATCCTCTCATATGAGCTGTAGTCATGTAATATTCCCCTACTGATAATCCTCCAGCCCAGTGCAGGAACAAGTGAATACATACTGACAGTAGGGATGAGAAAGTGCAAGATGGGGAAAGGCTGATGAAGGCTGCTTTCCTGAATGAACAAAGCCTGTGCAGCCGTGGTTGAGAAAGGTGGGCACCACAGGGGACCCCCAAGCTGTATGTTCTTGGTCAAGATTTCTCTCTGCCACCTCTGTCAGAGCTGCACCACTGCTGAAGGTCTCACAGCCTGGTATCTTCGTGCTGTACCACCCCTTTGCCTGCAAGACACTATTTTCCCACTATTCCAACTCAGGTTAGACTAAGTGGTCAGTGCCTGAAGGGCAGAGCCTTCGGAGAAGCCCAAAGTTGAGGCTCTGCTCCTTTAGGTCGAAGGGAGAGCAGAAGTTTTATCAGTCCCAGAAATGCCCCTCTCCTTCTGGAAGAGTGTCCTGCACTGAGAGGTGTCTGTGCCAGGCCCAAGGGGGCTGTGAATGCCCCATTTGCAGGAATGCGATCTCTGAAAGTAATTTTTAAGAAAATCTTTTGAGAAATGGCCCATCTTTCAGTTTGGGGAAACCATGTTCTGCATCTAATCAGCGAGGCCGCTGGAGCTGTTAACTCTAATTGGTGATAATCACAGGAGAATGTTATTCAATGACAATTCATTTTCTGTAATTATTACTCTATTCTTCTAAGTTACCTAAATGCTGTGCTTACAGCTACAACAAGAACATTCCCAATGCCAACTCTCAAATTGTTTTCACTTTGAGAGATGCATAATATTGAAAGCAGATGTACCAACTTGAACCTTTTTTTTTTTTTTGCAACATACTGTAAATGTTTTTAAAATGTGACTCTGGTACAATGCATGTCAAACAGCCGAATTCAAGGTAAAAAGTGCTGCCAAAACCAGAAGACAAATGAAGTTTAAAATCGCTTTTGACAGATTAAATGGAGACACTTTGAAGTCATAAATCAGATGGCCAGTCTCTAGGAAGTCAATAATGCATGCATCTTTTCTCTGTATTTATTATACCAAAAATAGAAAAACAAGCCAACGGTAAGAACAAGTTCGTATCTCACTGTCTAATATACTTAACCCAAGTGGCAATGAAAGTATGAGCAAGTTTATCTCCCAATATTTGCTTGTTCTGAAGACAGATGAAAGACTAATATTTCTATGTCCTGGTGTTTAGAATCACTGTCTAAATAAACATTTGAGCCTGGTGCATTTTCAATAACGTGGGACTCTGCATCATAAACCAGCAGATAGTCTGGATTACATTTTTTACCATTCGTTATCAGCAAATTAGTGACTGTTTCAAATAGTTTTGTTTTGGGTTTTTTGCTAAGACTATGTTCTAGAAGAGAAAGCACACGAAGCAACGAATTTTGCTTGTAAAACCTTATTCTACGTTCTATGCAATCTCGTTGGTTATATTGGGTGAATTTCTTCACGTGTAAAATGATGCATGCAAATAAAATCAAACCAAAACAAAGACGGCAAAGCAAAATGTTTTCCAAGCTCTGCAGCAGAGTGCCCACAGTGTTTATACAAATAGTAAAGTCTGGCTAAAACAAGCATCTGACAGCTCTGTGCTGCTTTCAGACACATGACTCCTATTTGCCATTTATTCCATGGAGGCAGGCCGGGGTGCCCAGGCAGAGCCCCAGTGAAATCCCTGGGGCAATGCATGAATACAAAGTTTTGCTTGCACACATGCCATTGCTAGATTAGATCTTGTGTGTTGTGTGCTCCATTCCACACTCACTCAACACGCTCTCTCTGAAGTCGGGCAAATCTAGATAGAAACTGTCCTGGAGGAATTAGTTACTACAGAACATATAATAAACAAAGGCCCAAGAAACTGGGGCACTAAAAACAACTTTCACCTCCTGGCTTTTTTTTTTTCTCATTACAAATTATATTCTCAATCTGCTGCCATGTGCTCTGCTTGGACATCAATGAACTCCACGACGAGATTAAGACTCAGCTGGTGCTGGGCCATCTCGCCTATACTGGATATCAGGAAAAATTTCTTCACTGGAAGGGTTGTCAAGCACTGGAACAGGCTGACCAGGCAGGCATTGGAGTCACCAGCCCTGGAGATATTTAAAAACCAAAGAGATGTGGTGCTTAGGGACATGGGTTAATGGTGCTCTAGGCAGTGCTGGGTTAGCAGTTGGACTCTGTGATCCTCGAGGCCTTTTCCAACCTAAACAATCTTATGATTCTATGCACGTGCTTTTGCCAAGAAAGGTTGGACCAGACGATCCATGATGTTTCTTCCAACCCAGTATTTGATGATTCAAAATGCAGCACCTGACAGTAAACTCAGCGAGGGTTATTGAGGAAGTCTCTGAAGGCTGCAGGAGAAAAAGCTGTCACAGCAGCCTCCTAAACTGCCAGATCAGGAGGGAAAAGACTGGATTTGCACATACATCTGTCACTATGTAAGTGCCAATATAAACATTAGAATGTGGGAATACTTCACGGATTCAGGTCACTCCAAAGAGATTAATACTATTACAATAATGTAGATATATGGGGAAATAAAATTCTCATCAAATATATAAATTTGATACTGATTCATGAAAATGGTTCTGCCATTTGTCTCAAATCACTACTCCCAATTTGAGAGCATCTGTGAAATAAAATCAGGAATAATCTCTAAATCTCACCGGACTATCTTTGAAATCACAATTTTGAATTAGAACAGGCCACATTTTCTTTCATCTGCAAAGATCGCACTGCTCCTTCTCAGTGATCTCACACATTAGTTACTCTAAACTGGTTTTATAAACACCCTGCTGTAACCCCATAACGAGCCCAGCACACACAACAGTGAAGAGCCTTTCACCAACACCTGACTCTAATAAAGCCATTCTATGCAAAGTCACCCAGAGCCAATATCTAGTACACATAACTCTCTTTGCTTTGACACAAGATGGTGTTGGTTCTTCTCCCAGCACAGGGCAATCGACATCACCCATTACCTCAAATCAGTATGCACCATCACTAGCTCTGGTAATTACTGCCAAATTCTCCTAATCCAGAGATATTAGCATTTAAATGACAGATGCTCGAGTTTTAATCCTATCACACACATCTCTATGTAAGTAAAGTTCCTCTGGAATTCAACAAAATGCCATGAGGCTTGTGAAAGTTACTACATAAATCATCTGGAAGAAGGGGGGAAACACACAATACAGAGACAAGCAGAACTTGTTTTCTTAGTAAAACAGCATTTTCCATAGTTTGTGATGCCACATTCTTCTGTTCTTCAGAATACTGGAGTTAAAGCTGAGATTTTAGTCAATGCAAGGTCTTCCTTTGCTAGTTCTTAATCTTACAATTTATGTCACTTTATGGATCACTGAACTGCTGTTCACAAAAACTAGACAATATGCTTTGAATAATGAAGAGAATGCTCAAAGCAACCCACTGATTTCAAGATCCTGCACCTTTCCTACAACCAGCCTGAGTACACAGGAGGTTAAGGAAGGCAGCAGGACCCTGTTTCATTAGTACCCAAAAGAATCACTTTGCAACAGGGAAACCTCCTCAATACCGTTGGTTTAAGCAGTTTTGTAGATACAGCAGTCCAAGGCAAAAGCGGGAACAAGAAGTGCTCCTTCTATAAACAGTGTTGCTTAGAAACCCTGTATTTTTAATAACCCAGCACTCTAAATTCAGCATGGCCTGTCAGGATGGGATTTCAGCACAAGACACCAAGGTATTTTGAGGCCAATCTCCTACTTTGCACCGCACCATATACAGAGTCATTCTTCATAGCAACACAGTGACACGATCAGTTGGGATAAGGAGACAAGAAAGTGAGTCCTTGTTCATTACTCATATTGCCACCATGCCTGAAATCTCAGCCCTAAAGTAAATTTCCTTTTGCAAACACAAAACAAGACAGACAAGCCTTGCCTCTATGCAGACCAGGAGACCAAAAAAGACACAAAGGAAAACGCATTTGAAAAATAACATATTCCTCCAAACTTAAAAGATTAAATAATAAATTAAACCAAAAATTAACTGCAGTTACTTGTTTTTGCTAGAGCAGCTTGCTTGAAATACATCCTTTGTTCTTTGAAAAAACAAACTGCACAGATGTAGCTATACTCTCTGCTAAGTGGTACCTGACAGCTACAGGATGCTGCTGAAGCACAGACACATCTGTTCTTGGTATCTTTGTTGTGCTTTATTATCTCCATCCTCTTGCACTGCTTCCTTGCCTGTTAAACTTTTAAAGTTTAAAAGTTCTCTTATTTAGAAGAGTCACTTCAGTTCAAGCAGTTTGGTTTGTACTAAGGGAAAAGTGATTTTTATAAAATTCAACATAATTTCTCTGAAACATCTGTATTTTTTCAGAGATATGCAAACATCTGGGAATGAGATTTACATTGGTAATGAATTTTTATAAATGAGAAACACTGGACAAAGTTCCCTCTGAAAGACAAGAATGTGAGACAGAATCAAGAACTGAGTTCTGAGCTCTCCCAGAATGAATCTCTTTGTTTTTATTAGAAACTAATTAGGAACAGTAATTTAAAATACTTAGTGAATCAAATCCTGACCTTGCAGCCAAAACCTTCTTTGAAGTTTAGAACTTTTTATCTGAGAAACAAACAAATTAGAAAGAACTACAGGAACTGGGATTTCATTCTTGAGTTTTACCTTGACTGCTCCTATTTTAATTGTCACTGCTCTCCCACCACAGGACTTTGGTCTCATCCCAGCATGATTCCTTCACTCCCCTGGTAACTGCTCTCTGCCAGCAGGTTGTGCTCTGCAGAAGACACCATTCCTAGCCCTAAAAGATGCACTGTTCTTGCATGGGTAAGCTCAGCTCTACCTATAAATGTCCCTTCTCCCCCGAATCCAAGGGGATGGCAAGTCTTGCTGTCTTGCCAGGAAAACATTACGTCTAAAAGCTGACACTGACTGTGACCCTGACTCTCTAAGGCATGTTACATCTTGTTCTCCAGCCATCAAGTTTTAATGTCTCTTGTGTAATTCCACATCAGTGATGCTTTCAGAAGATACCGAAGGCCACAGTTTTATTGCAAAGTGACGTACCCTGAAATCAATGGTGGGGCCTCAGTTTAAGCAAAACAATACACTTTTACTTATAGTTTATAGGGTTTAGCAGAGGGGCTCTGACTTTCCATGAGTGAACAGTGTGCCATGGACGTTTCTGAGCATTTCACTGCTTAAAGTTTCCACAGGATTCTCCACTAAAGCGTTGGTGTTTACACAAACAAAACAATGCAAAAAAACCCACAAAACAACATTCATTCTACAGCAACAACAGTCATCACCATTGTGGGGTTTTTTAATTCTTTCTCTCTGCTGGTGAAGTGCTTGAGATTGCTCTATTGATTTTTTAAAAAGGATCTTAGTCAAGGTAGCCCTTAAACATTATCAGGCTATTCTTCTGAGAAAGGTCCACTGAGTTATCTGAATCTAATCTTAATGATAAGATTACAGATTGGCTCAGTGATTAGGGTAAGGTTTGTGTAATGATTGCCTTTTACTGAAAGCAAGTAGCAACAATGGACTCACATATAAATGTAACAAAATGCAAAATGTCAGAAATTAGCTCTCCTTAGGCCTTAGTCCTGCCAACATTTAGCAATTTGAAAATCTGAAGATTTATTCATTTTTTATTAACTCAGTTGAAGCTCAGCAGAGACCAGGATTTTTTTAACACAGTTAAATTTTTTTGAATATATACTTTATGTGGAGAAAAAGGACTGCTAATTCCCAAAATGTTTTTAAAATCTTTGAAACCATTCATAATTCTTTGCCAAAGCCAACGGAGCCAGGATTTCCATAGATGCATCAGTACTGTGGCTGTCCTAAGTCATGCTTTGAACTTGACATGACTTGCAAGCACATCAACATTGAACAGTCAAATTCTGGTGGGAAATGTCCATGAAGGTCTCAGGCACTACAGAAAGCACTCCTGACATCCATCCAAAGCTGCATATTCCACTGCAACTGGTGCCTTCTGGATGCTCCAGGATGGAATGACTTACTAGATGGTAGGACATCAGTTCTTAACCTCAATAGCAAACAGAGGCCCTGTTTACACAAAGTATCTGCACATGAATGCACAATGAAGCACTATTTCCACAAATGAGCTTTTTAACAACTACTACCTGCAATGCAGGAAAACTGCATTCCTTTACAAAAAGAAACAACACCTTATGCTCACTCTAATTCAGGACAGATGACAGGAGCAAGAAACAACCTCTGTATTGGTGGATTACACACAACAGAGTAGGTCCTAAAGTAAGAAGCAACCCAGGTTCTCCAAACTGCAGATTCTGTAAATATGACTTGTCTAGTGCAAACTCCAGCTCAAACAGATTCCAGCAACATGAAATAAACCTTACAAATTACTCTATGTTTTACTGGATCACCTCAATGCAGAAAACACAAGTATGGCCAGCTAAGAAAAATGCCTGATAGGACTGATAGGCTTTCAGGGACTAATGGAAGTAATCTTCCATATAGTCCATATATTTTACTATTTGTTCAAAAACTACCCTTTATGTCTGAATCTTTCAGATGTCCCTCCCAGGTTCAACACTTCCATCACAGTTGATATTATGGCACATTTAGGCTTTTCTCCAGCAGCATAGGTTTTATCATCAACGACTGTGTTTCCTGTGTCCACTTGAAGGCTTGGAAGGAAGGGTGGTCCTTGGATTTGAGCAAAGATGTTGGAGCTGATAATTCACCTTTTGTACGGCCCTCAGGCAAGTCACCGAATTTAAGCCTGAACTTTATGGCTTTCTGGAAAATGGAAGTCACAGCACTTCTGGATCTCACAGGGGTACTAACAAGATAAATATAGTAAAAGCTGAGAGACACCCAAGTTCTGCAGGACCATAGAATCACCCTATATAGAGAAGTTACTGTCCAAGTGTTGCTGTCTGGCCACCCTCACTTCAATGCTTTATGTATTTGCTGGCAAGATCTAATAAAAAGCCTCCAAAAAAGTATCTTAAAATATGGCCAGAGAGCACACAGGGGATTGCATGCTCTTTGTCAGGAAAAAGTCTGGATAATTCAAACAGGCTCCAGAATTACACAGACATATATATTTTGGGATACTCACTGGAGCCAAGCCTAAACCCCTAAGCCTCTGCTGTCACTGCCAGACAGAAGGAACCTTCACAGTAAATTTTAGAGCACAGGGAAGGATCTTCAGAAGCATCTCAAGGAATCATCAATGCAAGTGTCCCCCACAGACATGTCTCCTATAACAAGCAGAGGCAAAAGAAAAAGGAGAGAGTAAGCTCTGTAGAGTAGGCTGCTCTACCTTTTACAATCCATCTTCATTTCTGGCAAATTAGCTCAGACTGCACTGCAAGGACTGTTCCCCAACAGATCATCCTTTAGGGGAAGGACAGGTAGTCAGAGCCTTGCCAGAGCACAGTTCAGTGAGGCTTCCTGGAGCAAATAAGTTGGATTGAGTGCTCAGAAGATAGAAAGATTGAGAAATGCTTTCTGGAAATTACAGTTTTGATGGGAGCAGAATAATAGCTCAAGCCAGGAACAGTGAAATGGGGCACAGTGCAGTTAGCCCAAGGCTCAATCAAATCTGAGATCTGGGCCCAGTGGAAGTCCAGCTCAAGAAAATAATTTAACACAATTTCTTGTAGTATCAGATTTCAGTCATTTCCCATTCACCTTAAATTGTGGCCTTGTCACATTTTCATCATTGCATCCACAAGGAAAAACAATAGGAAGGGACAAAAGGAACGGAAAAAAGAGGAGCCCTGGAGTCCCTGTCACCACTTTTTCCCTGCCTTTCCCCAGCTTGTTCACTGTTGGGTCATCCCAGCCCTCCCATCCCATCCTCACTTGCAGGGCCTCGAGGCCTGTCATCACCAGGGAGGCAAACTGGCACATCCCTCCCTCCAGCCTGCCTTGGTGTGTTGGCAGTCTCCATGTCCCTCCAAGTGACTGCTGTTGGCAGAACCTCAGAGGAAGGAGTAATAGCTGCAGGACATGTCCTGCTCCACGACAATTCAGAGACTAAGGATATGCCCAGGGCAAGGAATCTCATCACAAACCTCCTATTCATGATTTAGTGTTCTGGATTTTAGCTCAGGAGGAAGCCAAACATCTCGGCCTCGCTCAAAGTCTTTGACCAGGACTGGGTGTAGAGCTCCTCAAAACTGCTGACATTAAGGCAGGTGGGAGAAGAGCTGTCTCCAGATGTCTCCAGTGGATTGATGTGGTAGCATTCATGGAACAAATACGGCTGAGAGAAAACACTTGCTTTAAAGGAGGACATGTCTCTTCCCATCTTGGTTTCCCCCATTCTGTTTTATCCAGTTTAGAGGACTTGTGTGATTCTTGGATCAACACTGAGTTTCTACATTCTTCTGGAAAAAGACCATAAAGAAAGTAGCCAATTGAGTCAATAAAGCCCCAACATAAGGAAAACTTGCCTATTTTTTTCTCCTTATTTTGAGCACTCAGGGAAGGAAAAGAAGGATGTTGGTTTTTCTGAGGGGAATGCCGTGGTTCAAGAGTGGAAATTAAATTGCCAATTTTTATTCTACCAGAGATCTCTAAGGATATTTCTTCAGTGGAGCAACAGAGCATTCTTGAACTTCCAAGTAAAGCATCAAGGAGATACCAACATGTTCTGAAGTCAGACATGGATGAAGATTAAAATGGCTTTCATTTCTTTTTGAACCGGGAAAAAAAAAATGTTGTATTTAAAGGAAACTCAAGAGATCTAGAATTCTTCCACACAGAAAATATCTGCAAGGTGAGAAGTTTCTTCTTATCAACCACTTCAAACTGTCTTGTACAGGCATTCTCCTTAAATAAGTGTAACCTAATTTAAACTAACTTTCCTTCTGGAAAAAGGAGCTGAAGTACCTTTCACTGACAAGGAGATGCTGCAGGGAAAGAGTGTGTATGTGGTTACTCACAACTGAGCAACTGACACGTGGTGATTTGTTACTCTCTAGTCATTTATCCTGATGCCAAAGCCCTGAGGCCCAGTGCCTCCATGAACACATCTGCTCCTATCCACGGGCTCTTTCAAAGAGCCAAAACATCAACACAATAGTAATCTGTCTCCCAACAGAACCAAAGACATTTATGCACCTCAGGAGCAATGACTGTACACATGGAAGGGATATTCCTGGAAAAACTGTAAAGTTTAGAAAAAATCCCGGGAAGCAAATGTTGTCTGTGCAGCCACTCTTGTGCCACGCTGTGTAAATGACTGCCTGACCTGCCCAGGATGGTTCTGTTAATTCATCCAGCTGATGGGAACACAGATCCCAGGATTGCTGCTGGTGCCTAACTTGTCCATCATTTACAGCCACACACGTACAGCACAGTCAAATCCTACTGCAGGGGGACCATGGGGCAGGTTCTCAGCTCATGCAAACCACCAAAACTCCCTGTTGGACTCAATTTTAGGGCCAAGGAGTAATTCAGCTCACATTTCCTATCTATCTGCTTGTCACAGTCTCCTGTGGCTCCTGTCTGCTCAGGTTCTGTGATTTCACTGGAATCTCCATTAGATACAGACTGATGTGAAGGGTCATATACTATCAATCAGCCAAAACCAAAGCCCTAAATCAAATAAAACAGCCATTTTTAAAGGCAAGGACAGGTTTGCTTACCCAAGTTCAGACAGAAATATAAGCTCTTCACATTCCAGGACAGCCTCTCAGTATTTTCCATTTTCATTTACATACCTTATAAAAATAGCCAACGTTTCATGATATATACTCATAGAAGTTACTCCCTGAGGACAGATGCAATTTTTGTTTACATGGAAAACCTGTCACAGGCATTGGGGGATATATGAGCGTTACTGCTAGCTGTTTGAATTGTGTCCAAAGAAAAAAATTAACTTTGTAATTAAAAAAACAAATCCTGCCTGAGGCTAGGCAAGGAAACCGAAGAACAGTGGAGTAGATGCTCAGTGCTGGGGAAAGCAGCACACGGTTCAGCATGGCATCTGGCAGAGCCATGATAAGCACAAAATGGAACTGCCTAGAGAAAACAGCACAGTGGGAGAAAAAAATCCTCCAGGGAAAGGAGTAAAGCAAGCAAAGAACAAAATGTGCCCTTGAAGTTTAAGTGCACCAGGAGTCCCTTCACACATTCAACCTTCACTAAGTGCCATAGAGACAAACTCACTCCAGAGCCCAACTGAGTCTTCACATTTCTCCACACAGTTCCACCACTGGTGTAACAGGATGGTGATGTTCTTCCTGCACAGTATCCACAACTCACAGCAAGGACAACACCAAAGTCAGCACTGATTTCTGGCAGACACTCCTCAGTATTGCAGCCACACTGGAGCAGGTGCTGTACAACACACTACCCAATCTAAGAGATACAAAACAAACACCACTTTGGAGAGACAACAAAGGCAAATGTCCTGGCCTGCATTTCTCAGATCGTTTTAATATAAATAAAAACAAATGTAAAGAGTTCTTTACATCAGCAAAACATTCTAAATGCATGGTAGCTTCTGGATGAACCTGAAACTTGTGATGCAGAAAAATGCAAACCATCTTCCCTTCCCACTATGTAATCTATTTAGTATCTAAAGAACAGTCTTGATATGTCACTCACCATCCTCCTGACTTCATTACAGGTCATAAAATATGTCTCCTTGCAAAACAGGACTGCACCAACCAAAATACTTTCTCAAGCAAAATGCGACAGCGTGACACCTCTAAATATGAAAAGCTATTCCAGCAGTGTCTGCTCATGGACAGAAATATCAGTGTTCTGCACTGCTTTATATGGAACTCCTTGACAGACCCTCTGTAACTCAAAAACCAGAATAAAATAATTTATGTTCCTTGTGTATCTATTGGCAATAATACTTACACAATTTTAATGAATTTGCTGGTAAATCAATAGCTCTGTTTCTGTTCTGCATTACAAGTATTACTGCATGTCAAATAAATCATTGTAATGAAGTTTGATGAGCAAAGGGTTTGATGGTGGTGTTCCATAATTATAAACATCAGCAGCAAGACTTTTTCAAATCATGAAAGGAAAAGTGCTTTGATGATGGCAAGTAAATTCCCTGATTAAAATTACTTTAGACATTTCAGGCAATGGAAGTCTTCAAATCTGGCCCTGACCTCTGCTCTTCAAAATACATCTCTTCATTAGTAAATTGCATTGCATTTAATCATCAAATAATAAAAAGACACTGAACATCACAAAAGCCACAGTACACAGTTGATTTATTTATGCAAATTTTAGAGATGCAGTTGCTCAAGCCATTTTGAAGGTATCCAACTTCTAAGGAAAGAAACAGCCATATCAACCTGATGGAAGTATTTGCTGCCGTCATATGGAAAGAATCAAAGTACTGAAGAAATAAAGTATCAGCTGGAACGGACACCACATTATCGAGACTATAAAACATGATTTATTTCAAGTTTCTCCTTGACATGAGCATTATAAATTTAAAACTCTAGCTAATGTTGGATCAGGTGCAAGACTCAACAGAAGTTAAAATCACCTTCACCACATATACAGTATTTTACCAGATTCCTCCCATCTGCATATCAAACAAACCCCTGCATGTCTTACGTGCATGAAGAAAACAACTGACCCAACTAACTAAGTCTTGCTGTGAACTGTAAATAATTTAGGTGTTCCCATGAAAGAATAATAGCAAACAAACCTGGACAGTAACATCAGAACAGATGTGCAAATTGTCTGCTTGGAAATAAACTGGGTTTAGGTCATTATCCAATAGGAAAAAAACGGGCTTTTATAGAACAAATAATTTTATCCTTTTGTCGCTTCTTAACATCCTGAAATACTTCTATGTCTTCTCAGTTATTATGTTTATTGTTCTTGGTTACAACAATACATTCCAACTACACACCAAAGACATTTTCCCAAACTCACAATAACATGAAACATTCCCACTGCTCCTCCCTCCCTGTATTTGTCCACGCCTCTAACCTTGCACAGCGTAACTCTGAGGACACTTTGGGAATGGCATAGCAAAAGAGCTGTTATTTCTGACCTTTCCCCGAGACTGAGCAGGAGATTTCTAGGATTTGATAATCAGCACGTGGTGGGGAAGTAGTTGTGCCCTCTTGCTGCACTGGCTCAACCAGCACCTCCACAGGCTCAGGGAACTGGGAGCAACAGAAACCTAATCCAGAGACCTGTTGTACCCTCCACCTTTGTCATCCAGAATGGGAATACAGGAACTCAGGGCTCCTCTGGCTTTGTACCTTTGTCACAGGTCCCACTGGGATTTGGGCCAGGACAAGAGCAAACCTCTCCTGAAACAGCATTATAAACACAGTGATGACAGAGGAACATCCATAAAGCAAAGGCTAAAGGACAATGCACCATTCCTGCTGAACAGTGAGAAAAGAGATACAGGCATGCTTTTTTCACAACCATAAGCCAGAGGGAAAAACCAACCTATGAGAGAATGTAGTTGCATATGAAGAACAATACCTATCCCCTATCATACCCCCCACTCTGACCTCCAGTTGTATTTCAAAAATGCAAAAAAAGAATTTAATGTTTATTCTGAGAACTGCTCCACAAACTCTATGTCCAAAAGGTTTCTTTCCTGAACAGCTGCATGGCCAGCTCACCACCAGCCTTAAGGTTAGTGCTGCAGCTGGAAAAGTAGACACATTCTTCACCCCTCAGCCCGTTTCAGGTGCCATTCTACACACGAAACAAAACCAGAAAAGTTGGAGATGTTTCCCTCACAGATGAAATGTCAGTGACAAACCACCTCACTTCAGAGGGGAGAAACGACACTGAACTGTAGCAGCCCTACCAAGACAAAAAAGGAGGCGATGCACGCTGGGTTTGTGGCACGAACTCCCTACCACTGACTGCAGATATGATTCAAACAACCAAACAGAAAACAGCCCTCGGAAATGGGACCAGATAAGTGGAGAAAGGCAGATATTCAGGGACCAGATGAGATGCTGTCTTTGAATGTTCATCCCTGGGAAGTTCAAATAAATAAGGGAGAGGTTTTACTGGAGAAAGGACTGGCCCTGCAACTGGATGTAAAGGCATGGCAGCTCATTCCAGATGGTGAGGGCAGCAGATTGGAAAGGCTAAACAGAAAGGAGTCTGGTGCTTTGGCTGCCAGAATAGATTGGAAATATACTCTCAAATACCTTTAAGTAAAACTTTTTTTTTTTTCCTCCAATCATTAATACCAGTACCAAGAGAGACAAATTAAACCAGCTGCCCCTACTGCCACGTCCAAGGGCCCCCAGGCTAAATCCAGAGGTGAGCATAAGCAAAGTTACAGCAATCTACAGTGGTGTGATTTATGTCACCTCCAAGAGACTCCAAGTGTCATCCCCACTCAGAGTCCCTCCAGCCTGGTGTCCACTTCTGTGACTAACCCACACAGCCTTATCTCCTCATGCCCCACCTCTGAATTTGGCTCTCTGCTTACAGACCCATGTGAAGGATGCTTTGGGGTCCCCAAACTCTGGGTTCTCGCAAGACAACTGAACGTTAAGCACATACTGAATCCCAGGGGAGGAACAATGCAACTCTCGGAGCGATTAAATGGAACGTAAAGGAAAGTGCAACTCACAGAAAGGGACTACTTCAGCTTACAGCAAATAGGACTGTTGTGTGTGTACATTAGTACATTATAGCAACCCACTGCAAATCATCCTAAAGCAACTACATTAGTGAGAGGTACTCGTGACATGTCACCTCTGAGTCAGTCCAACTTCTGCCAAATTACAGGGAGATAAAGTTTTTCTGAGGTGGTTCCCAAGGCCGTTTCAGTATCTATTCCAGTGGTATCCAATTGCTGCCCAGTGCCCCTTCCAAGGAGCAGGGGGGTGGCCAGTGTCCGTGTGCCCCACCCAAACCTTTCCATGCATCTTCAGGAAGTTGGGCAATTCTAACTGAAAACTTGTCCCAGCCTCTCACACACTACTTACAACATCCAGAATCGTTTTAAGTAGCACCCAAAAAGTTAGCCAAGTGAGCTAACATTTTCCTTTGAACCCATGAGCCTTTAGAAAGGTCAGTAAATTTTTACACAGTATAGGAGCGTGGTGTGCTTGCTACTTAACAATCCAGTTCTGTGCTGGATCTGTCACCACTACAGTAAAAAGTTTAAGTGTATCGTGTGCTTATAATAAATACTTTGCACAAAATTATTCATTCCACAGATGGGCAAAAGGGACTTTAATGCTTACTTTGTTTGCAGAATGCTATATAAACCCTGCTAGTTACAGGCAAGAATATGGAAGTCGTTTTGTTCTATTAAATAAAGGAAACAAGGTTCACATTTTAAAATTAATTCAATGAAAACTATTAAGTGGCTGGCTGTGAATGCTTTGGGAATTTATATATACACACACACATATACATTTTTACCTGATACTAATTTCCCTCCCCCTTTACCTCTTAAACAAATACAGTGTTAACCACATCATTTCCAAGGAGCTCTGCATGGGAAGAGCTTGCAAGTCAAGGCAGTAGGATAACATTCACTACCCAAATATTGCAGCCCTACACTGTATCTTCCAGCAGGCACAAAGGGAGTCTAAGCCAGAGGGTTTTCTCCCAGCAGATGCAATTTGATCCCTCCCATAGTCATGCTGGTTTAATACTAATAGCTGAAGAGGAACAGCCACAGCCCTCTCGTCTCTTGGCAATATCAGCATCACTTGGGGGATTAGTCCAGAGCAGACTGTTGGCCAAAGTATGATTTCTGAGAGCTTGCCTGTGTTGGGTGTTTGCCTTGACTTCAGCTCATTTTGCTGGTTTCAGGGCACCTAAGCTTTTGTGCTGAGAGAGACCTGACATCCCCTATGCTTTCTGCAGCCTGTTGTGAGCTCAGACACAAACCTAACTCTGCTCTTTCTCCGAGGTTCTCAACTTTCCAAGAGCAAAGGTGCTGGCTTGAAGTTGTAATTTTCTTTCTCTCTTTTCATCCACAACTGCTTCTTTCGTTTTCCTACTTAGCACCAAGCAAGATGTGTGATAACATTATTCATGAACATCCCCATAGTGACTCTGAGGCCACAAATGACAGGTTGTGTATCCAACCCACAAGGATGTTGAGGGTTTGAGCAGAAAAGAGCTTCAGTTTAAATAAAACCAACTCTTTATCAAGAACCACAAAACGAAGCAATAGCCAAAAAAAAAATTAGAAGAAATTAATGCATATAATTAGGAAATGTCACTCATTTTTAAACACTTTCATAGGACTTTATGTATCTACGCCTCTCTGAGCTTCCAACAACATATTTCTGATCTGTCACAGCACAAGTCACACATCATAAAAAATAATAATAATATGGCTGGAGTGAGAGATCCCTGCACCACTCACAGATATCCTACTGTGGAGCTTTTCACTCTCTGCAGTGGTGCTTCCCATGTCTCCTCTGTCTCTCAGTGCTCCATACTGACTTCAGAGACAAATTCTGACTTAAATTGTAAGATGGTTGTATGAGGATAAAATGTGCATGTCTTAAAAAATTATACAGATAATGTATCAAACCTTTTAGCTGGCATGTTTTACTTCTACAGCTCCATTGCTGATTTACACTATCTAATTATCTGTTTATTCTCTGGATTGTGTGTAGTCCACAATGGTTTAAATTACTCATCTGCTTGCACTTAAGCATTTGGCCTCTATAAAAGGCACAATAGGTAAGTGAGTACAAAAGTACTTTCCAGTGATCAGTGCCATCCATGTCAAAATTTCATCTGGGTAAATGCAGTTCAAGCACAGAGATTTATGCCACCTTTAAGAGAAACTTTTGGTGAAGATCTGTGGAAACCTCTAATAGGAATGTTAGTTTTTACTCTTGGTTTTATCTACAGAAGGTTTTAGCATAGCAGTCTTTAATGACTTATTTTGAAGCTCAGTCTGCTAAGCCACATGAGTATTTTAGTGACAACACAGCAACCTCTCTACAGTCACGGTAAAAGAAGCACGATATACATCCCATTGGCTTGAGCAAATGCAAATTTGGGTAACTGCAAAACTGTATTCAGCTCACAAGTATTTCATGGCGCCATCAACATCTGTAATTCCAAGGTGTACAGTGGGACATTAAGGCAAGGCTCCAGGTTATTCTGCTCTATGTTGCTGGGGCCCCTTGCCCTTGACACCAGAAACTTCTGGCTGCAGAATCCCCAAGAATCACACATGTGAACACTCACACAATACCTCAAGCAGAAGATGTCTTTGTTCTTACTAAGATATAGCTCAGGATCCAAATGAAATTGAATTAGCATATCCAGGGAAGCTCCCCAGCAACAATGATCTACTTACCAAAATTATAACAAAACCTGGGCATTTTTAAGTCAGACGAGATCATTAGGAATCTTTCACTATCCATAGGATAAGCATCCTGTTTTTATCAAAATCATCCAGTCTCAAAGTGATGCTCTTTTTCTCTGCAATAACCACAGGTGGAAAGCCTGACAGATGCCCTTCAGCATACAATATAGATCAGTAGCTTAACTTCATGATACAAAATGGCAGAGAGGAGCAAATAAAGGAGAAAGACCAAGAGAACTATTGCTAAGATCATTTAGCTATTCAGAGAAAGAAAAAGAAAACACAAGCATGGAAAATAACAACTGGCTTTGTCAGCTAATTCCCTATAGGGTTTCTTGGTCTCCAGTAGAGCCTTAGATGAAGAGCATCATGCAGATGAACTCAGTGAGGGTCTGGTGTGTGTTTGGGAAATCCAGCAGAAGAAAGGGACATAGCTGTTTGAGACAGGAAAAGAAT
This sequence comes from Anabacerthia variegaticeps, assembly GCA_035583185.1. Lineage (NCBI taxonomy): Eukaryota > Metazoa > Chordata > Aves > Passeriformes > Furnariidae > Anabacerthia > Anabacerthia variegaticeps. Next base: position 4,986,589 of record JAWWEW010000006.1, on the reverse strand, counting down.
CTAATGTGTGAAGAGGGAACACGAGGATAGCAGGAATAGCAGGATTACTGGTAAAGACAAATGATCAGGGACAAAGCAAATTATCAACTTTCCCAAAGACAAAGCAAGAAATGTTATATCCAAAGCAGAGGAACATTGGAGCAGACAACAGGATTCATTCAGGACATGATGTGATCTAACCACTGGAACAAGATGCTGAAGATTTATCCCATCCATCATTTATCCACTCAAAATAAAAAAATCATTAAAAAATAAAGGATTCCAACTCTTCCTGACTACAAGAGAACCCAGATTTGCCTCAGTATAATCAAGATAAAACCAGCAGAGAGTGGACTGTATAAGTGAATAGAAGACAGGCGTGTCAAATGTGAAATGTTTTATTAGCAGAAGGTCAGTTGACAAAATGAATTTGTGCAAGGCTGACAGATGATAATAAAAGTATTGCTTTAGTGCTTATGCTTTGGAAATAGTAAGGGACAAAACCCACAGAAATCTTCAATGCCGTTTTTAGAGCTGCTTTTCAGGGAGGAGCTGCCCTTTAAGTTTGAGTGACTAATGGCAACGAATGTAATCTGTTTTTTATTTGCAGTGCCAGGCTCATTTGGCTTGTGTAAAATGCAACCCTTTGTTTGGTAAACAAGCAAATTAAACTGGTGATCCAGAGAATCTTGGAAACTTTACTTAAATAAAGGAGCCTCTCTTTCTCAGAGTCATTGCTTCAAGTTGGAAGGTGTGTTTCCAGATGTTTATCATGGGCTTTGCTGTCAAGATCAAATAGGTAATTTCTGCTAATAAAGTCATCCCATATTAAAAATAGAAGTAGTGAATAAACACCTATTTATTCATAAAGCAACAACCTCAGTTTCTTAGTCGAGGCAGGATAGTGCTGCTCTATGTAATATGAATTAATTAAAATACAGTTACCTCATTGGAAATAGCCTAAAAAATGACAAATATCTATACTCATGTTAAGATAGGAAAACTAATATAAAAAAATAAGGAAACAGGGAAAGAGGAAAGAAAAATATGCCCAGCAAGAACTGGATAAACCCTGAAATCTTTGAAAGTATAAACTAAGACACAGTGAGCCTGGGGGGAATATTCCACAAAGAGGTTCCTCTCAGGCAATGACCAGGTCCACACCAGCCAGGGTGACACACTGGCATCCCAAAAGGCACGTGGCAGAGCCACACAACACTGAATATTCCCCAGGATTCACGTGAGGCACCAATTTTCCCGTGTCCCTGGGGTGAATGCTGCTCCTTGCTGGTCGAGCTGCCTGTCCTAAAAGCACCCAGAGCTGTAACTGCAAGTGCAGCTGCTCCTGCCAGGAAGAGGGAATTGCTTTGTTCCCACTGGATCTCGGGATACCCGAGCAGAGCAGAGGCTGCAGGGACAAAGCCTGGGAGTTTCAAGTGTGTCCACAGCTATTGCAAGGAGCAAGTCGGTGCCTTGCAGGCACTGACTATTCCCAGACCATGGAAAATGCAATACTGAAAATAACACCCTGATTCTCAGGCTGCAGTTCTTCCAAAAGATACATTATGCAGAAATGTCACTCTCTAGCTCCCTGGACTGAGCTGTTGTTTAACATCTTAGATGGGACTGCTTTCAGGTGCTGACAAAACTTGGAAAAGCCTTGCTACAGAAACCAAAGGCTAAACAACACAGAGACTCTAAGGACATCCCTGGCCAAAACACTTGTTTCTCCCCTTCCTGCAGAACTCCAGGAGCAGAAGCAGGATTCCCTCTGCTGCATTAGCAACAGATCACTGCGCTCAACTCCAGGCAGTTGCACGTATTTAAATGCACAATTCGAGTTTAAAGGAACTGGGGAAGATCTAATCTTGGCCCAGTGACATACAGGATGAAATAACCCGTTCTGAAAGACCAAAGTTAGTTTGAGAAACTGGCAGTCAAAAAACACATCTTTCCATCTACAAATGGAATAAACTGTTAAGCAACCGGGGACATGATAAATCTCAAAGCGCTTGCCATCATTTTCACAGGCCCACATTTCACAGCAAGGCTGGAACTGCCCTTGATTTATGCCCAAACAACACAAAGTCTGACAAATTGAAATATGCAAAATGAGATAAATCGAAGCAGGTTCCTTCTGATTGGGACATCTCTTCCATCTCTAGCGAGTAACACAGTTGAGTACGCATGTAAATCCATTTTATCTGCTATTTCTCGTTGTGAGGTTGAGCTCAAGACAGCAATAAACTCCATTCTGAATTGTTTTCATTTTGTTGGTTTAAACTTGATCCTCAATGCGTTTTTGGTTTTTTTTATTTGATTATACACACTCTTCTCAGAAGGAATGCAGAGGGCTCTCTCCAGCTTTCAGTTAGGATGGTGAGATTACCTGCAGCTGATATGTTAAAGTGAGCATGGAGCAGCCCCTTTGCCCTGAGTTACATGTGATTTCTAGGAACCTACATATGCTAATGTCACTGTTTGGATATTAACTTCCAACGCAAAACCAGCAGCCAAAACACAAATTAGAGCTGGTGGTAAATTGACTCCCAATCTGTTTGGGACTGTGCAATGAAACCACTCAGGAATTTGCTGTAATATTTTGGCTACTCAGCCTGTTGCCTGTGTACGTGGTCACAAGCAGACAGTAAGAGCAACACCCTAATAATGAGCAAAATATGAAATACCCTGATAGATCAAGATGAAACTCTGCCACAAAGTCCTGCACTCATTGTCCTTTTTCCTACCCAGATAAATCATCAGCTGTTAGGGCGAGGGAGGAATTTATACCTTTTTTATCTCATGGATCTTCCCTAACCCAGCACATTGCCAACACCATGTTAACGGTTTTTGAATATGCCCCTGAAGAACAAAGATACTCCTTTTGCCAGATCCCAGTATTTACAAGCAAGCCCAAATCTGTGAGAAAATTCAATTGAACGCAGATGGCAGGAAATTCCTCTAAAATGACAGTGGCCAAATTCAAACCACAAGACATGAAAATAACCCAACGTACTAGACATGAAGAACATATCTTATAGATTTTTCCTCATGCAATTCACAATCTGTGATTGATTACTGGGAAGACAGACTGCAGATTTATTGGACTTCTGTAGAACAAGTATTCCATTTGCAACAATTAAATCTTATGTGGTTGAAAAATAGGTTGGAGGAACCAGTGGATGGCTCTGACACTGAGGAATGCATTTCTAGGTTGTCCGTAAGACTGTAGCTCATTTAATTTTGCACTACATCCCACTGTGAACTGATTTGTTTAGTGTAATTAACAGGGCTGACTCAAAATTTTAGTCATTTTTATCAAAAAACTAGACTTGAAAAGTATTATTTGTACTGTTATAATTTAATTTCTTCAATGACAGAAGTTGTCAGTCTTTTTTTGTGATCTGACAGCTTGAACTTTCTGTGTACTTCAAAACAAAAAAAAAGGTGTAACATACATGGCAACAAACTGGACAAACTACAGTGATGCTTCAGGCTCAGATGAGGAGGAAGATGAAGTTGCCACGCCAAAGGGACCAATTATATGTTGGTGCCTGGACTAAGCTAAATCCTGACACACTGACACAGCAGAAATTTATACTTCTGTGTGGCTGCTGTAAAACTCACGTGGCAACTCAAGGACAGAAAGGCAGGATCGGATATCAGATAAAGCCAAATAACCTGCATCACAGACAATGAAAGAGTCACCATCTTTCCTTTTGCTTTGCCTCAAATCCAGGTGACTAGGGAATTCTGAAGGGCAACATTCACACAACATTCCCTTTCTGCTTCCACTTTTTTTTGTTTAGTTCTAGCAAATTTTCAGGGTTATGGTTTGTGTCAATACTAAACTACTTGCCCTCCAGTTGAGGGCACTCTGGTTAGCCAACAAGACCCAGAAATGTTAGCAAGCAGCTTACCAACACCTGGAAATATGAGAAGAGAGGATACGCAGAGTAGACCCTGTACATTAAAATATCATTGCATGGGATGTATGTGAAATTCTGCATAAATTCTAGTCCCAGGTAGTTCAGACACTCACAAAGGGCTAAACTGACCAATGCAATCATTCACCCGAAATGATCCACCCAGCCCTGTTGTGCTTCCCTGAGCCCATGGATTCCAAAGCAACTTTCCTGGTATTCTCTTACAGTGATAGTTTCTCTCTCTTCCTTTTCTATTCTCGGTCACTGGGACACAGACAGTAAAAGCAGCAGTTTGGGCAGTGATCAGGAATGGGTGCAAGGAGATACAGCTATAATCTGTTCTTCAATACCTGGTGAAATGCTCAAGCAAGAGCTGCCCAAGTCTCTTGTCAGGCACCACCAGCTACGCTGCTTTTATGACCAAGAGTGAGTTCTGTGCTGGTACTAAGAATAACTCTTTTTTAACTTGTCTCCAGGTACTTTTTAATGCAGCTGTGAGAGCCTGGAAAACAATCTGCCTTGCAGACAAGCTTTCTCTCTCTCTGCCTTTGTCCTCTCACTGCTCCCTGCACTTCCCTTTTCAAAATGACTCTTCAAACGCAAAAGTCCAAGGAGATCTCCATGGAAAGAATAGTGAAGACACAAAAGCAATTACAACTGAATCATGCAAATAAAACCAAGTCAGATTCTGATCTTTCAGTGAATTTGTATGGGTAGGAATACATCAAATTTATTGCAATTGTTACCAAATGACACTGGAAAATGCAACACCCAAATTCTAATTTTTGTGCTAGCTCTTGGAAAGATAACCAGTCAAATAACTACATTCCAATTATTTAATACGTCCTTCAGAAGGGCTGCCTGTGTAAGAATATGTTAGTGAACCCCTCACACTTGGTATCTCAGGTGAACACTCTCAAACCAGAACACTGATCTGAGAGTAAAAGTAATGCTATTTTGACTCACCCATTTTCACTGAGGCCAATGAAAACCCTCCCACTGAGCTAAATCAGACCCTTTTAAGGATGACAAAGAAAATCTGGTGAAAGTTAGCAGGAATGTGATATGATTAACATCTGCCTTTACCATCCACAAGAGAAAACTGGCTCTGAGCCTGACCCTGTGCTTTAGGTAATACAATTTTTTTGGTTTTTTAAAAGACTGCTGGACCCACTGAATCCCACTGCCTGACCCTGAATTTCTCTCAGTTACCTCTGATCCTGTAAACTCAGGCTCTAGCTGAACACCACTGCCAAAAAAGCATCCAGTCTTGATTTCCGAAGGCCAAGAGCTTTCACTTGTTCCAGGGATTCTCTACATCTTTTATTAAGAATTTATTACTTTTTTCATTTTATTTGTCTGATCTCAGTTTCCAGTCCCCAGTTTTTGCTGGGAGGATGCTTTTCACTGCTGTATTAACAATCCTTTAATGCAATTTCATTGTCATTGAGTCACTTAACTTTTCTGAAAAGCTAGAAGGTAAAGCACTCAAGTCCAGGAAGGTTTCTTCCTCTTTAAAGCACTTTCTCCAACCTGTAATTTTCTACTGGGAGCAGTGTAATATCTGCAACACCTCACTGCACGTAATGCCACTGCTCCCCACAACTGCAGAACCATCTAGAGAGTTCAGGCTTTCCAGAACAAGGTGTCCCTCCTCCTGCAGATACTGCTTGCCTGCCCCACCAGTTCTGGCACCCGATGCCAAGCTGTGCTAAAATCACTTTCTCTCAGTGGGTTCTAATTTGTTGTGGGACTGACAATGTACTTGTTGCACTATTCTGCCCTTGACATTACTTGGCACTGGATCCACCTTCACATCATGCAGAAAGTTCTAACATCAGTGGTTTAAAAGCTCTACCCTCAAGTGTTAAAAGGCCTAACCCCTCCATACGCAAACCCACTGGATCCACCTCCTTTCTACTTGCTACTGTCAGCCACTCTGAGCCAGCGCTTTATCTCTTCAGCAAATGTTTCAGCAACATCACATGTGTGTTGGGGGTTTTATGGTTTCTGATTGTTTGAGGTTTTTTCAAGAAAACCTCAATCCATTAACCTCATAACCTCAAGGAAATCTGATGTCGGATTTCTTGGGCAAGATGTGCTCTCCTTACAACCACACTGAACAAAGTGCATGCCTGTTCTTCAGTATGTCATCAAGCCATGATATTGCCAAATATTAAGTCCCACTAACTGACCCGACACCACCCTATTTGTTCATTTTTTTTTATATTTGGTCCAACATCCATTTCATGCTACTTTTCACAGTGACACCATCAGTGAAAGGTTGAGGCATAAGGGAAAGAGCCACACTAGGGATGTGACACATTAGCAGCACTGTCCAACAGCAGCCTTGGAAGTCAAGGCTCCTTCATGCCAGAAACAGGACAGACACCCACTAATTTTGTACACAGGATGAAACAGTAAAACAGGTGAAATGGGGTGCAGGAGAGGAAAGGAAAAGGACTGGAGCGTGTGCCTTGCCTTCCTCTGAAGCACCATTTCACAGTGAGCCTTGGGACGCTCCTTCTCCCGTGCTCTGCCCTGAGCACAGGGTAGCTTTCTTAACTCCTGCTAGCACTGCACCCAGAGACAGGATTCAGATATCTCCCAGCTGTCTGCATCACTAGGATGAACTCACTGCAGACCTCTGGGGTCAGCCTGGGCTTCATTCAAACTTGTGCAGGAGTCAGCAAAGCCAACTGAGTCATTTGCAACGTGCTTCCCACAGAGCCATCAGCTTTTGAGGATGAAGCAGTTGCTACTGCTGCAACACCAATTTGTGTCACACTTCTGATCCCATGTGACTCACCCCCCCACGTTCCCCCATGCACTCAGCTCTCTTATCCCTGCTATTTCTTTGTCCCAGCCTCTCTGTCTCCTGGCCATGCTGAGGGCAGCACAAGACAAGCTACGTGGCAATGTCTGTCCAGTCACTCACCTTCCACTGCTGAAGCAGAGAAAGCACAGCAATAGCTCCTGCCTTCAGAGCAGACACCAAAGAAGGAAGAGATCACTCCACCTAGTCAAAGCAAGGGGAGGAAAGGCCCAGAAAGTTAAAAACTGACACTTGGTCTGGAAAAGCACAGTTTCATTAGTCTGGGGAGAAAGAATGGGCAATGCATTCTAGGATGGTGGTTGGAAGGAGGAAGGCAAGTGACAGCAATGATCCTGCAGATCATCTTGTTTAAAAAGGGAATAGGTAAATGCACAGGACAAAATTAAGACAGAAAGCAGTGAAATACAGCCTGATAAGGGAGATCTATTCAGCTCCACAGAAGTTTCTCCAGAAAATACACCCCTTGGCCATATGAAGAAATCACCAGTAAATCTGCAGTACAGAGAATCTCCACAGTGGCAGGAGAAAGAGCATTTAGCCAAACAACTCTTCTCTGACAGAAGTTAGGTCAGGGAACATCATACAATAACTTTGTAAGTAAGGCACACCAAGGAGGGCTAAGAGGTCTGTGGACTCAGTGCCTGTTTTCCCACTTGCAAACAGTGGTAACTTCATGCCACAAGGGTAATACAAAGTTTAAAACAAACCAGGAGAGCCTGTAATACAAGATGCTGTAAAAAAGTAGAAAATGCTATTGTTAAAATGGGAGAGAATCTAGAGGAGCAAAGACAAGGAGTACCACCCAGGAGCAGAAAGAAAATGAAAGGATGAGGACCGAAAAATCCTATGACAAAGCCCTACAAGAGCTGTGTTTGCAAAATTGCCAGAGTAAGCTCTTTAAGGGAAACACACTTACAGTAAGTGATGTCTAACTCGTGAGTGAATCAGCCCTCTCCTCGTTCCCTCCTCTTTGTAGAGAAAAGAAAAAGAAAAAAGAAAAAAGTACATACTGTGTAGTGTTCTTTGCACCAATTACTCACTCATTGCTGTGCTGGCTGGACATTCACAAATACCTTCCACTAACACTGTTCATGGTGACAACTTCTCCAGCATCTAGCTGGAAGCCCTGTTGGGCAACTATTCTACCAGGAAAGGTGAAGGTAAAATCTTCCTCTATAGTCAATACTTTTGTCAGTTTTTTTCTGTCTTTTGCCTTGAGCTGCCACCTGCCCAGGCACTGTCAGCACACCCATGGATCTTGATAACCCCGGTAAACAGTCAGCTATTACGGGAAAAAGAAAGGTAGAAATATGTGATTCTGATTTACCGCATAGGCAATACTCAAACACCTTCCATACACAGGTGAGCAGAGACGAAACAGTGCCTGTGGCCGCTGCGGGGAGGATCTTCGGGATCTCAAGGCCAGAGACAAACACACTGTCCACTGCATGAATTACAAATTACTCTTTAGGGAAACCAAACCAAAACAAAGCAAAAGAAACAAAAGAAACCCCACCTTTAACAAGTACTGATGATGCATATCTATCAGAGGTAAAAAAATTCAGACGCAATTACAGCTCCCTGGAGGGGAGCAGATAAAAGCGAACAGGAAATAACCAGAGGAATTCCAAAACCCTGTACCTGGGAGCAAGACTTCTACAACGTGCTGTAAGAGGGTCAGCACAAGCAGCACAGTTGCACGAAACGCTCACACATCGTTGATGACTTCAGTCTAGGGCAGATGCTGAAGCACTGAACTAGTCAGGTAAGCTTGATCCATCAGCATGAAAAGGCAGTGCTGTCGAGGTGGGTGATGTTACGAGCAGGGTTTGCTGTTACTCAGCAGTGAGTCACTTGCCCTGGGGTCACTGGGCAGCCCTAAGTCCAGCCTCCAGCCGTGCATTTAGATGACAATGCCTCTCTCTGTGCCACACATCAACTCTTTGATGGGGCATTTGCTCAGCAGCTCCTGGAACGGTCTCAAGGTCATGGAAATTCTGCCCAGTCACACTGCAGTGCCGGTTCAGTGGCAATTCAAAAGCAAGATTCTCTCTCGAAGTACTCCTGACGCCAATCTCCTTTTCACGAGTAAACAACAAAGAAGTCATTTCAGTTTCTGTAAACATGTTTTTCTTCATGAGTTAGCCTGCTTGGTGTGCATTACATGCAGTGCTGGCACGGGCTGAGATGTCTTACAAAAATGCTTTCCACTAATACTGGAATCTTTCTACTCTGAAGGAATGCTGGGTTGCACAAGAGAGGCATCAAGAATCAGTTCTGCCTTTTGCCCCACAATTTCAGATACGAAGAATTGGTCTTACGTTAATTGCCCATTCCAGTTTTACAAAGCCCTTGGACGTGAGTCAAAAGTTCAAAAGAACTTCTTTCTTTTCCATTTTTTCAGAGGAGGAGAAGAAAATGATAATATTTAAATAAAGCTAAATGGGTATTTACTAGGCTGAAGTAGAGAACACTGATTATTAAACAACAAAGCAGCCACATTCTGTTCTCCCTCAAACTGAATAAACAGAATAAATACAGTTCAGACTATGAGAGCAAATGAAAGGAGGTTTTTACACCTAAAATTTTAATAGGTAACATTAGATAACTAGTATGCGAACTTGAAAATAAGCAAAGCAGAAATATATTTTGTTTAGCAAAGGGGATGCTATTTTTTGTACTCATAAACTGGAATTGTGACCGACTTCACTCAAATTTATTTTCTTTGCCCTCTGGGTCTTCTCTCGGCCCAATTCTTCCAACTCCTCCAATGGAACCGGCAGAGGATGATGTCCCTGATATGGTTTTGACAAAAACGCGTTAACATAACGGTGTCAATCTTGCTTTCATTTACGAATTAATATACCAAAGCTTCTGTTGGGGATCTCCTGACAGACTGTTCTGACAAGAATTAGCATTCTTTCTAGCATTTTTGATTAATGTGACTGTCAGCTTTTATTGAGGGTCTTTAAGTCCTTAGCAACTCTTCATCTGGCCTTCTGTGCCAAAAAGTACCCGGCTGACTCCACCCTCTTTTGAAAGCTTATCGTAATCTGTGCCTCAATTCACTGCAGTCTACCCAAAACTTTACACTTAAATTCAGTCCTACACTCATTCTGTCTAATTTGGGAGCATCAGAGCCTTTTATGAGTCAGGAGAGACACACGCAACTTCAGATCTTAGGTGGCTGAATCAATCTTTGGGAAGTATCTTTGCCTTTTCACTAACTCCAGAACATGCCCACAGATTTGGCCTCTCAGCAGAAATGGTTTTAATTTGAAAGTCTAAATTTAGCTGAGATGCCACTAGTGAGATGTCTTAGTCCAGAGGGACTTTATGGTACATTTGATTATTCAAATGGAATATTTTTATCTCCGGAATCACTAGTTCGTTCTATTTGTTTGCTTTAAATTAAAAAATACCAGGCTACAGTTTTCAAACTCGCATTTTGCGACAGGCACCTCCACGAGCTTCCAGAACTCTGCTTTCCAAGCAGATGGCTTTTCACGTAAGTGCGTGAATGAAGGCAAAGGGTGTCATTTCGGTGCGTTTCGGTTCGACAGTGTCATTTCTCGCTGCTGGAGCCGGGCTGGGCAGGGAGGGCGGTGCAGCGCCGTGCCGTGGTCACCGCGCTGGCCCCGCAGCCCAAACACACCGCCGGGGAAGGCACACAAAGTGGGGTTTCTAAATAAATCCTGCCACAAGGAACCAATGGCCCTGCTGCTGCTGCTTGCGCTGTCCTCACTATCCGAACCCCCGCGGTTGCTGCTGTACCTGGATCTGATAGCTGGAGGCTTCACAGCCCAATGCATTTTGCGTTGCTCTGAGTTGTCACAGGTACTGAAACTCAGCTCCCGGTATCACCTTTCCAGCAACCATTATCTTATCTGTTATCTTTGCTCTTCAGTCTTAAATGAAGTTAATGCCAGTCAGACCGCAGCATTTACTACAAAAGCATCCTATTTCTTGCTGAGCACATTCTTTGGGCCATCAGAGTGCTCTATGCCAGATGTGCAGCTCTGTACGCGGTAATGGGCTTTGTGAATTAGAAACCTTTATGAAGGAGCAAAACTGTCTCAACTGTCCCTTGAAACAGTGAATGGAAACGCAGCAGAAGAAACATCCTCCCACTGGGCTCATGTCCATGCTGTGCTAGAGCATCTCACCAAGATCAGCTTGGCACTGCATACAAGAAACAGCTGTAAAACGCTGAAGGAGAAATCCTTGTTTAGAGTGCAATTAGAATGTGCTTTTCTTTCTTAAACAGATTGTGACGTGAAAATAAATATACACAGGAAAGCTCAGATTTACTGCCCCGTTAACTAGACAGGTCTCCTATGGCTTGGATCATTCAGTGACAGCCCTGCACTCCCCCTAAACTTCTCTCTGTTCTCAGCATCAGTCTACAGATGTGAATCACCCTGTTTCAAAATATCATCTTCTGCTTTTTTGTCCTTTAGCATGATGCAGCTCCTGCAGTGTAATTTCTTTGCTTCCCAACCTGCACACCACTTTATCTCCTCTCAGGAAGGCCACTGAATTCCCTTGATATAGACTAAGTCATCCAGGAACGTCTTATGCATGGAACATGAATAACCCACAACAAAGGTCCCTGTAGAAGAATTACTGGCTCCTCTTTCCTTTATTCAGGAAAAGGCCAGCTGTGATTATCCCCACAGCACCTGCACAACACGCACTATGAACATAAACTCACACACAGAGTCTGATATGCCCCGAGTGTGACAAACTAACCATATACCCTGTTAATACTTCTCTGAGCATGTCTGGACACCTGAACTGCCAACAGCATTTTAGAAAGCCTCAGACATGCCTCTTTCTACCTGGGCAAAATATCTTGGAAAGGATGAGGGAAAAAGTGGGGCTTTTTAAAAGCCTGATCTGGAGAAGCCTGAGAAGGAAAGTATCTGTGTTGCTGCAGGAACAGGACTTCACCACCACCAACGGCACAGCTGCAGGAGCGAGGAAAGAGCTGCCCCCTTTCCCTCTTTTCTCACCATCCATGACAGGAAACACTTTGGTGACTGGTCACTGCTGTGTGTTAGAGAATGACATCTCAACCTGCTGATAAACCAGTGCTCACCAGTCTTCAGAGGCAATTGTTAAGCTACTTTGAATTCCTTCTTGCCAAGCTCAAAACCATTAAACTCCAAGAGACAGAGATAATGACAGTATTTTCAGAGCCCTTCTTGCTACTAATGTCCACAAATTTCTGCTGCCACCTGCCCCCCACAGCTGCTCAGAATCTTATGAAGAAATCAAGCTCCTCTTCCAGATGCTTTTGTGTGATTCTATTCTTCTTTCTTTCAGCACTTGACACCATATTCAGTACTTCACAGCTTAGCTGTAGCTACCTCCTTTCTCAATTATTTAAAATATTTCCTCTCTCTTCCCATGCAATTTCAACCTGAAAGAATCTGGTTCCTCACTAAGACTAAAAGAAAATACAAGGATCAGGGTGGATGAGGTATGAACGGAATAAATACACAAAGGCATGCTTAACTGAGTGAAGTGCCTATTCAGATGAGTACTTGCTCATCCAAGGCCAAATTTTCCCATGTACTTTACGGATGCCACGAGCTGCACCCATGATTTTCTAAGGTCTGTGGCGGGTGAGCAGGCTCCACTTCCAGTCAGGAAAAAACTGTGACCCACCCCCCCAAACCATTCCTTTGTCAAGTGCCTAAAATCAGTGTTATTGGTAAATACAAGAAACCTCAGACGGCACATCCTCAGGCTACGAATTCGATGGAAGAGCACTCGAGGGCAGTGAACAAATGGAAATAGCAAAAAACTGTTTAATATATCAATGGCTTTTATCAAGATTGCAGTTAACACTCCAGCCAAAAGGGACAGGTACGAACAAGCAGGCATCAGACACAGCTGTTAAAGATGAGCAAAGGCAGAGAATGCACCTCGGATGAAGAGATCCTGCAGAGATCTGGAATTTTATCTAAACCCAGAGACAAATAGGAGGTGACCAAGCTGCATTATGAATGGTGTAGAGCCAGCCAGGGAATAATTAATCCTCAATTCCTTGTAACTTAAGAAGAGGATGGTCAACAAAACTTCAGTAGAAAGAAACCACCCCATAACCAGCCACGCTGCTGCAGCATCTCCTCTGAGGCATCCAGGGTCACTGCTGCCCGAGACAGACTCTGAACCACTTTGGCAAGGCCTCTGTTTCTGCTATCCTAAGTTATCACTCCTACACGGAAAGGGCTTTTCTTTCTGATTTTCTGTAGTTGTTTTATAATTGTTTTAAGAAAGCAACTGCAGAGCTAAGAGGGGTGGAGCACAGAGGGCTCCTGTCACCTAGGGAACAGACAATATCCTCCCAGGAGCTGGTGGATAATCACCGCTGTATTAACTGGCATCAGCGAGCAGTTACCTTAAGCAATAAAACAGTCTCAAAGCTGGAAGAGTCCATTAGAGAGCAATTACTCAGAATAACAGGGAAGGTAATAATTTTCCATATCATACCTTCAAACTTTCAGACACATGGCACTGAAATCCAGTACAGCTCAGCTGTAAATCAACTGTGCATCACAGGACTATTAAATGCTTTCAAACTGTTCAAAAAGTGTTTTCCCACCGCTTGGTACAAATTGAATCAAGATGTATTCACAGCTGTATGAATATCAGAAGAAATAATAATTTATTTTTTCTCCATTTCAAAATCAATTCCTATTGGCGTATCTAATTTAATAGATGTTTTGGTCCAATTTCACAGAATATGGCTGAAATGCAGGAAAGAAAAATGGTTGTTGACACGTCAAGCAGGCATCTTTAGTCATGAATGGAAGCTTATTGTGCAATAAAAATAAAAGATCCAAAAAGATCTTTAAAATAACTTGTAAAGCTTTTTGGAAAGTTCACAGTGATGAATTTGCTGCCTGTTTACTAAGAAAATCCAGCTTAGATTTAAGATGAAAGTGGTGGAGAAACCAGATGTTAGGACAAATATCTGAACCTAACACAGTGCAAAAACAATTTAGTACTCATGTTTTTAATGATTCCTCTCCATTTCCCATTCCATTCTGGCCTCCCTTGGGCATGATGGCCTCTTAAAATTATCTCATTCTACCCTAAAGGTCATGCTATAAAACTCGAGTTTGAGTTTTATACCAGCAAGCTTAGTTCAATCCTGTGACAAGTTTCCTTAAGGACAAGAAATGACAAATTTCCTTCCCTAACATGTCGTTATGGATTGTGCAATCCAAGCAGTAAAATACTACGAAGCAGCACATGGATTGTGGACCAGGCCACTCCCACTCCTGTAAGGTGCAAAGCAGAGGAGGTGACAAAAGCAAACATCACATGGCAGTTTCTGCATAATCAGAATGGGTCAGCTTTTAGTGGGGAGCTTAACTAAAATACACTTCAGTTATGAAACACCATCAGAGGATACTGTGAGTATTGTGAATGCGTGTATTCAAAAAAGTGGTTAGAAAAAAATGATTGCAAGAGAGGTGAAGGTCTATAAAACATGAGTACTAATTCAAAAAGCCCCCAGCCTGCACACTACTAGTGGCAGTAGTTTGACTACACACATGCCTCCTTCTGCTCTTCCTCCAGCATTTGCTCCCAGCTCCAGTAAGACAGAGAATACTGGACTTTAATCAAATGCAGGGGTTTATACATCAGACAGCACCAAGCAAATTTATCGGTCTCATGGAAAAGAGATTAGAAGGATCCCTGAGATGTTATCTATACAACTCTGCCTCAAATCAGAATAAATTGTATCCAATTCTTTCCCAACAGAAGTCTTGCTAAGTTGTTCCTAAATAGTAGTGAAAGTACTTCCCCCAGGTAAATCCATGCCTATTTTCTCTTATTACACAGCTAGGCATTGCCTCCTAACAAGTCAAATCTTGTGCTTTGTTACACAGAAATCAGGAAAAATCCACTTTGCTAATTTATTTTAAAATTGTTATTATTAAAAGCAATCGTTGAGTGGCAGTCATATTTACTGCCAAGACATCCTTGCATTCACCTTTCAAAGCTGGGGCAAATACTGTAGCACAGTGGCACTAAATGGCTGTGTTAGCTGTAAATCAGGCTGTGGGTTTCCAAAACCCCACCTCATTGTGCTCAGAGCAGGCACACAGTTATGGAGTGACTCTCACACCAAGGAAACATTAAGTTCTAAACCACAATTCCACGATTCCAAGCCCTCATCTTGAAGCAAAGCATTACTAATCACTCAGTGTTGTGGAGGACTAACAAGAGGATTTGGTTTGCATCAGCCTCAAATCAATGTGGGATAAAACCTCAGCTCTCTGGAAGCCTGAAAGCATCTGAACAATTTTAGGTAAGGCTTATTTTTGCCTTTAGTACAGCAAGAAAAACAGAATTCTGAACCCAGACCACAGACTTTTTTCTTAAAGATACATTCCTGAGACATAGATCTTGAAGAGAAAAAGAACAGGACTTCCATACAAATATCTTTACAGTCTCCTCTTAAACAAAGGCCTAAACCTGTGTTACACAGAGGTAACACAAATAGAGATTTGAAGCTCCTTTATCATGCAATGATGGAATCCAAAAAGAAAAGGCCAAGTTGAAATTTTCTGCTGGAAAATAATCCTAATAAATACATCTGGGAAAAACATACCACTTTTTTTCAATCAATAGGGTCTATGTTCAACTTCAGCAATGTCTCCATATGATCAACCACTGTAGGATCAGGGGTGTTTATGGAAGTCATGACACACCTATCACCTAACACTGAGCCTTCACCACCTGCACCACAAACATCATCAGCCCACTGCAGGGGGTAGCACATTACAGTCAGTAATGCCAAGCTCCTCATAGACTCCCAGACCTCCACCCTACTCCCCAAAATGTTTCCTAAGAGGGGACACGGTTATTTTTGTCAAAGATGGTGCAGATCTGTGCCCCTGTAGGAGACTGGATGTGTATGGGCCAAACTCTCATGCTGTATGTCTCAACATCAGTGAGTTATGTCAGCAAAGAACCTGCCCTTTGCTCTTTTCCTTTGGTTCTCTGGCAACCTGCATTTCCCCACAGTCATCTCAAGGTAACAGTTTTAGCCAATACACAGTTAGTTAATAGGATCTACCTATTCTGTTTCTTGCATGAAATATGTCACTCTCTCACTACTCTTATAATTATTCACAATTTTATACTTTCACTTGTTTCTAACTGTACCTTTGAAAAGGTATCCTTGATTGTTTAAAAACGTATTTTTCCCTGACTCTGCATTTTCAAAAGGTACTTAAAATGCAGATCAGATTTTGCCTCTTGATACCAAGTTTTCTAGTTGTCACATTGCTTTGATTATTTCTAACATCTGGGATCAGCATGTGACATTTCAAGGCATGAAAAAGTTTCTACAACAGAACAGTCAGTTCTGAGCAAGAATTCTGCAGCTTGCACTATTGATACTATGCACCTCAAGAAAGTCAAAGTGCACTGAAAGCACTCCAAAAGCACATTTCTTCCTGGCTTTTCTCTAATTCCAAGCTCTGAACACTTGAGCAGTCAGCCAACAAAGCCTTCTAGCATCAGCTCCTAAATTCCATGAACAGGCATGTTAGATGCCTAAGCATTTTTCTTACAGCTGCACTCAGGATCTGTCTGCTCTGAGTGAGCTGAGCTGCAAGAGGTCCTGACGTGTTTCATTTGAGGCTTGTGATTGCCACTTGTTGGGGAAGGGGAGTGGGGAGAGGCAGCTTGAGTAGGAAAGCTGATAAACCATTTCCTCTATGAATTCCAGTTACAGCATCAGCCCTCTGGATATGCAGTTTCTTTTCTTCAGTTCATATGGATAAATCTCCAATGGGCTCTGCTGCTGCTTCTCCCACAGGGCCAAGGGGCTCTTAAAAAACCCTTGGGAATGGATGGTCCTTTTCTGCAACAATGGATAGACTCCTCTTTTTTCCTGCTGGAAGGATAATCCAATATGGCCTTCCCCTTTGAACCTCGCTGAAGTTCACCTGCCTGTTTCTTCTAAACTGTTGTCCTGCTTCTCTCAAAAATGGCTTGTCTTTCTGTGTTCCCAAGGACTCTGACTGCCCCAGTAAACTGGCCAGCTTTCTCTGCTCTGACCATTTCTTCTTTTCTCCTGCCTTCAAGTTTCAAGAATTATCTCTGCATAAGGAGTGGCCAAGTAACCAACAGTGAGACCATGAGTTTTTAATGACTTTCTGCAGCTTGAAGCCCTAGACCCATGAAGTTAAAGGTGTAACTTCCAGGTGCCAAAATGAAATTCACTTAGGCCTTCTGACTGCTGGGGGAAAAAAGTGGGGCAGGAGGGTAAGAAAAAACCCCACCAAACTTTCAGCAGTATGTGATTCAACTTTTGCTTGTTTCTGATGATGTCTGCAGAAGAATCCAACTACAGCTCATCAAGAAAAATGTAGCACCTTTATCTGACTGTGTGCTCAGATCTCTAATTTGAGGATTTTTCATAGTTGCAGTTTGCACTGAAGAACTGCCCTTTGGACTAACGGCACAGACGAAGTTGCTGTGCCATCCATGTTTTCCAGCTGGGAGAAAAAACAATCTTAAAATCCATCTGAGATCACTGCAAAGCAGCTGATACTGTTCAAAAGACCACAAACATGTGGGTGAAATGCTGAATTTTCAATGCTCTCCAAAGAAAAAAGAAAACAGGAAGATCCTTATGAAAACACTAAGTGGGAGATATTATCTTGCCTGACAAAGGCTTGCACTGCAAGACCACTAAACTAAAGAAACTGAAAATATACCCTTTAGCAAAGAATCAAGTTGAAATCAATCTTAGCTGTCTTGTTTGCAAACGGAATCTGATCCTCATATTTCAAAGTAGCTGAAAATGACTCAAGACAAATTCACAAATCCAGTTACTCAACATGAGATAATGGAAATTATGGCTCTATAACTCATAAGGGATGCTTCTGAGAAAATTTCTGGAAAGTGCTGTACAATTATGCATGATGAAACAATGGATTTCTCCAAAAGATAGCTAGTGGTTTTAGGTCTGCAGTATGTGGATGACAACATAAGCATTCATACAGAGTTCACCAGATCCTGCAATCCATTCTATACTTGTGATGAAATCACGTCAATAATTAGAATATTGTGTGCAGATCTAAGGGACATCTAATGGTATGGATAATGCTGCAAGAGTGCTGTTAAAATGCCAAGCTTTGCATCAGCCTGACTACAGAAGGAAGAACCAGAAGTCATTAACACTCACCCCTTAGGATTGTCCTTTATCTAAAGAGATGCTTTGGGAAATATTTAACTTCTTTGGTAATAGCCAAAAGGGGTGAAGCATATTAACAAGGAGGCGATGCACACACCACATCATCTCACCTCTGTGTCCTCTGTCTTATGAGGACAATCACACTCTGAGAACTTGGCACATGTGAAACTTAGGAGGATGTAAAGGCTGCAGTGAAAGATCCTGCATTAATAGCACAGCAGCTCAGATGGGAAAGACTAAGACCCCCTTCAGTACTGAATTAAGACAGTCCTAACTATGGTAAACAAGCAACCTTTCCACAGCCCTGCAAGGCCTGGGTGTATTATATATAGAAAAGACCACTTTCTTACACAAAGACATTAATTTCCTTCAGTCATCCAAATGGGATAAAAGTTACAACTTGTTTGTATCCAATGGCTTTTCACCAAAGATTACTGGAGTGCCTGAATGCAGTTACTGAAAATTAAAAGGGAGTTGTCTAAGTGTATCTGTGCTGAAGTAATGTTTTTATAGCATCCAGTATTCAATCAACTTGAATGCAGAGACTTAGAAAATGATTCAAGATCTTTAAACTCAAATAACAACTCCAAACATAGCAGAAATGCAAAAACAAAAAGGGCTTCAAGTGGCTGATTCTGATTTCAGCTGTAATTGCCCGATTACTCAGAGTCCTGTGTCGCAAGCCAGCTGGAAGCTCACAGGAAGGTCCTTGTAGTCAGTTCAGCAGTACCTAAGCTGGCTCAGCCAAAGGCTGGCTTCCAGAACAGCACAAGGGACAATTTTCATGTTACCAGCCTTCAGTGCTTTAAGCAAGAGCAATTTTAACACTATCACATTAAAAACTGAGTTTCAAGCCAGGATGAGACACTTATTTCTCCAGTGTTGCATGGTTTTAGAAATAGGAATAGAACTGATGACTTAGAGATTACAGATGTTTTGGAAGAACTCATATCAAGAAATGGGGGGCAAATATGGGTGACTAGAACTTTTGAGGGCCTGTGTATCATTTCTTTCACTTACATTTTAAAACCAGCCTTTTGTCCTCACTAAGCAATGCTGATGTGCCTCCTCAAGGCTCGGGTGGCCCCATGAGCAGTTGCTCCATCTTTTCCTCCAGCTTTCAGAAAGAACCTCTTCCACAAATGTATCCCTAAGACAAGGCTCCTCTTCTTCCAGAAGCCTCACTCAAAACAACCACCAGCTACTTCTTTACGAAAAAGCTGCCTTTCCTCTGAACACCTATCAGGGGCATGATGAGAGCCTTTTCCTCATCCCAGGGCCCTAAAGGAAGAGGGCCTGGGTTTCTCAAGCCTTCCCTTCTTCCAGCAATGGCTTCAAGTATTCTCTTCACCCTTCCCTATTTATTCCCTGGATAAATGGGGCAGAAAAGTGTCCTCACTAAATTAACAGGATCTCAAACTACTACACATAAAGGCTAGTCCCTCCCTTACAGAGAGAGATCGTTTTCCCTCCCAAACTCTGCACTTCCTTAGGTTATATTTTTTTTTTTTAAAGGATTAAAGGCCCCAGAACCTCAGGTTATTTCTGCCTCTGGTGGTTCTAGAGCCAAAGCCTTTAAAGTCCACACATACTATGAGAGGAATATTGCTTCTATTCTTACAAAACCTGCAGTTATTAACAGTCTACATTTTGCACTGAGATGCTCAATTTGATTCACAGGCCACGTACTACTATTTTTAGAGCCACGGCAACACTCAAAAGCTGAGATCAGAATGTCTCTCAAGGTATTTTTGTTTTAAAATACTGGTCTTGAGTCCCTCGTGCCCTGCTTAGCCTGACACCAGAGGAAACCTTGAGAAACAGCCAGTCTTTTAGATATAAGTGTCCATTACCTACCCAGTATTTCTCTCCCTGTAGGACACCCTGCTAGACTGATGCATTGCCCCTGTTTGCCAAAGAGTAAATGCTTAAGATATATAATGCTTGATCCCTCTGTGTCCCCCAGGAACTACTTCAACATTAACTTGAGGAACTGATTTGTGTTCCCTCCTCCCTTTCAGTACAGAAAACAACAAGTAAGAAAAACCCTCATAAAGTAATTTGTCAAAAATCTTTGGCTTTATCACCAGCACATATATTTCCATGATTTGCAAGTCTTCCTTCCTTGTAAGAAGTCTGACTTCATAGTTCAGCAGTTTGATCCAGAGATAGCTGGCATCTTTACAGTGAGTAGATAAGTAATGTTTTCATGCAATGTGACAGTAGTTACTGTGCATATAGTAAAGTAATTGACTCCCCTGATTTATTACAAATGCTATCAACACAAAATTCACAGTAAGACTTTCATTATACCATGTTTTCTATATAAACATCTCCATGGGTTTTGTCGATCCATTTTAAATCCAAAAAACGTAACAGCAGGGATGCATAAAATATAAATATGTCTGAGTCTGTATTTTGACTATTTCTAAGAAATATGCTTTAAGCAATTAAAATGATAAATAGAATAGGAAAGGAAGCTACTTCATTGTTTAAATCCAACATTTCATGCTGAAATGATTTCGCAGGATCTCTCCTCTTCAAACTGTGCTTCCATCTACCTGGATTTCCCCTTCCCCCAACCCTGAAGGAAATGAACTACAGACAGTTTGGGGGGAGATCAGATTTATGTGTCTTAAACACTATAAAGACTTATTATATATTGCAGACCAAAGTTGGACAATTCCTGCCAAAACCCCAGTCTACACATCCATGGCTGCAGACTGTGCTGGTGCCATAACCTGCAGTTTGGAATGTGTTTAAAGCAGGCATTGCCCAAAGTACAGATCAGGTGCTTCCAAGCACCCAAAAACGTCTGTCCTTAGTGTAACTGTGTGGATGCTGCTGGATTTACAGAATGGAAACCATTTCATATCATCTGGTTTGTGACACCTGACCCCTCTGCAATATTCAGCCCTTCAGGGTTTTTTGGAGAACTGGACCACTCCTCTCCTAAAAGGTATCTTCAAGTCAAACAACTTCATTTTGAGAGTCTCTCACACAAGGCTGGATTCAAAGCTGGGCTTTCCAAGGACAAAACTGGGGGCCAGCACAAATTGTGTCATTATATTCACACATCTGTCCATGTGTTAGATGTAGATGAAAACTGAATACCTGGGGATGGAGAAGTCTAGTTGGGTATTTACATGAGCAAACTGGGTACAGTCCTCCTTCAAGGTGTAAAGATTCAGTCCCCAATGAGATAATGCTTTTGCCCTAATTGTGAAAAACTTTAGTCAGCATTTGGGTTAGATTTTCAAATATCACTCCTCTGGATGGCTGACATGAGACATTCATTAACTGAAGTGTCAAACAAGAGCAGATGAAAGTTCTATCACTAAGTATTTTTTTCAATTCTACAAGTCTTTCAACAGCTACAAGCAAACAGTAGCACTCTTGTCCATCAGGACAAGTCTGTGGGCCAGACAGATCCTACTGGCTGGAAATCAAGATAACTTCCATAGAGATTAAAAAAAAAAAAAAGTAAACTGACTCTATCCTAAAATCTTACAGACATTTGTTAGCAAAAATGTCTACATACGTAAAAAGCAGATTTTAAGTTTGGATCTGAAGAAAAAGAACGTTGCAAAACATCTGTTTCTTTTATTCCCACCCTTAAATTTCCTGTATGTCAGCAATAATTTAAAGGATTTATTTGCAAGTTATTATTTTTAAACACAGGTAGCAGGTTGTATGTATTCCTGTGGCTGCTGATACAATAACCTTGTAGAAAAGTAGGGCTTCTCTAATCACCACTCTACCTTTAGAAAGCCTAGAACACCTTGAAGTCCCATTCCTTTTTAATCAGGCCTGTATATTTACTTTCTTACACATCTGAATAAAATACAAATATGATAGCTAGGAACTCCTGTAATTATCAAGACATAAAGTCCAACAAAATATCGCTTTCCATACCTTCCCTGCCTTCTGTGGGCCAAAACTTCATTTAACTCTACCATAGGAGGCAGGAGGGACAACAAACATTTAGTGGGTCTAACCAGGAGATTTCTTTATGCTCCAGAGACAGGAGCTGAGCTGGTAATCTACAGTAAAAGTCCATCAGCGGAGCAGAAAGGTTCTCCTTGTGGTAGGTCAATAAAGCTCACTCCAGCATGGTATGGTTTGTTTACACAGCAGGTCTGGTTTAAGGCTGTCAGGTTATTTTTTAAATACTTTCATACAATCTCCATGAATGGTCACTGTTGTGCTACTCACTCAGATCTCCAGAAACAGGAGTCGCAACAAGAGATCTTATTACCCATTGTTCAAAACAAAACAAAACTCTCTCTTCTGTGGTGGAGGTAACCATAGGCAGTCTGATCTCCTGAGCTCCACAGGTGTCTGCTGGTGTGATCATACATGGCTGTTTTCCAAGCACATGTCACTCAGCCCAGACCCCAACAGCCAAATCTTTCTGTGAAAACCAGATCTATAGGAACTGCCAAACTCCTCCACAGTTGCATGGCACAGCGTATGGATACGGCCAGCAAGGCATTCCCAACCTTGTACATAAACAGCTCTCCTGTCACTGCCTTGTTTAGGCCTGGGTCCAGTGACAAAACATTCTGCTAACGAAAACAAAACATGACAGTCAATCCTGCCTTCCCACTGGCTGAGAGTGAAATACTGCCTTGCAAAGAAGTAGTTATTGCCACCATTTTAGTGATGACGAAACGATGATTTGATTCCAAAAGCTAATCCCTTGGCTTGAATGAAGTTAGCTAATCTGTCTGTTGTGTCACTCGTGTTCAGAGAGGAGGTTTGTCTTTATTAGGCTGTAATGTTGAATCAGATACTTATTGGAAACAGCTTCCTGATCTATTCCAACAGCCAAAATTAGCAGAGACACAGGACTGGTGCTCTCATACTGGGTAATGTTATAGGGCTTATCCTCAGAAGCAGCCATTACAGGATTACAGAACACTTTCTACTTTTAAATGCATGTCAGGTGGCAGGAAGGGCATTCATTCTCTTTCTGTCAGGCCAATACAGCTCTGCTCCCTACTGTCCCCAAATCAAAACCTTTCAAGAGGCAGAGCAGACAGGACCCCCAGGAGCTTCGTCCCAGGCTCTGAGCTTTGCTGAGGAATCCTTGCCCTGGCCTGCTGTCCTTGGGCTGGAGTAACTTCTGCAACTGCGCTTCAGTACTGACCCATCCCGTGGTCTTTGTTATTCAAGCTCTCAGCTTACAGTGAACACAGCAGCTAACATGAAGCGAGACTTCAAGGTAAGCACCATCTCCAGAGTTCTCTACAAACCCCAATGAGTCTGCACAGTCCAGGAAGTGTCACAGTATCTGTGACTTCCTGCCTTTCACAGGTGATAGAACGGAAGCTGGGAGACCCAGTACATCCGTTCAGGACAGGTTGCAGGACTGTGCTCAGAATACTGCACTCCCTCAAGGCCACAGTCCTCTCTACCTGCCTCTCTTTGTGTAATACCTCACAATGCACAGAAGAAAGGATAACTTTGCTCTTAAGGAAATACATCTTCATCCCAAATCGTGCGGAAGCGGAATGGTACTGCAAGGGACCAGGGTGGGACCAGCTTGGTCCCAGAATCACTCACAGAATCAAGATGTCCAAATGAAAACACGCAGTTGAAACGGCTGCCGTTTCTGCCTGCTAATTTTCCCCGTTACTGCACACATAACTCAGCCTGCCTGATATGCACGTGTACACGACAGTTTTGTATTTGCCAGAACAACAACAAATCTCCCTATAGTCAAAGTATCTCCAGGCCCCTACTCAGATGCAATACCCTTTGTTTAGATAACATACACAAGCTTAAAGACAGTTCCTCCCAAAGGAATTTCAAAAAGAGGTGGGTACGGGAGGGAAAGAGGAGAACTGAGGCACTGAGAGTTCAAGTACCGTGTTCACAGTTTACAGCAAGCCTGGAGGGAGTTGGGAATTAAAGCCAGACCTCCCAGGGCCCAGCTCAGTGCATTAACCACTAGACCCTCTTTCGTGAAAGCCTACTCCCACTTTCAATAGCATAGCAAATTGGAGCATTGAACTAAAGACTTGGCACCAGGCATCAATACTGATGGATCACTTAATTTCCCAATACCTCAAATCATCACTACACACATCATGGTCTCTTGCTCTGCAATATATACAATATATAGTCAATTTGCACAAAGCCACAAGTAATTGTTGCTTCATCCGTTAAAGAGTATTTTGGCTGAATAGAGGGGTTTTGTTTTGTTTTTGTTTGGAAATTCTGCCAAGAAACCCTCTTTGGTGGATAGTAACACATTTAGGGACTTGTTACATTACAAGTTAAAAGGAAAGCTTGATTAAAAATTATATCAAACAGAATGGAGTTGGCTGAAGAATCAGAGCATCAAAGAATGGGAATCTTTCCCAGTAAAGCCAAAGTTACTGCCCAGAGTCCATGGCAAACAATGGAAGTATTCATCAGAAGTAGTGCACCTTCCCTGCTGAATGTTTGCAAGAGCACAGGAAAGCAGAGCTGACCCTGGTATATCAACAGGCCAACTCTGGCTTAGAAAAAAATGACAGTCCAATCAGTCACAATGTCCTCAAAATATTCCAAATTTCAGCCATCCCTCACGAGATCAGACAGATCATGTTTCCTGAACAGCTTGGAGAGTCAGCTCAGAGGCTTCCCCAGCAGCTCTTCCAGAAACAAACACATAAGAGTTTCACACATATCCATGTGCATACACACAGACATACCTAGTGCAAATTTCCACCTCTTTCAGGAGACGGGCGCACAATTCATGGACTGCCCACATGAGCCAAAGCCCACAAAACCCAGCTCTAGGGAAGAGCACATACCACGGTCCCGTGTCACTGCTGGAACAGGAACAGCAGCTGATCACCACTGGCCTACTTCCCTGAGGATCTACAGGTCCCTGAG
This sequence comes from Anabacerthia variegaticeps, assembly GCA_035583185.1. NCBI lineage: Eukaryota > Metazoa > Chordata > Aves > Passeriformes > Furnariidae > Anabacerthia > Anabacerthia variegaticeps. Next base: position 4,961,727 of record JAWWEW010000006.1, on the reverse strand, counting down.
ACCTCTTCAGATGGTCTGGTTATCTTTCTCTGTAAACAAGAGTACATGTATTTGAGTACATACAAGAATCTCTTGAAGACTCCCTTACTTTATAATGGAATCTGAGCCAGCTGTATATAATAGCAGTCCCCAGCACTGAGCTGCAACAGCTCCATCATCTCAGTAATGTAGCCAGCTCCTTTCACGTTGTGGTTTAACCACAGATGTTAAAAATACTACTCAATAGGGGTGACTTGTACAGTGAAAGGGAAGAGAGACAACCATCATTTTCTGATTTACAGAAAGGCAGAACACTTCTGCAGATACTCCTGCAACTGTATTACCTGTAAGTAGGAAAGTCACTTCTCGATCACCAGAAGAGCTAAAGCCACCTGAGAGGCAGCACTGACCCTGAAGAGGAATCAGATGGTGAAATACTGTGGTCCCTTCCCAGCTGTGGGGCCTCTGCGGAAGGACCCAGTTCCCTGCATCATACAAAGCTGCTCTTGGGAGCTGAAGTAAAGGACCAAGGACTGAGAGATTCTTGGGGGGGAAAAAAATCTGCTCTTCTGCTTAAGGAAGAAAGCAAATGCTCTGACTCTGTACAAAAATGCAATGGATTACTGTATTGGTCTGTCCAACCTTCCATGTGGAACATGCCAATCTGCTTTGTGCATTACAGACATGTCTCAGCTTTGCTCATCTGTCCATGTGGTCAAACCACTGCAGCTCAACAGCTGAGCCATTCGGGCTGTTCATGGAGGAAGCATTTTTAGCCTGAAGCAGGTGTGAGATCATTCCTCCAAATATTTTTCCCATGGTGAGCCAAACTAAATTATATTGTCTCCCCTTTCCCACAGGCCAGGAACAGAGTAGGGGACAGTCATCACTGTGTAGCCATGAATTTTTATATTGTAAAGGCAGAAGACTTTCACTGTCTACCAGCCCTGCAAGAAAAAAAAAACACACAAAAACCCAAACCTGTCTAAAAACCAAACTTGTACATTAAACACGAATATCAACTCAAGTCATAGTTTCCACCTGTGGTTAACAAAAAAGAGAACAATTTAAGTGACCAAAGCCAGTACATCTTATGGAAATTTCAATTCAGCATGAAGACAAGAAAACAACAAATGATGAGCCCAAGTTGCTCCCAGTGTTCAAGAAAATGAAAGCTGTGGGTGTATATGTGAACAATTCTTCAGCGAAAAATCAGGACTAGTTCTTCACAGCTCTGCTTTAAATGAAAGAACAAAACAGCTCTTAGACATGTCTAACAGCTGAACAGCCACTCACCCAGTTCTAGTTATCCGTCTTTTATTTTTCTTCCCTTTTTTTCCTCACAAAGCCGATTTTATAGCAATTGAATAATTTTCTTAGGCCTGACTGCATGCTGCAAACATTGGTGCTACAGCACAGACATTATGACTTTAATAAAACTGGAAGCAGCTAATGGTTAACAATAAAAAATAATATTTTTTCTTCAAGCAATTAAATTGTAATATAGGGCTCTCTAATTCCTTCCTGTCTGGTCCCACGGGCCTAAGAATAAGGCAACACGAGAAATAAATAATGTGTTGCTGTTACACTGTTTGAACCAAATCTTAAAGTCTCTACAGGAGAAATATTGTCTCCCTCATTAATTCTGAAATCTCTTTTATGGTTTCATATATCAAGTTACCTTGCTGCTAACCTTTTATTTATATGCTAGTTTACTGCATTATATTCCCAATTCAGCATTATTTTAATGAGTAATTTGGCTTTGATAAGTCTATGACACATCACAGACAAATTCATGTTACATTTAGCCCAGCAAACACTCCAAAATAAGCAGGCATCCAACATTCAAAGGGCCTGCAATATTTTGCAACAGCTCCTTGATGTTAGTTTGTTTTTATTTATTCCCTTCCAAATGCAAATAACTTCCCAGCTCACTTTAACAAAAAAAGTACTAGCAGCAGACAAGAAAGGGATTATATTAGAAGGAAGGGAGGGTTCAGTAAGCATTTAGACCTAAGTATTAAAGTATCAAGAGTGTGATTTCTAAATCAGATCCTGAATAATCGATGTGGAATGAAAGAAACAACCCCAAACCTGCAACTCGACATAATCTGAAACTCCAATTAATCTACTGCTAGGGAAGCTGTAGAGGCTCTGATCAAGACCAGTCTTTCAGTGCTGGATGCTGTATGAACAGAGGGAACCCTCTTCTAAATGTTTTTAGACAATCTGGCTGGGAGTTACAGACAGCCATCCGAAGGTTCTATGAGCAAAACAGCAGCTTTGCAACTCTACAAAGTAATTTATAAGCATCTCCAAGACTGCACTTATGGGAACAAATAATGTACAGAGAACAAAAGAGAATCTCAAAACATGCACTGGAAATGCAACCATCACAGAAAGAACTTTTGCAGAGGACCTCAGGTAAGAGAAGGAATCTGTAGTTGGAGGTGAAATCAGAGAGGGACTAAGAGAATAAGATTGGGAAAAGCTTCAGAGTGCCTGTTGGGTTAAACAGAGACAAGTAACCCTCCAATTTCATTGAGGTTGGTTTCTTTTAAGAGCTGTGAGAATTAGCTCAGAAACTAACCCCAGGTTGAACTCAAAGAGTGCAGGCTGGGGGTACTGCTTTCACCACACCATTCTTCAGGGCTCTTCTACCAGCCACTATGGCCTGTCCATCCTGAGCCTTGAACTTGGCATCCTGGGCAGGAGACACACCTGATCTCATTTACTGCCCCCACCAGGGACATACATTTTAATGAGAAATGTCCCTCTCACACCACCTGGGCTGCAGACCCCTACACAATGTAACCTGACTTTACAGAACCTGCATCATGAAGATTCACAGAAGCTGCTCAACGTATCACCCCTCTTCCAAGAATATGGCAAATCAACTGTAAGAAAGTAAGCTTTCATTCCTAAATATTGTAAAAAGACCATTATCCCAGGTCAAGGTGGGATGAAGGTGTTTGGTTTTGTTTCTTTCTTTAACCTGACATAGCACCCTTGCTGGAGCATGTGAAAACCACACACTAATGAAAGCACAAATAGCACTGAGGAGACAGAGTTTACCTTCACGTTTCAGAGGAACTGCATTGGGGTACGGATCCCAAGGCAGCAACTTAATGAAAAAATGAAGATTTTCAGTGTTTGCAGATCTTTAAAGTACATGCCTGAAATGAGTGTGTGTTATCCAGCTTAGCTGTGCTCCAGACCTCCTCCGTCTGGGAAGACTCCCTGGTATTTCACAATGACACACGTGCCCCCACACCCACACACACCACTGTCCTCTTCAGCGATGATGTGTGCCCTGGAAATACTGGTTATTGTACCTCCAAGCCCTGCATTTTATGAGCTTTGAGTAATTCTTAGCATTCAAAAACCTCATTCCAAAGGAGAAGAATAACAAAGTTTAGAAAAAACAAAAAGGACGGATGGGTAGTGGTTGGCATGAACAGAAATGGGCACCAGAGGATTTTTTCTCCCTGCACATAGTTTTAGTTGCACTTACAGGCTGCTGCATTCGAAAGCTTCACCAGTTCCATATTAAGTGAAATTCTGCTTTACAGCACTCTTCTAGAAAGTGGATTTCCGGGTCACAATAATTACTTATATGCAGTGCTCCTGACCACATGCTCTCCCCTCAGTCACAAAGAACTTTCCAAAAGCAGGTCAGTATCACCACTCTCCCTCTGCAAGCAGCAAGCCCGAGGCTCAGAGAAGGTGTCTGACTCATTCAAGATTGTAACGATGAGCCAAGGCAGAGTCAGGCCCCAAACTCAGATCTGACACACAGCCACATCCACTGGACTTCAGCACAGTAACCAGAGACAGAGGTCACTCTGCTGGGTTAGACACCACATGCTCATAATAAATCTTACTGGATTAGGAGACAAAGCACATCACCTCTGCTGGCAAAATGAAAATGCTAAATGAAGGATTCAATCCCGCAGACAGTGACAGTGATGTTCCTGAACTGCAGCTGAGAGAGGCAGAGATGCTGTCAACGGGCTGCACTTCTTATACACTCAGTCAAGCCTCAGAATGGGTGCTGTGCAAATGATTTGGCCCTTACCCAACCCAGAATTCCAATCAAATCTCTCTGAAGCACTCACAGCCAGGTCTGTCAGTCCAAGCTAGTAACACACTTGTGCAAGTAGAGCTTTGAAGTCAACAAGACTACTCAAGTGCATAAGGACAATGTACTGGAGTATGAGATTGATCTTTCAAAAACTGAAGTAACTGATTTCCAGAATATTTTCTAAAATTAAGAGTAGCACTGGAAATTATTGAATGTAAGGACATTTCACATCCACTGAGTTATGTCTCCATTTACACAGCATCAGATTCACCAACTTATTTTAACTTTAAAAAGAAAAAGACTCACTTTTTGTTTTCCTTCCCTCTGCTTCTCAGTTACAAGAGTTTGTTTAGGAATGCAGGGAAGACATGAAAAATAAAAGGAGGATTCTTTTCAAGAATCATCTGCTGCTGCTTTTCAGAATTGCTACTGGTGCAGCAACATGTAGGACACTTCAGAATCTGTGATTCATAACAGTAGATTATATTATACATAATATATATTTAGCACATATTCATATATAAGTACATAAACATAAGCACTACAGTACACACTAAGCTATTTAGAGAAAACATTTGTCAGAAAGGACAATGCCTTAAACCACATAGATCTAAACAGAATTGTTTCTGTTTCATGGAGCGCTTATTCCTCTCCATGAAACAATTATTTGTTATTCTCAACTGGGGCTCAGAGTGTTATCACTCTCACCACCAAAACTCTATCTACAAAATACTCTGTAAAAGCCTGAGTTATAATATCAGGGTTTAATCAGCCCTAACCCGACTGGCTTAATGAGGAACAATTGTGTAAGTGGGAAAATTATTTATCTTGGGACTGTGAAGCAGATAATTTTGGTTAAATTTTTCCAGATGGCTTCAAAACCTGAAAACCAGCCAAACACTTTACCTACCTACTGAAAGAGCTCGGATGCCTTCCTTGGCTGATTCATAAAAAGAACATGTTGTGTATAGTCCATATGGCATGAAGACCCCCATTCCTGGCCACCAGTACAGGGATGTAATTAATCAGTGTTAGCTGATCCGTGTTTTTCTTTCCATTTATGTTAGCAATGCAGATTAAACACAAACTTCTTACAATCTTTGGATTTTATATTCTCCCAGTAAATGCTAATGGTGGGAAATGGGGAATTGCTGCCTCCCAGCAGCACAGAGCTCTCTTTACCAGGACCCAACACCACGTCCAGTAGGTCATCCCTGCTTCCTAAGCACAAACAGGGAAGTACTCATTTATGATTTCGTCATTACAAGCACCTTCTAAAGACCTCCTGCCTGGCCTGTTCAGCTTCCTTCAGCAATGCCCCAGCACCATCCGTCTGCATCTTCCACAGCAAGGAGATGCAGAAACACAAACTAGCAGTAAGCAAAGAAAAACATGCAAAGAAAAAGCAACGAGTCAAAGAAGAACAACCACTCTGGCAAAGCACGGCAGGACCGAGCAGAGGAGGCAGAGAAGCTGGGGAAGCCAGCAAGAACCTTTTCAGTAAAAACCATGTTGAGAGGAAAGTTGTAACTTCAGGGTTTCCTCCCTGGCAGCCTGGTACCAACACTGACTCCAAGGACAATCCTTTATGAGACAGGAAATCATTAACAGCACAGCTGCTTTTCCTAGTAACGCAGTATCTGTAGGAGCTGAAGAATTCAGTTTTCCTTCAACTTATACAGACTAAGAAAAATCTAAGTCAGGAGGCAGATTTCTGGATCCAGTCCTATCACAAGCACCACAACAAAACTCTAAATTAAACTTGCTGGGAAAAGTCAAGCTTAGCAAACGAGACACAGTTTGAATACCAACAAGAGGGCTGTGAAGGACATGAGGATAAAAGGGACACAGAACCTCTCTTTTCGGTGGTGTGCAAGAAACTACCAGAAATAGTGTGGGAAGCATTTCCTGGCTGGGGACAGATTCACAGAAACAGAGAATATCTTGGGTTGGAAGGGACCTTAAAGATCATGCAGGTCCAACCCCTTGCCATGAGCAGAGACACCTTCCACCAGACCAGGTTGCTCCAAGCCCCATCCGACCCAGCCTTGGACACTTCCAGGGATGGGGCAGCCACAGCTTTTCTGGGCAACCTGTGCCAGGGTCTCACAGGGAAGAATTTGTTCCTAATCTCTCTCATCTCCTGAGTGAGATGGCCATTATCACCAGCCATGCTCACTGGTGACTAAAATGATTAGTTTTCCAAGAGAACGTGACAACCCAGCTAAGAGGGCAGAGTTGTGATGCCCTCACAAAGCTTAGGGGATACCATCACCAGAATAAGCCAAAATATGGTAAAAACTCTTCTACCTGCCCTTCACAGAATCCAGTTTCCCATTTAAAGATTCCATCTTCCTCAAAGTGGTATTCTTTTCCACGTTATGTTGGAGTGAGCGACTAAGCTGCATTTCCTCCAATATCATGCCTTCTCTCCCCCTTTCTTTTTATTTGCATGAACATTTGTTCATCTCTGATCTACATCAATCCTCAACAAAGTCATTCTCCTTCTTTTCAGCCTCAGTACATACACTTCTTTTTTTTTAAGTCTCTGATCTATTATTCAATCCATCTTTGAAGCCTTTTAAATTCTGTTAAATCCTTTAGGAGGCAAAATATTAATGTATCAACATTATATTACTTCCAGGGCTATTTTCTATTCTCTTCTTTTTATTCTTTGACATCTGTTGTTTTGGCTTATGCCATATGTTTGGGGAAGGAGGGTTGAAATCTCTATAGGAAAACATCTGCATTATGAGCATTTTTGCTTTCTAATGGGAGGGAATGCCTTTTCTGAAATCTCAGGTAGGCACGGATATTTTAGTGAGCAAGCTGGAGAAAACAAAAGGGGGGAAAAAAGAAGAGAATTTCCACTGGATTTGTTGAAAGCAGGATGTACTTTAGCTAACAGCTTTTGAAACACAACTTGCTGTGATGATACCAGGTGCAAGGTTGTGCTTTAGCTCAAAAATTAAGTCACACACTTGTCTATTCACAGAAAAATGTATTTCTTATAGTAAGTATGTATTTCTTTTATATAGTTTTCTCATTTTGTAAGTATTTTTAGCTTCTACCCTGAGATGTCTAAACAAAATCAAAACATGAATGCACCTATAATCTGCATTCCTTTCTTGAGAAAGATACTCAAGCAGTTTATTCATGTGAATCCTTTGAACCTATTGTATTAGCACATTTTTACTGTATCTCATGCAGCAAAGACAATGCTTTCAGATTAAAATTAAAAAGCTATTAATTTGGCACAAATCTTTCAACTATGATGAAGAGGTTACAGGAAGGAGGTAAATATTGTACCACAGCATGGAATTCTTTTGTTGTAATAAAAACTTCTAAAACTCAAAACTTTCTTGCATTTGCAGTGGACATTACTTCTACAAGTCTAAACTAATACGATATTTACGAACCCAAGACTACCCTCTCGTGCAGCAGTTTATTTGTGCTGGAGGAAATGTAGCTTTGAGGATCCAGGTTGGCACAAATTCAGCCACAGAAGGTTAAAACTCAGAAGTGAAAATGCTGCCTCAGATACATCCACGTAGCTGAACTCAGTGGAAATATTCCATGTTTGCATCTGTGTCACTGAAAGCAGAATGCAGGTATCTGCTTCCCCTTTAGTCCCAATATTCAGTTAAGACAAGAAAACAAATTCAAGCTGTTCCCACTTCTTATGTTTACCAAATTCCTCTAATTGCTCTCCACAGGAAATACTTAGAGGATACTCCTATGCTGACATGCAAAATACTACACAGGGTGATTCCCTACTAACCTGTTACTCAGAATTCTGTGCAAAGCCCCAGATACCAAGGTGGGACAAGCAGCTCTATCTCACTTTTGCTGATTTACCCAATTTGCACCCATGTAAGCAGAATTTAGAGCATGTTTACAGAGCAGTTTTTAGCAGCAGCACAGGCTGCCTGCACAGATCTGCTGACTGGGAATCCTGGAGAACACAGACGCACATAGGGCCAGCAGTACAAGCAGTAGGCCATAAAGGGCCACAAGTTCCTACACAGAACTGAATAAATTCACTTGAAAGACCTGAAATACGAGGTGGCCAGTGGCTCACAAAGGGAGAAAAACAAAAAACTCAAACTTTCCAAAGAGCAAAAGCTTATTAATCTTTCTCTGTTCAGCGTCTAAAGTTTTATAACCACATATCTCACCTGTAAATACTCAGTCTAAGACCAACGTGTCTTGTTCTGTGTAAACTCCCCAATCAATGCTGCCTCCTTTTCTATTAATCCACCCTTTAAAATACGTTCTTTTATCAGGTTTTAATGTCTAACATGATTTAATCAAGAACACATGCCTCATAAATATCATCTGTCATGTTCCATTAGTTTCATGTGGAAAAGTACAAGTCAATAAACAAAGGTTGTGCCATAAATCTGCCTTGAACACATTATACCTCAAATAAGAAAATAAAAACATGTGTGTCCTTTGACCTGGATATTCTTAAAATGGAACTTCAGGTATTGTCTTATGCCTTTAAAAATGTCTAAAGCATTCACAATTAATTGCGTACCTAAGCAATTTCAATTTACATAATGTTGATATGGAGATGGTGATTAAATAAGCACTATGCCTTTAAGGCACCTGTTAAATAACATCACTGCCTCTGGGTTAAAACTGATATCCCGCACTGCACAATGAAAACCAGGTCCCTCCACCATGCAACTGTGCAATAAAACCCCCTCATAACTCAGAGGAGCCACTGGCTTCAGTTAATAGAGAGAGGGGAAGAAAGGAACAAAAATGGGGAAAAAAGGAAAAAGCAGCACCTTCTCTTGTGCACTGCATGGAAACATGGTTGCTGTGAGCACCAGTGAGTTCAATGGGAGCAATCCTTGGCCCCTCCACTCCAGTGCTGGTGGGCACCAGTTTGTCACCAGTGCTCTGACTGTCCAAGCACACAAGTAACATCAGGTACTCAGTTTTGGTACTTACACCGATGATCAAACTTGATGCTTGGGTCATCTGGGAATTTTTATTTAATGAAATTTCCAGCCTCTACAGAGCTGCAGGCAACAGTCACAGCTTTCCATCTCTCCTGCTCCTTAGGGCACACAGCAGTTTGTGGCTTTTGGTGCTCTCCACTAATGATCTCAGTTTGTTACAGGCTTTGAGGAGCACGTTGTGGCTTGTGGGTGGTGTGGGACAGATGCTCCCTGCACTGAGCACTGACTGCCTGCAACAGCAACAAACTGGATGTCATTCATGTGGTCCTTCCCCATTTCTTGCTCCAGTGGGCTTTGGATTGGACACCCTCCTTGCCCAGCCTTCTGCTCTACAGCAGCACAGACAAGGGCCAGAGATTTCACTGGGGTCCCTGTCCATGCCCCAGGACCTTTCTGTGCAGCTGCCCATTGTGTTCCAGGTGACTTCCTAGGTGACTCAATCAAATTTAGCTCTGCTGGAAGCAATATGCTTTTCCTGAGGTCCCACTGACTTCTGTCAGATCTGGAAAAGTGGGGGCAGTTCTGATTGCTGTCTAATACCAGGGAAACTGGATGGAAAACAGCTCTAGAGTCCTTGGGAAGGGAAGTCAAATCTTTTCCTCTTGTGCATTGTGAAATCTGAGAAACACAAAACTCACAACCCAGGACTTCAATTTTGAAGCTTTAAAAAGAAAATAAAGAATACCTGGTTTTTTTTTCCTTAATGACTACTTTGATCACATACACACTCACTTACTTCCAGGAGGTCCAGTTTTACCTCTTGGTGCAGATGGGCCTACACTTGTGTCCAAAGTAGTTATGAATCTCTATGAATGCAAGGAAGAGGCTCACAAGGGGGATTCCTGTCACCACAGGAACTTCTTTGCTCTCACATCTCTCCACTATCAGACCTGTGGGCCCAGAGTGAAAGTGTCAATTGCACAGTACCACGAGACTAAGACAGCACCCAGAAGAGTGACCATCATCACAGCACTCCAGTGCAGTAGTCAGGGTTTAGAGAACCAGCCCAAATGGCTGAGCAGTGCCTCAGCCTTCCAAAGTGTCTCACAGGCCATGCTGGGAGTACACAAAGTATTTTATTTTATATGTTAAGTGAGAGGGCACTTCATGTTCCCAGTGCCAGACACAGAATCAGTGTATGGTACGCAGTTCCCAAGTGCTTACTCCCAGGCTACAACTAACCTGGCTGAACACCAAGGCCCTTTGCTGGCAGAGGAACAAGTCTCTTCCAAAAACCTGCACTAATTACAGCTGCTCTCAGGGCCCTTATAAACATCAGGCCCCACTTCCCAGCTCTTGTGTTTCCTTTTCTTTCAATAACAGGATTTTTAAAAGAAATATAGTTTTTTCTGGGTCAGAAGACTCTACACAGTTTGATAGGAAAGTCATAATACTTGTAATTCCCCGAGATCTTTTATCTTGCACATCTCAGACGGACTCCAATGGTATCACCTGGCAAGGAGCCAAAGGAGCTCTGCTACTAAACCAGCGTGATAAGATCAGTGCTGAGTGGAGGAAACGCCAACAAAAATCTCCCACTTTTCCCTGGATTTTCATCCAAACAAACGAGTATGTCGCCCTAGTTCCCCACTCAACAAAGTCTCAGTGCCTGAAGGTTGGCCCCATCCTCCCTCAGTAACAATTATTAAAAGTGCAGTGTATTTTCTCTGACTCACTCTCCCACCCCACTGCTCGTCTATGAGGCCTCAACTCCTTGGTGGAACAATAGATTATCACATGGCACAGCTTTCTAGGCAACTGTCTGCATCACGTGCTGCAACTAATGATGGGAAGAATTCGAAATTAATACTATTGCACCACTCACAGAAGATGCCTTTAAAAGGAGACCCACAGAAAGCATGAACTGTGAATATTCAACGCCAGAAGACTAAGCACCAGATCCAGAGAGCTGTTTAGGCACTGAATTTCCACAGACGTCAATGGGAATTAGGTGCCTGAACATGTCTCTGAATCAGACTTTTAGTAAAGCAAACTTTAAGGCTTGATTTTTCAGTAGTTCTGCAGTTCCTATAAATTCTTCATCACCTCCTTTAAGGAGCAAGTCCTTCAAAGGAATGTCTAGGAGAGTCATCATACATTCATCTTGCCTGAAAGTAACCATCCAGTTCTCAAAGCAAACAGGCTGGACACGGTAAGTACATGAAAAAAAACAAAAAACCCACCACCTTTTATGACATTGTTCAGGTGTCACTGCTTGGCTTCCTAGGAGTCATTTAATTCCATGAATCTCTAAGGCAGGATCCTGTCTCTATTTATGGCTTATGGAGTGGCAAGATGGTAAGAGGCATCTGACAGCTATTGCGTTGTGGAAGAATACCTGATGGACACTGGCTGCTCCTTAAAACTTACAGATTATTTTCAATTAACACAGGCATCATGGAATTGCACTGGCTCTTAAAACAACAGAAAACAAAAAACCCCAAGCAAATCCAAGAAACATGTCCACAATAACAAACCAACAAACTGAGGGTTCTGTAACTGAACATCTTTAAAGAGACTGAACTTAGTGGGCACCAAAGGGAAGGCACTTGCCTCATTCAGAAATATAAATCACAGATACCACCCAAAGGAAAGGGGAAGGAAAAAAGGCCCTTGTGATGACAGTTCAGATTAAAATTAATTTGCCCACTTGCAGAAATTCAGAAAGTGTTTGCTCTTGATTTTTCATCCCCACCACAGGGCAGCTGCTTTCTCCCAAAGCACACACTCACACTGTTGTGGGCTGGAGCAAGACAGCCAGCACTGGGAATAGCCACGTCCCGTGGTGGCACAGCAAGGAATGGGCACAGCAGCCACTCCACGGGGTGTGCAGAGCCCTAAGTACACACACAGACACAGACTTGTGTCTGGCCCAGGGACTGACAGAGGGGGAAGGTGCCACAAATATAAATCTCAGGCCGAGGAGCCAAAGAACTCAACTGAATTTCAGTCACATGGGTATCTCTCAGTTTCCCTTGGCTGCCTCCATCAACTGTAGCCTAGAGTTGTAAAACCTGCCCACAGCTGCTCTACTCACCCCCAACCTGATGTTTCACACTGTGACTTTATGCAGGCTTGTTTGGATCTAACAAGGTCCTTATTTTTCTACAATGCAGGAAATAAGGAAACCAGCCATCAATTATTAGAAGCGCAGCAGATCTGAGCCGTGTGGCTGTAAAACAGATTTTTCTTTAATGAAACTGAGCTGGCATTTGCCAGAAATAACAAGTGCCCAAGACCAAAATGTAAATCAAAACTAAAGGAGAGTTTTCAAAACTTTGAATCATTGGTAGCAACAGACAAGCTCAGAAGGAGGTTGGTATGATTTTGGAATGTCTTAAAAATGTGTGACTAATATGACTTCTAAAGACATTATTTGTGAGTTAGTATTTCAGTCTCCCCACAGAAAGAAAACATCATGACCAGAGAGGGCCACAATGTTTGCTGTAATAACTGTGTTAGTATGTCACTATTGCCAGGCTAGGAAGGAGGCTGAGCCTTTGTTTTCATTTCAGAAAACAAAGAAATGGAAGACATTAATGTTGAAAATCATCAGTGCACGGTAAGAGTCAATCACAACCACGACACTTTCCCCACATGTCCAGCTTTTAAACCCAGCACTTGGTTTTAGTTGGTCTCAGCCCAGGTCCTCGGAGACAGCAGGTTCCATCACACATCTGAACAGACTTGTCTAGTCAAGGAGGAGTGGTGCTGTTTACTGAAGAGAGAGACATAACAAGAGGAAAGAGAGGGCGGGTTTGGAGGAAACATTAGTTGCTAGTGATTCCCTCACCAAAACTACTGTCAAAACTGTGTGACTGTGGCACAGCAATGCTCCTCTTTCCCAGCCTGTCTCCTACTCTTTGTCAAAAGACCCAGACTGAGTGCTTAAATTTGGCCTCAAGTGGATGCTAGGCCCACAGACTGCAGTGCAGAGGGCATGTGAAGGAGCAGCAGCACCAGCTCTGGCTGTAGGAAATGGCCAGGAATCCAATTTTTTCAGATTCCAAGTGGAAGCCCTTAGAGTGGTCCAGACTGTTTATCTGCCATTGCTGCTTGTTCAGTTCTGTCACTGAATGCAATTGTCCATGGTTGAAATTAATAATTTCTTCCACAGGAACATTCAAGCCTGGCTCAGCCACTCCAAGTACCAAAGGTTTTATCATACCCTTTGCTAGGCTATGCCAGGGTTAACTATTCTTGCAGTCAAGAACACCTTTCTTCTTCCTTGACCTTTCTCTGTTTCCAGCCATGAGATACTGTTCTGCATTTACCTGCACTCAAAAGAACCCTCAAGTACCCCTTATTTTCTCCTCTGGTGCACCTCCAGATTGCCTCTAATCTTCCATTAGGCTATTGGTACCACATACAGGTCAGCATCTTCCCGTTCTTCTCCAAGTCCTTTGATTTTTCAAAGCCATCTAAGCAAGCCTGAGCATTAAACTCTCTTCCTGCAACTAGAGTGACAACAGAAGGGTAACATCACTTCCCTATGCTTTTTAATAATGTATCGTATCACCTCGTGCCCCATCCATTAAGTATTTATTTTCTCATACCAATGGAATCTGACATCCCTATCCTTTTTCAGGACATACAGACTCCTACCTATATCCTCATATGTCTGATGGCATGAAAATACCTATTGTTCAGTTCCTAATCACTGTTTAAGAAATCCATGTTGCATGCCAGTCACTTCCTGATTTTTATAAATAAAAATTAATGGAACAAACTTTGCTGGCAGTGGATTTCTATGTTCTTCGAGGATTTCAGCAGAAACTATTAGATAACACTGGGAACAAAACAACAGATTTTCAGAGTTGTATACAAAATATTCTATTTGGTGCCATCTCAATTTCTATAGATAGCTCAGTTTTCACCCCTTTCAAAAGGCGTTATTTTTTCTATACCACTATTTTTCTGCCATCAACATCAAATGTGACAATTCCAGATGCTTAAGTCTAATCTACCAACACATTTACCTCTGCCATCCACTCTATCAGGCTTTTGATTAAACAAGAACTAGTTTGATGAACTCTTAAGAAGCAGAACAGCTTCCTTCAGCTGCCCTGGTAATGCAAATTTCTGCCACAATATATTCCCAGTAATAAACAACCTAAACTCCACCTGGACCGTAAGGACCAACAACTAAAGGCCAAGAGTGCTGCAGGACTTCTGCATGGTCAGTTAATCTTCATATTTGGAAAACAGGATGCACTGCAAATGAATAATAATTCAATGTGAGCCTAATTCAGTATCAATAAGGCTATTTCCTTCTTCAGAACAATGGCTGGCATTTTCTATCCCCAACAGGCAATCATTTGTTAGCAATGGCATGTCCCCAGAATGCCACAGAACATTTCACAACGGCTTTGCACATAAAATCAATCATTTTCCATGCCCAGTTGTCCCACCACTAGCCCTCCCAACTGCTGCTCTTAGAGCCCTTCACTCAGTCTGGTTTTTATTGTATGCCTTCTTGGTGTTTTCTTGACAAACAAGTGAGTGGTCAGAAACACCAATGTTAAGACAAGTAGGGACTTGAACTTTGTTCAGCAAGTCAAAGAGGATGGAAGCCTGGAATATTACAGTTTGAGAGACCTCTTCTAACTGTCTAGTGCCTAAACAGTAGAGTTTGGGAATGAAAAATGTCACAGGAAAGACAGTCAGGCCTGAAGGATTACACTTCCATCCAGCCTGTCCTTAGAAACTCCAGTGAGGAACAACTGACAGCCTGCTTGGACACCAAATGTCAAAAGCTTAGTGTCCTCCTAGACAGTATCCTTCCTAGTGTTGAGCCCACAAAATCCCTGTGGAAGAACAGACCAATCTGCAAGAGACAGAAGGTGCTGAAGATCAGGTGCATTTCACAAAGTATTTAGTTACCTACAGGGAAAACCAACAGTTACATTCAGCTCCAGAAAGGATGCAAGAGCAGATGTACCAGCACGACAAGACCGGTGTCTCTAAAGGATGTGTGGACACCATGCACACAGATTATACCTCTGATCTATAAACTGGTCAATCCCATGTTTAGAAGGCCCTTCTCATATAGAACTTATATTCTGAATCAGGGCTGCTCATCAAACTAGCAAATGCTGCAGTCAGCAGCCTTCACACTGAAACCTGTATGCAATCTCCCAGCTTGTTTTCTCTAGTGGTAGGTAGTGTCATAATTCACTTATCTAAATGCTAGCTGGTTATGAGGCTATTTATCACAAAGTTTTCTCTCATTTTGTATTATCTAGGTTCCAAAACAGCCTCCCTGTTTCTTCAGAGTGACTGCCTGCTGCTGAAACATCTACCCCATGCATAAAACTTCTTTATCACCTCTAATGTTTACCATTCTTAATTTTCAAGTCTCCCAGCAACTTCTCCAGCAGCTAATAAAACCCCCATTGTTGGCATTAACACTAACCCTTAGCAAGGAACGTTCCCCAAGCAGGTTAGTCTCATTTTGGGAAACTCAACCTGGGTACCACTGAGGCAGCAAGTCTCTCAAAACACCAGAGGTTTTTCACTCATACTTGCCAAATAAGCTGCACTTGTAGCCATCATACATTCAGGCTCAAAACACTATTGGTGATTAGTCATTCCAGTGGTTTGCTCTCACTTTCTGGATATGGGTTCCCTTTATATTAGCTTTCTATGACTAAATCTTGCAAAACATACGCACTTGTGAAAGTATTTGTGGAACTGGCAAATATATAGGTATAAAAGTGAATTTCAACAAAGCAGTTCGAGTACTCATGCCAGCAATCTCTGCCTAACAGCTTCTGACAGGATGCAGTAAGAGAAAGATCTGGTATGAATAATGATTCCAATAAAAGCCAGCCAAATCACCCTGACAGATTTGGAGTATTTACACATTCAGCAGACCAAAAGCTATTTACACCAGTTGCCATACTTCCACCTATTTAGCCCACAATTCAAATAAGTTACAATTCTTTATATATATTTAAAAATAAACTAACAGCATGGTGGCACAAAGTGAAAGACAGGCCAGGAGGGTAAGAAAATAGAAAGAAAAAGTCACTAAGACTTAAGGGCAGGGAAAGACCAAGTGGGTTCTAGGGGTAAACATCCCCTTAAATTTCCTGCAGACCCATTCGAATCAGAGAGATGCTGATGGATATCTTTGTTCTGAAAGGAGAACCACTCACACACATTGTAGCTTATCCCCACAAAAATATGACAAGTCAGCAAACGCTCTCAAATAGCTCAAGAACTCAAAGAAAAGGAATATAAGTCAATTTGTGGTGAGTTGGCAAGAGGAAAAATAAGAAGCAAACTGTTCAGATTAAAAACGTGAGACATCTTTTTCTTTAGCCAAATGAACTTGGTCCATACTTAGAGAACAAACTTTTATGCATTAGCCCTCCAGGGCTCAAGTCTGCCTCCTTTATGTCCGCTCTTGGATTTAAAATGGCGTCACTTCAGATTTGCACAGAGTTAGGGACAATGGAATCAGGCCAGCTCAGTTTCAGTTGAACATAAACCAGCTCCGATGGCTTCAAGGAACTGAGCATTACAACAATCAGATATTCAGAAAGGAGGAATTTAGTGTTATGTTTTCTTCTTCAAGTCCTGGGAGATGATCTCAGCTGCATGCAAAATCTGCTCTGCCAGAGTGATGAGGATCTTGGGAATCTTATAGTAGCCACCTGCACCTCAAGCCCCAGGGCACGGAGTCCATGTCTCAAGAACAACAAGCCGTAAGAGACTTTACCATCTGCTGGAAGGCAAAAGCGACCCAGCTAACCTGGGGGGAGATTTTCCTCCCAACAGGTACTTATTGGCTATTTCCAACACAGCTCCCCTAATGTAGCCTCCCTTCCCTCCCCTCAGCACATCAGGCGCTAAAATAAATGGGAGAATTTGTTCCTCTGCAACAATTGTGCAACTGGCAGCGTAAACCAGATGCCAAGGAGCCCCACTAAAATGTTCCACTAAAATCCTTACTCTCCCAAAGATAACTAATGTGTATTTTGCCCTTTTCACCACTCACACAGACTCACCAAGGACAAGCACCGCGTACTTCACGCAGCCCATGCACACACTGTGGAGAGGGAGTGCAGTGCCACCCCACGCTGATACAGCCACACGTTACCTGCTGAACCCTGCACCACCACCAGATCACATCTCAGACACAGCACAGACACATCAACCCAACGCTGCACCTGAACTAACAAACTGTCTCTCAGCACAGAAAATGAAGCTGGCCCTGACGGTGTGCTGAAACAACTGCCCTGTTTCTGGCTCCAAAACTGCCTTGTCTTCCTCTACACCACACTCCGCTAGGCTCTCGCAGTAGGAATATCATGAACAGTACAGATTTGCCCCAAAACGGTACAAGTGGTACAGTCTAGGAGTTCAAGTACCCTTGTTCTTTTCATCCAGAACATTTATATGCTTGGCCATGTTGGCTGCTGGCACAATCCTTCACCCTTTCTGCCTGTTTCACATACAGTGGCTGATCACACCAGCTTTAAATCCATGTATGGCCTTGAAGAGAAAGCAAAATTAAAGGTGAATGTGCTCTGTGCTAACTGACCTTGGCATCCGAGCTACTGGGCTAAAAGTGCTTGCACACTTTTCTCTCTTGAAGAGAATTTAACACTTGGATCTTCTCTTCTGTGTCTCAAAGGAGCATGGATGGAATTTTCAAAAACATTCAGTACTGGCCTCCTCCTGAAGTCAAGTCCCTGCAACTTCAGCAGGAGCAGCAGGGCAAAACGAGAGCTATGAAAACTCATGTTAAATCCTTTCTGGGATTTTCCCAGAAAACACTGGGTAATAAAACAGAAATTTCCTCTTTTATCTGTTCTCACTTTAACTCTCTCTTCTCCATCCAGCACAGATGGGGGTTGGGAGGTAGGCAGGACTTGCATAAGGAACATAAACACTGACTTACAGTGAAATGAGTCTTTCTGAATGCAAAGTGCTGCTTTCCTTGAGCACCCTGTCCTGTCCTGTCCTGTTTAGTCTTCTCTCTTAAGTGATTGCTAATACAGAGATGTTCCATCAAACAGCACAACTCATGACTGATCACTCCCTCCCAGTGAAGGATTCAGGTTAAATCAAAGCCAGCTGCTCCAGAGAGGGGCAGGCGGCTAAAAAGAAGTTAAACACAGTAATAATAAAAAATGCAATCTAGAACCTACATAGATAGGAAATCTACTCTTGTATTTCAAATAAATGACTCTAAGGTATTTAAGCCTCATGCACAGAAAACAATTTTGTAACTTTTTTTTAAGTCATCCTCCTGCATTGTTGTTCTGCCCTAATAACTCTGAAATGTGCTACTCATCTCTCCCAGTTAAATATCCTGTTTCACAAGCCCACTCCTAGATATCTGAAACTGCACAGCATTTCTATCTAGCTTTAGGCATCTAGCATTCCAAAGAATTAATATTTAAACTTATTATAAAGGAATGGGGATTGCGTTAAGCACACAGCATTTAGCAAAACATTCATATTAATAAACTGCTGTGTTGCTTGTTTGAAGCACATTTATCTTTCTTTAAACTAAAAAAAAAAAGATTATGCTCCAAAACTGACACATGTATCTATTTTCCTTTTAATACAACCAAGACTTAGATAGGATTATAGAGTGGAAGCTATTAAATTTCAATTTTTACAATCTGCTTAAAATTATATTATCTTTCTTTGCCTAGGGGATTGTTGACTTCAGTATTTAAGTGAGTTAACCATAGTACATTGTGAAAAAGCACTGAATCACAGCACTTATTTTAAATAATCCTACACCCTCTACCTCTTCTTGGGAAGCACCTCATGTTAACATTTCTATACCTATTACTGCTCTTATATCTCATTATAGATAAATTAATTAAAAAACGCTAATCTGTTGCCAGACATCACTAATTGGTATTTTTCCTTTTATATTAGCCTTTGATTTACACCTCAGATATGTTCTCCCAAGACAGCACGTGTAATTTATTTACAGCACTGGAAGGCAGGCAAAATACATCATCTACTGTTATACAACCTTCTACAAGGTATTAAAATACCGGGCCCCTGGAGACACACTTCATATAGTTCAGCAAGTTCCAAAATAAACCAACCACCAACCCCTTAAGCACTTAAAACAACAATGGACATCTGTATTAAAAAGTTAGTTTTACTGTATTTGATGATGTCGCCTTAGTGTCATTTTCCCCTCTGGCTGATATGCAAACAACAAGTAAGAATGTATTTGCTTTCCCCTCATTCTAAAACAACTCACAACTCTATAGCTCTCACCAAACACTCTTATCACACACATAAATGCCAGCATTAAATGCAGTTTAAGATGTTTTGCATTCACTGAATCCTTAGAATAAATTTGATCATGTAGACTCAATCACAGTGCTCTTTTACCAACCCACTGTGTAAAATAATAACACATACATTCAAATGTAATGACAGAAAGGTCAGACATAATTATTAGATTTGAAGCAAAACAGTTGCCTAAAAAAAAAAAACAGAAAAGGGTAAAAAAAGGAAAAGAAAAAACCAAATGAGAAGAAAAAGAAGAGCTAGAACTCAAGCACTTTGTGTTGATTTGACTGAGATCAACCTTGTAATTCCTAAATGTTCGAAACCATAATAGAACCAAAAATACTGAATCTGGATCTATTTCCTCTTGCAGTTCTGGCAACGTCTCACGTGTTTTACAAGTAGTCCCCTGTCTACAAATAATCTTAATCATTAACAATCATTTCATACAGTCAAACTAATGACTGCAATAAAAAAGAAAAAAAAAAGAGAAGTCCTTGTTCCAGGTAACTAGTGAAGCACAGATTCTGAGAACAGAAAGTTCAGGTTCCAGCTGAGATTTCACATAGAGGGTGCCAGAAATGTAATAGGAGGGGAAGGAAAAAGGGGAATTCTTTGCTTCTATTCTTCAAAGCCTGTGCAGAAAGGTAGACCCGCGGTAGTCTGCACTGATACTTATCTCAATGGAGGAACCGGCCCTTGCCTTTCTTTACACGCCCCATTTAAACGCAATAAAACGGCCTGAGTGGTTTTAACTGGTCGTTCTATGTCACTGTAACGCTCCCTGCTCCCGGGGAAGATAACAGCTGTGCCATATTCCCAAACACATACTTTTGCTATTGTTTGCACATTTGCAGGGCAAGATTACGCTGTCCCACAGTTAGTGAGCACTGCCCTTGCTTTGGAACCCTGTATTCTCCCGAGTTACATCAGTGTGCTGGGAAACAACGTTTGGTGGCTGAGGGAAAAAAAAGCAAACAAACCCCAGTCTATTAAAAGCCATTTCATGCACTGTGAAATGATTACTAGATTGCACGCCTGTTCGGGCTTGTTGACACACAACGACAGAAACCTGGAGTGCAAAATGGAGCGGTTTACATCGATAGTCCCTCTCCAAGTGCCCTGCCATCTATATCTTCAGCAGTTCTAAAATCACTGCACAGGAAAACTTCTGGAATAATGGTAATTATGGTACTGAACACGGAAATTATATTCACGGTACTAAAAATTTCTGTTCATAGTCCATACATTATTCTGCTTGCTAGCTTACAGATGGATTTAATACAAGCTTGTTATTTGTCCTACAAGCTTTTCCCTGTACACAGGATAATATAATCTGTAATATGAGGATTGAAGTACTGATCCAGCTAAAGTTAGTGACAAGACTCCTATTAATTGTTCAGAGTAAAATTTTGTCTCTTATTCATGGAAAAATCCAAACCACTTTGTTGCAATCAAAGTCAGTCTCCCAGAAGACACTCACTTTACATTCAGCAGTTTCACTAAACAGGATCTTGAAGGACTTACACAATATAATCTGAAATACACTAAAAATCCTCAGTATACACTTAAACAGTTCATGTGTATACAGGGTTGATCTCTAATATACAAATAATTTAGATACATAATTCAGAATACTCTAAGTATTTGTAGTAGGTAGAACTGCTGACAAGACCACAGTAATGTACATACTTGAGCACTTGCAAGATATAGATTTTCAACCTTCTCTTACTATAAAATTAGGATATTTTTCTTCTCACCCCACTTAGCCCAGTATATAGTAATCTCCATTTAAAGACAGAAAAAGTAATTTCTTATTTTTCACTTCTACTTCTTCAAGCAAAACTCAAACTACAAAATCTCTTTGAATTATTAGACTTAACTGACATTATCTGTTATTCCATACAATTCCACACAATATTAAGATAGATACATTACTTACTATCTTCAGTTTTTCCAACAGCTGTAGTTTCTTCATGAAGCAGAAAGGGGATTTTTTGCTTTTCTTTTACAAGTACTGAATGCTTTTATATGACAGGCTGATCATTAGATCTCCTGGATTGTATTTACTAAATATTGTCTACTACCAACTCCTAAATTACAATGGATTTGTTAGATACAACTAAACCTCTTTTAAATTAAATCCATGAAAGGCTCATCTTCAATTCAGTGACTGATTTTGCAACACAAATCATTAGAAGAAATTTCTTCAGCAGCAAGTAACTGGAAGTTATTTTCCTATTCAAGACAAGTAAGCATTATAGCCAGTTTAAGTGAGAAGACATTCACCATTTATTCCAAATGACTTTATGCACACATTCTCCAATTTGCAGTTTGTTCGCGTTTCTCCTCTTACAAAATAAAATTAGGCAAAAAAAAAGACCATAAAATATAGTTATGTAACTGCATGTTCTGTTCAAATAAACCTTTAAATTCCTTTTTGTAGCGGAGAGTCCAAATGCAGCAAGCAGAACCAGAGTGAAAATAAGAAAAATTTATTACTAAAGCTCTGTATAAAATTGAGAGTTTAGAGATCCCCTTACCAGTGAGCCCATTCCCTGTCTCCTTATCAGCTCATATTGTATTTATCAGCTCTAAGCAGTCCAGCGGGATAATTTGGGTGAACACAGACAAGGTGTATGAAAGAAAATGGCAGGATCAGGCCCAAGACCACTCAATACACCTAATAAGTCATATAAGCAAAGCATATGCTTTTGCTTAAGATCCCAACAGTGTGAGCTGTTACTTTCATAAGGACAGTCCTGATAATCAAGGAAATAGTCACAGGAGGTTTAAATGACAAGATTTAACCTTCCTTCTCAACGGCAGAAGGAAATGAATACATTTCAATACATTGGTTGTGTGTTTGCTGAAAGCAGCTACAGTTAACACACAAAAAAAATCCAACCCATTTTCCCCTTGTCTGAATAAAAAATACTCTCAACCAGGAAACGTCCAACTACTGCAACCCGAACAGCTTATTGTTTTGCCCACTGTAAGTTAATATCTGAAGTGGTTACTGCAAAGGTCCGGGCCATTTGGATGATTTCCCAGTGGCACAGCTAACAGGATAAATCTCGTCATTTCTACTGAGTCATGAATTAGGTACACTGAACAAAACTGGAAGAGAATGAAAAGAAGGAGTGTTTCCTGGTAACAGCCATAATCAATGCCATTTAAAATCTGAGATATTTGACATCTTTATAGATTACTCTTTTGTCACTACTAAAGTTTCTCTTTACAAAAGCTTCTTTCCTGGAGACAATAATGATTTTGCCCTGTGTTACTTTCAAAACGGCAATACTCTAGCACAAAATTTAAAAAAAAACAGAACCAAAACCACAGAATCCCAGGAAAACATTGTAAAATGGACTTCATACCTTATGGTACAGTTGTTTCATGCCCAGCAGATCACAAATGCCTCTAAAAAGCAGCGTCTGTGGCACATAGAGAAATCAAATACCAAGAAAAGTGTGGCACATATCACAGCCCGTCACACCAGAAGGAGCAGGATGGGTGAAAACTGCGTGCTCGTTTTAAACAGCTCCCAAATAGAACAGGGCATGAAGCACAGTTCTAAGATACTGATACTTCTGGTCAACACCCAGCAGTTCCATCCTGCAAAATTTAGACCCAAACGATCTGATTCCCAGAAGTAATCCTCACCACCACCCCTCCAGTTCTTGTTTGGCTGTTCATGTAAAAAAAAGACTTGCTCAGGCACAGAAGCGTTTTGCAGGATCATAACTTAAACACTGTGAAGCAGTGGAGAAACACCACAAGAGACATTACAACAGCAGGATGCTTCTTCCCCATTGTGATTACTTCAAAGCTACCCTTTTTATTAGTAGAGCAGTGTATCATTTTGATTCATCCTTTTTGGGAAAAAAAATTAAAAATAAGGCTTGTTTAGGAAAAAAAAATTTACAGGCAACTATAAAAATGGGGTTTGCTCTTATTAAAGAGTGTCTTTTACCTTCCCTACTTGCAGTTTTCAACTCTGGATAAACCAAAACCAGGAGGCACATTCTGTAATCTAACCCAGATTGCAGAGGGAATTACTGGGTACATGGTATCTGGGGCTGGAGAACAGGAGACACACAGCACGATGGTGTGAAATCAAACTGTCATCAGTTTCCTTGCCAAAACCCTTCATTGGGTAAACCCTTCACTGGGTATTTCCCTCATTGCCACTTCTTAGCTCTATCTTGTTATATCACATACACACGCAACTATCCCCAGTCCTTTACCTTCCTCAGAGAACCAGGGTGGTTGGGAGACGGTTTTACACTGCTCCTTGAAAGACCAGCACCTCTGCAGCATAGTCCATCTCAGACACACTCTGCTTTTTCAGTTAGATCTCAGTGAGCAATTGAGTGATTTCTGTTATTTCTGTGGCACTGACTCACAAGCACAGGGTGCTGAGCAGGGGCTGGCATGGGAGAACCCCAAAATGCCCAAGTGGATATTAAACGACTTGCTGACACCATACAGGTCAGAAGCAGCATCACAGTCCACACATTTTTAAATCAAACTCTGGCCCAAAATTCTGCTTTTTTACTTTCCCTGACTCCTCCTGAAAATGTCTTCTCAGGGGAAAAAAAAAAGCAAAAATTAAACAAACAAAACAAACAAACACAAAAAAACCACCCAAACAAAAAACCCCCACCCAAAAAACTCAGTGTTGCCGTCTTTGGAAAAATCCGACATTATCCGTCAAATCACCCTGCTGCTCAGTAAATGAACCCTATCCTGCCCATGGATACCTCCTACTTACTCCCATGACTCAAGCCACCCATATGCCAAAGCAACCACAAGGTAACACCCTGGACAGAAAATACATGAAACAAAAACAGCAACAAAACAGCACCAACCTCATCGATGGGACCATGAGAGACTCAAACACCTCATGAGTCCCTTCCACAGGCAGCAGCATGGCTGTACTAGGGCTTGTAGCTCTCATTCCTATTCTGTGAATCCTCCTCCTTCTCCCCTCTCCAAACCTGGGTCTGTGTAACAGACTTTCATTTCATTCTTGCCAAACATTAACAACCTTTTTTTTTTTTCATCAGGAGAGAAGAATTGCAGCATTAACAAACAGAAAAATAAAAAAGGTAATTTATAACCTGCTGCTCCACTCTGTCTGTATTCACTGGTGATGAACAAACACATCCTACAGTCTGCAGGACAGACCTAGCACAGATTGAGGTGTTCATTAACATAACTTCGTGGCAATGAAAGGTGCCATCACCCTAGGTAACAAGCTCACAAAAGAAAATGTCACTAGTCCAAGGGCACGCAGCCTACTTTTAGTTTTCAGAAGAATGGACAGAGCAGGATGCACTGAACAAAATCCCACTGGGAACTGTCTTAAGATAACTGCATGTACATCTCTAAAATAGAGAATGGGACTGAACTGAGAAGAGAGGAAAGATAATTACTTTTTAAACATTACAGAAATCATTGCTTTAATGCTAATAACTTTAGGTGCACAAGCAGCTTTGTAGCATAAAGGAACGCTTCAATTCCCTCTGATCCAAACCAGTGATACCTCAGACAGACTATTTAAAAGTTAGATTTTGAGTAACAAATTCCACCTCAATTAACAAGTTCTGGCTCAAAAGGGTAATTAAAAGATTTTTAGTGGGCAATTCCTAACCTACCTTCAGCGCCACTTAAAAACAGAGAAATGAAAAATCAGGCATTTGCTAACTAGCAGCATCTGACCTTTCAGGCACCAGGAATCCCCAAGCCTGAGGATTCACTGCCTGAATCCAGCATGTTTAACACCTCCTTGAAATACAAACCATAAATCCAAGCAACCGTGGTGAAACTGCTGAATAAGAACCAGGCATTTATTGTCAGCCAGGCATGCTCACAAACAAACACCCCACAAGCACACTCTGGCACAGGACAGAGCAACCCAGCCTTCAGCACCATCCCCAAAACCACCAGCCCTGAGACACGACCAGACCAGGAGCACTCAAAAAGATGCTTGTCTTGCTTTGAGATTTTATAACAACACTGAGAAACACTCAGCTTCACACCGTCAAAGAACAGGCTGCTTTACCCTGTGCTTTCAAGGTGTACCGAAAAAAAAAAAAAGTTTTAAAGCCTGAAGTGAAATAAATAAGTTAGAAAACACCCTGAAGATCAGAAAGGAGGGGGGAGGGAGGAGAAGCTTGTTACGCAGTTTTATTTGTTTGGTGAATAGGTTTTGGTGGTGGTGGTAGCGTTCAGTTCGCGCATTTTTTTTAAACTCACCCTTCACGCTTTGATGTTTCTGCTGCTGGAAATAATCTTTAGAGCCTCTAGCGCATCGCAGCTCCTGCGCCCTCGGCAGAATCGGGATCCTCTCGAATATGCTGGGCCGCCTGGGGACGAAGTCTAGCAGGGGCGCTGACATTTCAGGGGGGCTCTGCTGGGGCTCCGCGTGGTCTCCGCCGCTGCCGACAGACACTTTAAAGGACATCTGCGGGCTCAGGTGAGCTCTGGCAGCGCCGGGTCGGGCGGCCCGCGGCGGATCCTTCTGCGGCGCTCCCGGGCATTTGTCGGTGCCCTCGAAGCGGGCGCTGCCTCTCTGGCCCGCGGGGAGCTCGCAGTGCATGTCCGGGGGCTGCGGGGCCCCGAGCCGCTGTCCTGCACCGGGCGGCACACCACGGGCTGTCAGCCGGGCACCGACCCCGACACTGCCCTCCGACAGCCCTCAGCCCGCCCTCAGCCAGCTCACAGCCCTCAGCCCGCCCTCAGCCCTCCGAGAGCCCTCAACTCTCCGACAGCCCTCAGAGAGCCCTCAGCCCTCCAACATCCCTCAGACAGCCCTCAGCCTGCCTTCAGCCCTCAACCAGCCCTCAGCCAGCTCACAGCCCTCAGCAAGCCCTCAGCGTGCCCTCAAGCCAGCCCTCAGCCCTCACACAGCCCTCAACCACCCCTCAGCGTGCCCTCAGCCCTCAGACAGCCCTCAAGCCCCTCAATCAGCCCTCAACGTGCCCTCACCCCTCAGCCCGCCGCCTCCCGCCTCAGCCCCGCGCCGCCGCCGCCCGGCAACCGCTCCCCACCCCGCAGACCCCGCCGGGCTCAGCCCGCACCCCACCCCACAGACCCGACCCCTCCGCCCCGCAGACCCCTCGGCCCCGCCCGCTCCCCCAGGCACACCGGCCGGTCCCTGAGGGGACGGGGGTGCCGGCGCCGCGCGTCGCCTTCGCTCCCTGTGCCGGCAGCCCCGGGCGCTGCTCGGAGCCGCTCCCGGGCGGGCAGGGCGCCCGGCGCACGGGCGGGCTGTGATGTGCGGGGGCCGCTGCCTCTCAGCTGAGGCATCCGAGCAGCGGCCGCCCCGGCAACCGCGGACGCGGGCCCCGTGTCAGCGGCGCCGCAGGGAGGGAGCGGGAGAGCCCGGCGGGCGCGGTGACAGCGGCGCCCCCGCGGTCCTACCTGAGAGGGGCCGCCCGGGGGGACGCGGTGCCCGGCGGGGTCGGGGCTCAGCCCCGCTGCCGCCGCAGGGCCGGCTGCCAGAGCGCAGGCGGCCCGGGCCGGTACCCTGGCGCGGCCGGGGCGGGCAGGGGGAGGGCTGTGCCGCCGGGGCCGCCCCTCGGGGCTCCATCAGCAGCGCTCGGCTCGGCCCGGCCCGGCCGCCCCTCACGGAGCGGCGGGAGAGGGTCGGCGCTCCCGGCCCGCGCCTCCCCCGCTTGCCCCTGCAGAGAGCCGTGGTGTGTACCCTGCCCCTGTGTGCGGGATCCCCGGCACCAGGCACACGGCGTGCGGGCACCCACCAGCCGCCCCGCCGCGGGGCACCCCGTAAACAGCCTGTGTGCGAAGCCACAGCCCCTGCAGCCCGTCACGGAGGAGCAGCGGGGGAGAGCAAAGCCTCGCCAAGGAGGCAGGAGATGGGGCAGAGGTGGGTACAACCTGGCCAAGACATCTCCGCGACGGTGCAGTTCCAGGTGCACCCGGTGCTTCTGTAAAAGGCGGCCACGCATCATTCCCTTCCTGCCCCGCAGGTGCAGAGCTGGCCCATGCCAGCAGAGACAATTAAACCAGCTCAGAGCAAGCACCACAGCACAGTGACATTTGCGCTGGCTCCTCCTGGGCCAGCTCGGGTCTGGAAGCAATCTAGTTGGGTTTATTAGCTTGGGCCTGGTTCCAAGCAAACGCAGGCTGAGCCACGATGTGCAGCTTTGCACCAGCGAGCTTTACCAGCCCACACTTTTCTGGCTCGGGGGTGTCTGCACCCTGCTGCCCTGCATGCTGCTGTCAGCACAGGTGCAGCACAGCAGGTCTGTAACACACCGGGACAGCTCAAAGATGGGAGTGACTCAAGACTCAGCCCTGATTTACATGGGTGTAAATCAGACAGACATCTGGCTGGAAATCCTCCTTGTTCGCAGCAAACCTAAAGGAGAGGCTTGGGAGATTTAGCACAAGGAGGAGGGACAGCTACTGAACTGGCGTCTTGCTACACACCCCTCCTGAGGAGCGTCCCGCAGCGAGACAAGAGATCTTCATCTTCTTGCAGCACAGATGCTGCACAGAATGCCTCACTCACAGTTTTACTCAGACCCTTAATGACATCTTTCACCCTGCGGAGTACAGGAACGGTCAGGACAGGAGGGCATGACTTTTTCTTGGCAAATGCCATGAATGTTGTGGATTTAGTGGGAGGGAGGCAACTCTCCATAAAAGACACAAGATCTTGAGATAGAACAAGCAGTTCTGGGAGCAGCAGTACTAATGACTCTCATTTGCAATGCCTCTCCTCATTCCTGCCCAGCATGGATGCCCTGAGGTCTACCAAGGAAGGCGCTTGCCAGCCTTTCCCCTCAACAATGGCAGTAATAGGGTCTCCTGTAAGGCCATGTCCTAAATTGTCAGATGTTAATAGCTCTCTGTCAAATGCGGTTGAAACCGGGCAAATGTCCTTAGAATATCTTAGTGGGAGCAAGAAGCTACAAAAAGGGACAAATCCTCACTTTAACTCTCTACAAAACAAAACTCATTATCAATTCGCTGGCACAAATACGGAATTGGAATGTTTTTATAAATCCCCAGGGTATCAGCAATGTAAAAATTTTCAGGTTGTTATCACCGTGTGTTCTCTACAGCCACACACCACCTCTGAGTGCTCTGCTAACCTACATCCCCCATTCCCATCCCTCCCTGGGGCCCTCAGAACTGAGCTGTTCTTTCCCTTCAGTTTGGAAATACTAAAGGCACCTGGCAGTGCTACCAGAAGCAGTAATTATTTAAGACACAAATACACTGTGGCAACAGTCTAAACCTCAGTTGACGTGAAGAGGCAGTAAAATTTACTGAGGGAAATATTATTCCAGAACGCAGAGTAACCAAGGTAATCCCGCTGCTTCCAGTGCAGGGAAAAAACAGTGTTTAGGTGGATCCTGAACATGGGCTCATCTTGTGCAAATTATTACAGCTATATTAATACACACTGCCCAAATACCTAGTCTGGGGGGCGTTTCCTAGAAAACAAGTAGTTTTGAATATATTGTGTACCTTCCTAGAGGGATTTTCTGTTGTGGTTAGGGATCTTCCCACAGCAGGCAGCGAAAAGGACAGCTCGTTAACCCCCGTCACTCTGCGTTTTCTACCTGAGGCTATCTGAAACGCTGTTTCTGCTTTTTTCACCATTACCAATATCCAGAATATTCTGCAAAATACCGGCAGGTGCCGCCACTGGCTCAGCAATCACCCAGGGCTGCGCTGCTCCGCGGGCAGGACCAGGCACAGAGCCTGCTCCGTGCTCCGGGCACCCTCCAAAAACCAGGAAGGCTTTGGACTGAAACACATCACAGCTCCAAGCTCCAGCAGCACATGGGGTGAAACCCCTCACAGCGAGATGAATTTCCCTGTGGCAGATCATCTCCCAGAGATGCAGACCTCATAGCTCAATTATTATCAATGCAATTACCCACATTCCTCCCATAGGAAATGAGACCCCCCAGCCTCAAACCTGCACTCACACCACCCTTGCCTCAGATTCAAGTGAGGCATTTGGCAGCTCCCCTGTCTCTGCTGGGGATGCCCATCCCTGAGTCTGAGCAAGAGAAACTGGTGGTGGATGAACATCCTCTTCCAGACCTGGATGTGTCTGATAGAGACTTGACTCCTA
>JAWWEW010000006.1:4910904-4932193 GCA_035583185.1 Anabacerthia variegaticeps | reverse complement strand
AGCCTCAAACCTGCACTCACACCACCCTTGCCTCAGATTCAAGTGAGGCATTTGGCAGCTCCCCTGTCTCTGCTGGGACTGTGCAGCTGGGGATGCCCATCCCTGGGTCTGAGCAAGAGAAACTGGTGGTGGATGAACATCCTCTTCCAGACCTGGATGTGTCTGATAGAGACTTGACTCCTACAGCTGTTTCAAAGCAATGATTCGTTCCTTCCACGTCTGTGGACTCGCCAGAGGAGCCAAGTGCTGGGAGAAACAAGTGCTCCTTGAATAACTGTGCTAATGCAAGAGTTAAGCAGTCCCCTTTCCCTGCTCAATCAGAAGACACTTCATATGTTTTGGTTCTGGAACAAAGGCCAAGCAAGTGCAAGCGTGGCTGCTAAGACTGTTTATGCCCTGGGTCACCATGACTTTGCTGAATGCACGAGCTGTACAGCAAACACTGATTCACCCAATGTTGTCACTACATCCATGAACTAGATGGGTGTCTCCTCTCTTTGTGTCCTTGTGAAAACCAGGCATTGGCCTCTCTCCGCGACAGCAATACTCTCCCTTTAGGAGAATGGAGGGGGGGAGATTTTCCCATATTAGCCACCTTGTTCAGCATTCCTGGTTGCCAAGGGCTGTGGTTGTGGGTCATAACATGGGCCACAGTTAGCCCAGTTTCATCTTCCCTCTGTTATGGAAGTCACCATCCCCAAGGCAGACCTTCCAGTTGAGGCAGACAGGCCATCTTGAGTCCCTGAAGCTACTCCCCTGGGGATTGCTTGATTTCAAATCAATTATGAAAGGTGAGGTTGCAATTTGATATAAAGAAAATCCAGAGGAATGCAACTGCTTGCCTGAATGTCTTCTAACTAGGTCAGGTGGGTAGGACACCCACTTAGATAAGTAACCAGAGACTTGCCCATCTGCCCATTCACTCCTAGTTGGTGACCAAAGAAAGAGAAAACAGGTAGCAGACTAAGGCTAGCTCAGGCTGGGGTGAAATTGTACCAGCTAGGAGAACAAGTTTAAAGAAGTTTGATACATCAGTTTTCCCCTGCTGACACCAGGCACGATCAGGTCAGTCCCACAACAGTGTTCACAGGTGCTTTTGCAGACATGCAGCCTCTTTGCTCTGCGTTCACAGCCATACAGGCAGAGGCACAGCTGTCCTGCCTTGAGAGCTCAATACCCAGAGATCATCTGTAACAGGAGTGGGGAAAGGACATGGCATCAAGGGGACTCCACCAAATCCAGCCTGCAAAGTGTGCTCTTTACCTTTGCCAGGAACCCACAGCTGTAACTGGCCACCGTGCTACGTCTCGTCACAAACCGGATCTTCGAGAAACTCGGGGCAGCTGAAACCTCCAGTTCCCAAAGCAGTTCTGTGGGAGGGCAGGAATGAATCAGAACGGAGACAGGTAAGGTGAGCTGCGCAGAGCAAACAAGCAGGGGTGAAGTATTAATCTCTAGTTCACATATTGAAATCTTTTCCAGCAGGCAACAAAGTGAAATTTTAAAGGGACACAATTGAAACTGGGAGAACTTTGTATAACTGCTGCAATGCAGACAGAGGTGGGAGGTGTTAACATAAGCATTCCGTTAAACATAGGGCAAAATAGGCTCTCTGGGAGGAGAATAACAAACTTTGTTATAAATAACCTGGTGGCAAACTAGCTGTCAGTTCACACAAAACAGTTTATTTACAAAGGCATGCCAAGTCCAGACTTGTTTTTGTTTTAATTTACTGCACCACAGATAGTAAAAGAGAAACAACCAAATGAAAACTGAGCCAAGGGGATTGTCTCTGTGAGTATGCCCGTTTCTTAGAGATTGCCCATATCCCTTTAAGGCAGCACAAAGCCCTTCTTTATAGTGGTTTGAAAATGACCTCCTAAATTAAGGCAGCAGGGTCAAACTGACCACACATTATCTAGCAATGTACTCAACTATTGCCTCATAACTTACAGATTTGTTTATAGCTCTTACAGTTAGAAAAAAGAAATTCCTCAGATCACTCTGACTTATCTTTTAAAAACAAACCTCTTTTCAATAGTATAATTTAGGAAAAACATACAGTAATCTTGAATCTACCTTTGCCTTGCGGAGACTGCAGGAAATGACAAGCACCTCCAAAAGACACTGTAATACTTCAGATCCCTCCTGCCTCCCCAGTTAATTGACACATCATTCTAGTGAACTTTGAGGAAAATACCTCTAAAAAAGTGTCCAACCAGCCTCCCTTCAGGTCATGGTTGCTTACACCTGCTGTTACCTTCCTCAAACATTCATCTGTACTATTTCTCTCCATCAATCTCTAAACAGATCAATCTCTCACACCATGCAAACACAACACTGGTAGTAAAATAAACTTTAGTCATAAACAAGCAAACAAACAAAACCCCCCACAAAACTGCACAATTTAGGAATGTTCAGCTTGTAAAATCTAATCCTTGGTACTGGAACATGACAGGACTAGAATTGCTGGTACAAACTCATCTCATGCCTGCTCTAAATGAGCTACAGAAGTGGTGCTATAACACGGCCCCCAGTTATTTTGCCTAGGGCTCCATATATTCAGTGCACTGCAGACAGTGATTGCTGAATGAGCAGCTAGTCACTCTTCTTTCTGTTTTCTCTTCATTGGCACAGTGTCTGCGCCACACATTGAATGTATTTGCTGCACATCAGCCAAGCCCTGTGCAGAATACAGAATTATTTACTCCAGGGCATTTCTTTGGTGTCCATCACTGCAGCAGCTTACTGATTTGGACACAAATGTTTTGTTATCATCACTGGAGATGAGGGAAGGTGGGGTTAGGCTAAGTCTCATTTTACAACAGAGGCCCAGAAGCCAAAATCTTCAGTTTGAGTGCTAAACTTGTGACAAAAACTGACTGCTTCCCTCACCCTTTACTTCAGGTTGTTTAGCATTTCCCATCCTTGTCTATGGTAAAGCACCTTTCCAGTTCCATCAGTTAAACTCAATCCTTGGTGTTCCAAACAGAGCATGTGCAATCTGGGAGACTTGCAAAGTACCCACCTGTGAAGAGCTGAAGTGCTGCACAGGATCTCTGTGCAGAAAGGACAAGCCCATTTCCTTGGCAGTGTTCAGCTTGCACCAACCACCAGAGTGGACTTTCTTTTCCTACAACACTCTGTGGATCCTGATAAAATCAGCATCTGCAAAGACAACAGCCCCTCAGTACCCAGCTTTGAGCTGCAGCCCTGTGCTCTGCCCAAAACTTTGTACCACCACTGACAAAGTCCACAGCCTGGTGCTTCCCCAGGCCTGCTCTGAGCAGTGACCTCTGCCAGTGAACAGACAGGGAACCCAGTGGTTTACAAAGCTGCTGCCCCATCTCCCTGGTCCTCAAAGCTTGCCCTGGAGGCAGGCACCCAGCCTGTCTCTTGAGCTGAAACTTCTAACATCAGTAAGCCTACAAGTGGAACTTGGTGAGCTGAGAGGAGAATGATGCTTACACATAACCCTCAGCAACCTGTGACTCACAGAAGGCTATACATCCCCACTCCCAATTCCTTCAAAATTCCCTCCAGGGCTCTTGCCATACCTTTTCAGACCAAATGCAGTTAAACACAACAGCCCACCTCAGCCCTCTGTGTTAGTAGTCAGGTTTAAATATTGAATTATTCAAGAAGTGAAAGGCAAAGCCTGTAATTTTTTGTGCATTTTGGGCAGGGGTAGGAGAGAAACCCACAGGACACAGCACTTGTTCCTTTCATGGTTGCATGGGTACATACATGTGCTTGGCCACAGTTTTCTCTGAAATTCTTACTGTAGGAACTGACTCTTTAGGAAGATAAGGAGAAAAAAAGAGGGAAGAACTGTGCCATCTCACCACCTCCTCAAAGAGGTTCCAGCAGGCCACCCAGGGAACTATTCCCAATTGAATTTGTGTTTTGTTCTCATGGCAGGCTCCAGAAACACCATGTTCATCTGTCTCCTGACTGATCAGCTCTACTGTAGTCCCAAGATTTTTGCAGAGACAGAAAAGTAAGGTCTTTTCTAGTTGTTTTTTTGTTATCTGAAGCCATAGCATGGTGCAGGTTTTGCTCTCCCAGGCTGTTTTCTCAGACACGAGGGAGCTGCACCATTTGTTTATACTACAGGTTTGTCCAAAGCCAATCTGCCAGATGCAAATTTCCACCAAGAGTCTGCAGCAAGGGAAAGCAACATTCTAATGTGAGAACATCCCTGTAACACAAGAGCTTGGCAAACCACATTCCAGGTGTGTCTACAGCACCCAAATGCATTTGATCCACACAGCAAATACATCAACACAGTACTGGTGATGGAAAATATCAAAAGACCACAGAGGGTGGAGGGTGTGTGGGTAGTAGGGAGGGTCCTCAGCTTGCAGCATCTGTGATGAATCCACACAGACCTTTATTTTTTCATTGCAACTTTATAGGAAGGTGGTGATGGGAGCATGCCACTGGCAGGTGAAAGCCCTGCAGCTACAATACACCTGCTTGACAGGCAAAGCACTGCAAGCTGCCACCCTTCATCCCCTGGGGAATGGGGCCAGCACTGCACATGGCAAGGAGCTCCTTCATAGCCAAGGGTGCTCCTGGGGCCACCTCAAATGGAATCACATACACCCAACCCCCCAGAGCATCAGGCACTCCCCCCAGGCAGAGCTCTCGTCCCAGAGGTGACCACTTGCAGGAGCTGGGGGAGGTCTGGTGAGCACACAGACTGCACCACTTGCCTGTGACTGAACAGGTACCAGAAAATTCATCAGCAAGAGGCTGGTACTTCCACAGCTCCAGCTGGATGCCCTCGGAGCCATAGGCGTGTGGAAGGTGGGAAGATGGCTGCTGCAGGCCCAGGACAGAGAGCACGGCACACACAAAGCAGCCTCTGTTCACAGCACACAGCAACAGAATCGAAACCACTTCATTTCAAGGGAGCATTCAGGCCTGGAGCCGCCACTGGCACAGGGACAACTCTCCAAAGTGCCAGAGTGCTCCTGCTGAAGGAGTCCAGCCCCGCTCCCGTGGATACGACAGCGCGCTACAGCTTCAAGGACCAGGGCAGTGCATTTGTCCACCCACAGTCTGAATTTCAAAGCTGTATCTAAGAAAATTAAGCAGGATATAGGTTTGGGGTTTTTTTCACTTATAACAGATTGCTGAAGAGCTAAAGCCTCTCTTTCATTACTCCATTGTAGCAGGAACACAGATCTGAACCATCCATGTCATACCTCTCCACAGCTGCAGTGAAAATAATTTCAGGTACTCTTGACTGCAGCTCACCTGTGGGAGAGGCAGGTTGTTCACAAGGTTACCAGAATGCTGTTCCACTTGTGCATGCAGCAGGCAGTCCAGCAACAAGGTGCAGTTCAGCTTGGAGATGATTAAATAGATGAGAAATATTATCAGACTTGAGGGATCCAGTTTAAGTGCAGTTACACAGAAACCAGAGGTAAAAAGGCTGTATTCTTGTCCTCATTACCCAGAATGCAGAGCTGAATTCGACAGACTCTTCCCATACCTCACAGGGGCTTCACAGACTGACTCTTTTCATGTAAAGACAGAAGTATACAAAAGGACTTGAAACACCAGCACAGTTTGCCAGGGGATTATAATTATTCCCAAAACTAGAATAAGATGCTAACCCTGTCTGAGTTGTGTGAGCCAGTTATTGCTTCTTCAGAGGGTGCTACCTAACATACACTTTACATTCCTGTACACTTAACAGTAGCTCATGCTGATGAATGTAAAGATGCACTTCCAAGTAAAGGCTTAAAAAAAATCTTCAGCTCTTTAGGAACTGGAGCTTTTAAAGAAACCACAAAGCAATCAGCTTTTGAAAGCTCTTCTGCCATACAGAGAATGCCATCAATCACACACATTAGCTGATGTCATGTGCAAATCCCTTCTGCAACACGAGCAGGACAGACCTCAACCACTTTGGCATCAAAAAGTCATCTACATTTTAAGCCTGCTGCTGACAACTCTAACACTGTTAATTACAACTTGCAGCTTATAGTTGTGGGAGTGTTGCAAAAGATGCCACAGGAATTAAAAAAAATACTGCACCTGTTTAAAAGTGTGATAAAACTTAATTGAAACTTTCAGCTGCAGTATTTGAGTCAACAGTTACACCTGAGGTATCAGCTAAAGCACCATTTAACTCCAGGTGCACATTGGAACACCAGGAAATAAGCAAAACAAATTATTAAATAAGTCAGGCAGGCAAGAGGCTTTCAAATAATACTCCAACCCTTGACAGAAGCTCTGAGAACTTCATGCTTAACCTTTAAACACAGTGGAAGGCTGTCCACCACCTTACAGTGTTTGCTGTGAGCCATCTCAATGCAAAAAGAACAATGCAGTTCTCATTTCCACTATCAAATCTAACACCTGCAGTGTCTGCATTACAAGAAAATTACCTGGCTCTGGACTGAAGAAAGCAGTATGCAGGTCTCATTGGAGCTTTGGGGTTTTCTTTTACCCTGAAGTGTTATTAGTTCACAGCCACTCACTATCAGCTGGTAATTTCATCACACCAACATTAACTGACACCAGGGCCATCTTCAGATCTTGGGTCCTCTTTCAAAAAACCACCACTACCACAAAAACCATAGGACTAACAGCACTGAAGAGAATGAAAGGAAAATGATAATATTGTTTCCCCTTATCATACTAAATTCATTTGCAAGACCATTTAGCTTACTGTTCTCATCTTCATACTCCACACATTTTCTAGTGTAGGTATCACAGGAACTGGAGTCTGTTTAAAGACAGTTAATTTTCAAATTAATTGGACAGGTTTTCAGAGAAAGAGCTTTTTAAAATGCTTTTAAAAAAATCGTATTTTTCACCAGACTCTACCAGTAAGTTATGTTATTTTAATAAATTTGGATATGCTGCAAACATCCTTTCTATCTTCCTGAACAGAAAGCTGTTGATCTAAACTTTAAGTCACAGTATCGTTGCCTGGGAGTTTTACTAAATGCAGGAATGTTTCCTGTATGTTTCAGCATAGATCAGAACTTATTTTCCTAGGTCACCTTAAAGATAAAATCTTTAACTTTTCAGGCAGTATTTGTGTGTTAACAATGCCTTTCTGCACACTCCTCTGAAGGAGTATTTCCAGCTTACAGAAGAGCAGCATGTTTTATTCCTGGGCGCATCTGTTTCCTACTCTTAAACTACACACTTGATCGGCACTAAAAGTGTTGTCAACTAAATTTATGAAGCACTTAAGCACACTAAGTATCTATGTAAATCTCTGATCAGCCCTTAACAGAAAAGGGTAGGGAAAGAACACAGTGTGAAAAATAATGAAAGATCCAAGTGTCAAAGTAACTCTGATAATTTCAAATGTCAGTCTTACCTAAAAGAAGAACTGGCATTTTCTCATTTGTAAGTGACGTTAAAAGAAGGCAAGATGAATTTTACAAATTTTATTATACAAAAGACGATCCAAACCCATAAAAGCTCTTCTACAGTTCTAAAAGTTTTGTTCTGTAACTTGTATTTCCATATGCTTTTTCAAAAAGCCAAAATAAAAAGGCTCATTAGTCCCACTTTCTTCTTAGCAAGTCTTGGAAAAAACAACCGTAGCTGCATCAAAATCTGTTATTCATTCTTTGTATTCCAAGAATTGCTGAAGTCTTTTCTTATGTTCTGTAGACACTTGCACTGCACTAAAAACAAAAGCAGAACATTTTACATTAAATGTAATGCACCACAAAAATAAAGTCTCGTGCCAAAATTGAGCATACATTGAAATTGATTACACTAAAGCTAAATTTTAACAAACACAGCTGTATGAAAAACCTACGTTCCAAGACAGAAAAGTGCATTAACCCTTAAAACTGTCAGTTCTCATCCTCAACAGCAGCCACTACTACAAGACACCTGTCCCAGGCAACCATGTCCATTTCCTTACCTTTAGACACACAGAACAACTGATTAACTCGCAACGGTGATTTAGGTAAGAAAGAATCTCAAATTGATCTCTCCTGAATATCAAGCACTTCCAAACTGAGGGACATTTCATCCTCACAGGGAGAGAAGGGCAGATCCTGCAGAAGCTTCAGTCCCACACACTCACAGGCCAAGCGTGAAAGTCTGCCTGCTGTGACAGTAGCTGAGAAAGATCTACTGGGTGACCAGGCAGCAAGGGAATTCCATTATGTAGACCCTTCACAAGATTCTCTCCCTACAGAACTATTGTCTCTACTTGATTTATTTTCTTTTCAGCAGCTCAGATTTATTAAACAAGTGGTATTCATGCACTGCTTCTAAAGAGTTCATGAAAAGTCACTAAGAAAAATTGCCCAGAAATCTATGAATAGTAAATTTCTTAGTGGGACCACGTATCTACACAAGAACTTCTTAAGGTTCCACAAATCAAAAAATACTAAAATACTGTGTTAGAATAATGGCCTCAAAGGGGTTTTTCCTCACAAATTTCCCTCTTCACAGGCTGTACAATAACATTAATGAAACTAAATTTAACAAGCAAGCAATCACGAACAAGTTCTTACTTTAAGTGTTCTCCAAAGACAGTAGTTATCCGGTACAGAGCTGTCTTCAGAGATGCTCTGAGTGCAAACCGTAGTGTTTTGTAGGACGTGTCCACCAGACTCCCTGAAACCCGGGGGGGCTTGCTAGAAACATGGGGCAGTTTGAAATGTCTGTCCACAACCTGATGCAGAAAAACATCAATGAACTCGTGTCATCTGTTCAGTTATTTCATAATGTAACTAGTGACGCATTTGTGTCAAATAAAGCAAAAAAACTGCAAACTCAGAAATTCCACCGACACACACAGAAAATGTTCTGGAGACTGAACATTTCCCAGCCATCGACAGGAACACAGAACCAAGATTCTCTGTTACTGAGTCTTAACTGCCAAGCACAGCACGTGCTGCAGTAGAAACACAATTCTGTCCTGTATTATGACTCTCAGAAACAACAGTATTGGCTTTTTTCCCCCCTCTCTTGTGCCTGTTCTTGGAATAGGTGAGTTACACTGAAGAACTTTAATAACCTCTAAATTCTTTCCAAGAATGTCCATTAGGGCAGTGTAAAATGATTATGTCAATAGGACACGCACAGTCTTGGAAATAAATCTGGATTTTTTTAAAATACACATTACACAAATGTCAGTGATTTGAGAGTAATGTCTTAATGTTATGAGAGGGAACAGCACACAGATCTTATCTTCTGTGATTTGCAATGTCTCCAAGTGCTCCATGTTGCACGAGGAATTGTGTACAGCCAAATACAGTCCTAACTCTGCATAAAATATATTATTATAATTGCTGCATCCCTGAAATAAGCACACAGTACCATTTTTTTTTAATTGAAACATTCCATGCTTTCTCCTTCTACATTTTAACAAACAAACAAGGTTTTTATTCATCTGTTTTATAGTGCACAAAATGACAAACCAGCTGTTTTGGTTAGATTAACTACAGAAGAGCTGTTTCAGTGGCAACAACTTGAATCTTATGACTAATAAGCAAGGTCATAATGTACAATTAACAAGACTTCTTTTCTCCTAAACTTGTTCTGCAGCGAGAAGAAGTCAACAGTTTTACCTCCTGAAGAGTCAGTAAAGTATTCAGGATAGCTGGCAGTGTAGTCTGGACAACTCCAAACTGGTCTTCGGTAAAGGAGGCTGCTACCAAGTGAGACAGACCTTTGAAAAGAGACAAAGACATTTGCTCTAACTAATGCTTCAAAAGTTGAGAATTCAGTAACAAAGACCACAGCATCACCTGAACATTCTACCAGTGAGGTGGAGTTCTTCAGGACTTACTGCAGCCAGCTGACAGTTACCTCAGCTTTGGCTCAAGGACTAAATCAGTCACTGGTTTGACAGGTGTATAATAGCTTGAGGTTGATAAAGCAAGAGAGATTATATATTCAATAAATTTAAAAAAAAGCATTAGCTCCCTCCTTCCACAAGAAACAAGAAAATCCCAAAGCACAACCACACTGTCATTGTTCTAACTCTCTGCAGATCATCTTCTTCTGTTTATTTGCTAAGTTACTACCTGAGTGCTTCCCTCAATTCCCTGATTACCAGAGAAGCACTTGGAGCCTTTAGTCAGAAAAGCTGCTGTAAAAAGAAGTTATAAATTTGTCAGTGGAAAAACGTAAAAGTGATGCATGGCTTCACATGAGGGAGAAGCAACAGAAATAAGTGTTTAGGAATCTCTACAGAATGTAAAGTAAGAGATCTCACATGGGATCTCAAAACTAACAAGTGAATTAGACTTCAGTCACGCTGGTGTCTGAAATGCAGTTGGGATTTTGCCAGAAGTGTTTCAAAGACTTTTATTCTGTTACATTTATAAAGCATAGAGGCCCAGAAGGTTTTTCATGAAGCAAAAGAGTGGATCACCTGGATACTGCTTACCTTCCAAAGCCCAGATGTGCATTTGGGCGTCAGAGAAGACAGCCTGGATGGAAGCTTCTGGGTGCTGAGAAAAAACCAAAGTGTTGTGAGTGCACTCTATAAATAATAACACCAAACTTGCAGGTTTCACTAAGGTATTACACATTCCATAGGGTCCTGTCCCTCCCCTCAGAACAGACAGGCTGTGAAGCTCACAGCAAGTACAAAGTTGTACTTATGGAAAATCTTAGGTGAAAATACAGGTTTTAGAACTACTGCTCTATGACAAGGTACATAAGACCACAGCAAATCCCATGTGCTCCTGCATTTCTAATCCCTGCTGCTCAGTCACAAACACAGGATCACCCTTACCTTGCTGAAGAAATACATTATCAGGGCTCGTCTGGACAGGAAGTTTTTTATCTGAAAAGAAACAAAAGATTAAACTTATCATCTGTATTTATCTCAGGTATGCACAGTTGGCCCTCCTCAACCCTGCCATCTTCTCACAGTATAAAGGGATTGGGAAGGGAAGGATTTGTGTTATGTAAGCTAAGTGGAGAAGGAAGTATTCATTCCATAAAACGGGAAATTCTTCTGAAGATAATACCCAAGATGCACCCCATGTATACTGCAGTTTTACTTCACCTGTTCCTGCTTGTTCTGAAGCCATCTGTAAATAAATTTTGGCTGTACTGACTCACTGCCAGCTCTTGCAGCAGAGAGCACTGGGAAGGGTTCATGGTGGGAACCATTCATTTGATGATCTACAAGAAAAAAAAAGACAGCATCTTCAGAAAATTTGGCTGCTGTCACTTTAACCCTCACAATACAGCTCTCCTTCAACATGGCTACGAAGCTCAGGACAGAGCTGTGGAAAAATCTCTACCTGAAAGTGATGTCCACAGCTTTGGTCCCCTTCTCATAACAAAGGGACTCTGGAGTGGTCCATACCGAGGGGAGTTTACATCCACAACTCCCTTCTTGCAATTTAAAGCAGGGGAGCTGAAAGGTGAACCAATGTCAGACCCAGGTGATGTCTTCAGAGGCATCAGGGAGGGTTTAACCAGAGGAGACATGGAGGCTCTGAGAACAATATTAGACCTCTGTGACTGGAAATCTTCCTTCCCAACAGCTCCTAATGACAAAGAACACACTGCATGAAGACAAGAGGCTGGCACATATGAAATAAGGCATGGGTTTGTTATTTCATTGCTATTTCAACTTCTATATCATCAGAGCTTCTATTCAAGGACATTGTGTACTTCTTTGCAAGACCACATGGGTAACATCAACATAAGCATGGAGTGTTTTCAGAGTTCATCAGTTTAAGACCAGCAAGTGATGAGAAGCATCCTTGTGGATTTATTCTTCTCCTTTTGCTAGCTATCATTACTACACCCTGGTATAGATCTACATCAAGTGGGCTTTCAGGATTAAGTACTAGAAAAAAGGCTACACATAAAAGAATGACAAGTCCTTTTGATTCTGCCTGGTATGTAAGAAGAGGCACATCCAGGGAACAGTAGCACTAGCAGAAATTCACCTCTGACATACAAGAGCCCCTGTTGTTCCCAGGGCACTGCCTGCTAAGGGATTCCATTACCTGGCACCCTTGTGCTAACACAGCTGTGCTGCCAGGAATGATGCCCAAGTCTAGCAGGTAAAACACCCAAAATGCTTGGAGGCTGCACAAAGCTCAGGAGTCAGATTGGGCTTTTCATATTCTATAGCAATATTAGTCTTTAGTTAATCTAATTGTACCATCTTAAACTAATCATAGGAGCAGTTAGGCAAATTACAAAGCATCTCTTGGCAAGACTTCTGTTCTCCCTGTGCTATGTTGAACCACTCACTGAAACTTGAACAATCAGACTTTTAATTGATGCAAGTGTGGGAAAAATACTGTATTGAACATAATGTCATGCAAAGTAACCAAACTGAGCCAATGTGTTCTTTTCAAGCTTTCTAGTTATTTTGGGATTATTTCAACAAGAATACCTAAAATGAAATTGGGAGAGAACCTTTTTTGTTTGCCTTTATTTCCAGAAATCCCTGTGCCTTGTTTTCCCCATAGAGCTTAACTAATGTCCCCAATGTATCTATTTGTGCTTTCATGCTTTCCAAACCTTTATGAGCATTTCCTCACATACCTGGAGTCTGTGGAGCTACTTTCAGCTCCCCCACTGGCTGCTTTGCTCTCCCGTTTGCTGCTGCAGCTTCCTGCTGTGCAATCAGCCTCTGGGTCAGATCACTCAGAAGACTTAAACACTCCCTTGATATTGCAGTCCAGTTGTGTGGGTGCCCACCTGCCACATGCACACAAAAAGGAAGGTTTAACCCAGCTGCTCCTCCTTGTATCTGTTCTGACAGTGCCCATGTGCTCTCAGCAGGAGCTTCACAGTGACAGTACCACTCTCTTTCTAAAATGCCACAGGGCATTTCCACTATGACAGCTTGTTTGTACTGAGAGGAAGATGAAAACATGGACAGATTCCATCCTATCAGTGGGTAACTCTAAAAAGACTTCAGTGAAACCTGCTAAAAAAGCAAGAAACACAGGCGGTTCAGGCCATCTGATCCAAAATCACTGAACAGCTAAAATGAACCAAGTAATATCAATGGGGATAGCAAACACTTTTGAACAATACAAACACTAGAGTTCCTGACAAGGTGTTACAAAAAGTCTCTGAAGGCTTCTAAAGTTTTAATTGACCTTCTCTGCCATATCTTTGAATATAGCAAAAAACCAACTGGAATTACAGCCAGTGTTTGCTCTCATGGCTCCAGTGGTGACTCACTATTTGTGCCTTGTTTCTCCTCACTCACACCTCAACATTCAGCTTTCATACACATCTGTTAGAATATCCAATCTGAACTATTTGACTGGTGGTGTGAGGAGGACTCTGCATTCAATATCCTAAACCCGTGTGTCCTCATGACTGTCATTTAAATTAGACACCAGAATTGGTCGAGTTTAGCAGATGAACCCAATATCAATATACATAATTAAGCATCCTTTTGGAAAAGGCCTCACAGCATTGCCTAACTTCTAAAAGCATTTGACTAATGATTTTTAAAAAAGGAGAAGAATCAACATGAAATAGTTTTTGTCATTACCTGGCTGACTAAGGCTAAAGACTTCCTGTCGCCGAACAGGAGAGTACTGGGAAAGTAACATCAAATCTTGTAAGGCTAAAAACTACAAAGAGAGGGAAATGTTTTAGTGCATGCAAAGTCCAATGTATTTCCTTAAAAATATGTAGTTATCCATACAAAATCAATACCAAACAAAGAATGAGTTCACACAGGTCAAAACCAGCCATGTAACAGAAAAAGAAGGGAGGCAAATCCCTAGAACCACTCTGGATGTGACTGCTGAGTCAGTAAAAGCTTCAGAGAACTTTACTGATATGTCAATTCTTTGCAGTTCAGGAATATCTACACCATTTTTATCTTAGCAGCTCAGGCAAAAGGAGCCTAAGACACAAAAAAAGTCTAAGGAAAGAACTGTTTTTGCAAACCAGAGCTCCACTACAGCTTTAGGGTCAGTGCCTCATGGAACCAACCTAATGCTGCTTTTTCAATGTGGCAAATTGAAAATAACCAGATTTCTCACAATATGTAAGATCCCATTATAAATTATTTTAGTTACATCTGATATAAATTGTGCTGTGCTTGACTCTTCCTCACCCATCCTCTGATAATGCAGCTAAGCTTAAAAAGGCATTGCAGCCTTACCAGAAATCTGCAAAATCAGTAAATGTGGATTCTGCATGTTCAGAATATTCTCTTTATTTACATCATACTTCTCATATGAGGTCTGCAATTTATTGTAATAAGTCCTATTAATGACTACAACAGACAAAAATTCTGCTTACACTAATCACTTCTGTTGCAAACAGATCTTCCCCTCTAATTAAATGAATACTCAGCTTACAGTAACAGCAAGGGGAGCACCAGCAGATGTCACTACTAAACAAATTTTCACCACCAAGTGTAACAGCCTCTGTGAGTGTTTTTAAAGGCAGCTTTTAAGGAGCTGGCACCCCAGTTAACAGAGCTGGTACCTGGAAAATGTGACTGAGTGCTCTGACAAACACCTCAGCACAGGAAGATGGTGCGAGTTCAATTACCTTTATGAGGAGGGGAGGATTGCTGTTTAAGATTTTAGGCAGGCACTGATCTGTCTCCTCAGCAAATGTTGGCTGGACAGGAAAATGGTGAGTCTAAATATAAACATCAGAAGTCGTGTTATACAGAGGAAAACACAAAAAACCTTATGAAAGGCCACACCTGAGCTATTACTTGTCAGATGAACAATGAGCTACAAAAGCACATAATCCACTGCTTCAACTCACTGTAAACTGACCTGGAATTTCTAACATAATAGCAAAAAGACTTTACTCCTTATGTTGAAAATTGAAAAAAATCTCAGAAAATTCAGACATTTTTACCTTTAAGTACCATATTCCAAAACAAGACTGAAACCTGAACTGTAATGTCTGACTTTCCAGTTAACCCTATGTAAATATCTACAAGCAACTTGGGAAGTTTCTTAGTTAAGAAAAATAAAACCACGTGGATAAACAAACCTTTTGTTCAACAGTCAAAAGGGCAAAGTCCATTTCCTGCTTTCACAGATGGATGTGTCTTTTGCCTTCCAGTTTTACAAGCGACACATTGCCAGTGTTCACTGGTGCTGCAGTTATTATCCTTGGAAGGATATCACACATCTATGCTTAGACCTTTTTAATTAAAGCTAACAAGGATTTTTTCCTCTTTTTTCTCTATATCCTTAAAAAGAAATATCTGGATTTGTCTACAATG
Organism: Anabacerthia variegaticeps; assembly: GCA_035583185.1. Taxonomy (NCBI): domain Eukaryota; kingdom Metazoa; phylum Chordata; class Aves; order Passeriformes; family Furnariidae; genus Anabacerthia; species Anabacerthia variegaticeps. The sequence continues at coordinate 4,916,991 of JAWWEW010000006.1, read as the reverse complement.
ATGAGTCAATTCTTTGTTGGCAAGAACTTCTTTTTTTTTAATCCTCTCCTCTGATTCTAATACAATTCATTACATATTTAAATGGTCTTTTTTTAGCCCTTTTAAAAGGGCTAAAACTTTATGGTTGAATGAAAAAGCCCAAGTGTCTTAATTCCCACAGCTGCTTGAAGTCTATTTTAATACTGCAGACCTAATTAGATTAATATATTTCTGCTTTGGAGAACTGTGCACTTTGAAGGTTTGCTTAAATTTGAGATTTCTGGAGCTTAGCTTGCAGAAAACAATTTATTGTTCTCTTAGCTTGTTCTATGAGGAGAAAGTCAATTAATGTCCAGGGTTGTCTTGACTGCTGGGTTATCAGTTACTATCTGTAGTGCATGCTGTGAAAATTCAAGAACTCACATTAAGCAGTTTCCTGGTAAAAATGCTTTTGAAAGAAGGTATTATCTGTGCAACACCAATGTTATACTTTTGGCACTGTCACAAGTACTAACCTCTGTAGCATAGATTTTGAAGAGCAACCATGCAATGTACCAGGTCATCAGAAGAAACACACCACACAACCAGGTATGGTAAAACAAGGAGAGATCAAATAAGCCACTCAGAGTGTCAAGAGGATGCAATTCACTGCAGATAAAACCAAGAAGGTATAAGTATTTAGTAGTTTTATTAGGGAAGATGTCTGCAATAAGCTGTTATACTAGCAACAACTACAGGAATAAAGTTGGCTGGGGTTTTTTTGCAAAAAACAATTTCTTAAATATGTTTGAGATACCAGTTCTTTTTTTCAGTAACTGACAAAATAAAGTTAAGAAAAGTCAATTAAATTAAAGAAAAGAAATGTGAAATAAGTAATAATGATTACAGTTCCAGTCAATTAAGGTGTTAAGACTCCAGCTTAAACAAACAGCAGCCATATAAGAATAAAACTGTTCCCCCAGAAAAAAACACGACAGAAATGCTGATAAAACACATATATGCAATTTGGAGAGATTAGCCTTTTTAATACTTTGGAGACTTACAGAGATGAAAGAGGATTTCTTAATTACTGTCTTAATGACAAGATGGTTCCTACAACCCTTTGGATCCACTTCAGCAGCACCCAATGCTCCCCACATTCCATGTGGAGAGGCAAGGAACTGAGTCCAGGTACAAAGAGGCAGCTGCCAAGCCAGAATTCCTCAGCAAAGGGAGCTGTCAGACACATTCCAAGTTTCCAGCACAATGTCCTACCTACCTGTCTATATGAAGATCCATCGTGGTACATATCCATATCTTTGGGATATAACCTAAGGAATCAAAAAGAAACACTGAAACAAATATCACGCTGCAAAGTGCACACAAGAGGCCAAAAAGAAGACAAAAACATCATTAATGCAGAGACAAGAAACTGGTCTTGTGACACAGGTGGACAAGGAAACAATCTGCCTTTGGGAGTTTTGTTTTAAGAAACAGAAGTAAGAGAATGAAAAACAGGCTTCAGTCCAGCAACTATACACAGAGATGTAGACCTTTCCTTTTACTGACAGCTTCTCAGCACTGAGCTAATTGTGTTTCCTCGCTCACAAAAGAGGGTTAATAGTAGTTTAATATTAATTTTCACTACAGCTCCAGCAGCAGCAAAGTGCTTTTAAAGACTTAATGGAAACTGATATAAAACCACCCTACCTCTAATTTATCCCCTGATGTAAATAAAGTAGAAATAATTCTTGCATATTTTGACATGGTTTAGGAGGATAATTACAACCATAACATAAAGAATTCCTGATTTTTAGACAGTCCAGTGCAAACATCTTCATCAGAACATATTTTTTGAAAGACAAAATGCCATTTTCCTATGGGAGGGAGCCATACTGCCTTTGTGTCCTTCCCAATAATATACAAGACACTTGAGAATAAAGCCAAAGTGCTATTTTTTACCTAAAACTAGGCAAAATTACATATGGTGAAGTCATGCCCGCTGCTGGTGTGTCAGGTTGAGCTCTGTGACAGTACACTTGCAATACCAGGCCATGAAAGGAGCAGTCCAAAGCAATTACAGGTTATTTCACTGCTGCCTACAAGATGTCCTGCACAGGAGAGATCACCAGAGACAGCAGCACAGTGATCAAACAGACCTCAGGTTAGAAACCTGTTATTCCCCACTTCCTTCTCCTTGGAACACTGCCACCTTCTTATCATGAATCAGCCAGACAATAAATTCTTACAGATGGTAAGAAGGTTAATCTCTTTGGAAAGAGACATTTCTCTTACACTAAACAGATTTCTGTGAGGTTCTAAGAACTGCTACCCTACAAACCCCGTGCCTTTTCCTCCTGTCTTAGAGAGGTGTTAGATCTCTTTATTTGTTTAAACAAGTCCATGTGTCCTCAGGAAGTTACCTGAAAGGCTGACAAATTGCATAATAGCCATGACTGATTAAAGTTTTCAAAATACAGGAATACAGGAATTTAAAAAAAGAAACTAGAGAGAACTTCAGGAACACTTACCAAAAAAGTAATATGCAACAAAGAAGTTTCTAACAAAATATAATGATTCCACACAACTGTGTTTAATGAGGAGAGGCAAAGATCTCCTGAAACGTAGATATTTGTATTGCTGAAAACAAACAAAAAAAACAGTTCAGTATTCCACAATCAGGGGAAAAAAAAAAAATCAATGAAAGGGTTAATAAAAATAAAATAATTTCACAAAAGACAAGGTACTTGAAAACCTGAAGTCTAGATGAATTCAAATATTAGTTTAATTCAATTCCAAGTGTTACACATACTATTTATTCTCCCAATCTTTCCTGCCATTTTATAATCACCTCTAGCTCTCATCCTTTTTCCTACTTGTAGCAGTGAAAATGGAGGATGGGGCAAATTGACTATACACAAAGGAAGAAACTATAAACTCTAATGCAAAATAAAGGAAAAAGCCCCAAAGAAAACATATTTAATCTTCTAGATTTCATTTAGATTCAAAACGTTCAATTAAATTATAGGGGAAATTTAGACAAGCATGAGTTTCAGAGTCAGTAATCCTCCAAGCAGCAAAACCAACCTAACACTCATACCTTCCTCTATAAAAATAAATGATATTTCTCTCCAAATGAAGCAACAAACTGCTGAACACAGCTGACAAACAAAACCTTGAAAATTAAACTATGCAAATGAAATAAAAATGATTAATTTTTTTACTTGGTTAAGCTACATTAAAAAAAAAGAGAACTAACAATATTCAAATAGTAGACTTTTTATAAATATTACAGCTACGGCTGCTACCCAGTTTGTGTACATTGTCTCTTTCCTGCAGTTCATCTGCCACCTTAAGCAGCTTTTAACATGCATCAGATTGGTCTAAGTCTAAAATGTTACAGTCACATTTGAAAGGAGCTGAGCTGGAAGGAGGAAGATGAACAGTTCAGGCATGTAAAGCAGAGTGCACACTTCACCTATCACTGAAAACCTGCCCAGAGACAGCTCCTACTGCCATAGTCAAACATAAAAACTATCCAGGCTTTTTCTGATCAGTCTTCAACATGCCCTTCTACAAAGGTGTTTGAACCTCTTACCTGTATGATTGGAAATGGCAGGTAATTCATATTGTTAATAAGATAGAAAAGGCTATAGCTGTATCCCAAGAAAGTTCCAGAAAGCAGAAGGAAGAGGTGGTACTCATTTAGGCACGTCTGAGGAACAGCATCATCTAGGCTAAAAGAGAACATTTAGAATTAATTCTGAGATCAAAACAAATAAACTCGTTCAAGCCTTAGAAGGTCAAAGCAGAAATTTGATTTTGCTGTCCTGATCTCTACATGTGATGGCATCTCAGGAAGTTTCTGCCAAAGTAGGAATCCCAACACCTGTTTTTGTATTTTGCATTCTGGATGACTGCACTATTTATGAAGTAAGTCCCATTAATCCCAAGACCAAGACTTAGTTCAAGTGACAACCAATTTGTCATCATTCAACTTTCCATTGAGAATTGTGGCAATTTAGTTTTTCTGGTCCAGTTATTTCTCTGTGCATTGTAACGTTTACAAAAGGTGGTATTTTCTGTTCTTTAATAAAGAAAATCAACATATCATGACTTATTTTTGAGACTACTCAAATTCTACGGATTTTTTTTAAAGAAATGATCAGCAAATACATTTGACAACAAAAATTCTTCATTTATCTTTAACACACACACACAATTACCTTTCTGAAGGTGTGCAGGACACAGCAAGAAACTGGAACCTGCCTTTTGTCATAACTGTAGCACACCAGGCAACCAGCATTCCCATTACAGCATGAACAAAAGAATGGATGACTTGCTGAGGGTGAATAATTTTTCCTATCAGTGCTAATCGAGAGCATGGTATCGATGGCACAACTGGAAATAAAATCAGAAAATAAAATTTTGCTTCTTACTAATAAAACAATTTATTAAAAAAGGAGAGAAAAACCTCACCATTGTCACTAAAGAACTTTTCACAGTTAAGTCACTAAATTACAAAGAAATCAATGAGGTGGCTCAGCCACGAGGTAATTGGGAATTTGGGATGATTTACTTACAAATAAGGCTTGCATATTGTCTGTATTAATTTAAAAGGAAATCTAATCCACAAACATGAAATACATTGAATGTAAAACCAAATATCTTTAAATGGTCATCACATTTAATGAGAGGATAAAAGACAGTTCAGTAATTTACACAACCCACCTGCATAAAATTCAACATTGAAGATGCTTATTACAATTATCACCACAGACATAAGGAGGATACAAAAGATGACGTAGGAAGTATACAAATCATTGAAAGAATCTAAAAAAAAAGAAAAAAATTATAGTTCAGAAGATTGCAGTGACACAGAAGTGACACATTAAGTAACAGAAAAGAGCATTTCAGTCAGCAATAATCCACTGAGAGCTTATAGGGGAATGGACTCTCTAATCCCACAGATCTGCCCAGCTACACCTTTCTGCATAAAACAGTATTTAAACTTCATAGAAACTATTTAACACCCTTGTAACTGGTTTTCTCATAACTGAACACTCAAAATTTTGTTTTCAAAACAAATCATTCACAGTGAATTAAACTATGGCTCAATAAAAGCTGCAACGATCCAGCCACACTAAAAAGGGAAGCAATTCCTCACAGATCAGGGTTTTCTTGGGTTTTGTATTTTCAAAGGGGGAAATAAGTCTCTCTGTCTGGGGTAGCTCAGTGATCAGAGGCATCAACCCTCCAGCTAAACATCTGTTTTTGGTGTGTGCACTCCAGGGAAAGTTCCACCATGTGGAGTGGCTCCTTCAGGTATTTGTCTTGGGATTCCCTGCAGCACAGAGAAAACTGAAGCTCTTTATGGAAACAGCAGCTGCCCCCGGTGGAAGGGGAAGTGTGTCCGGGTACTCAGAACAAACAAATAAGGCACTTCACCTGTTTGTTTTGATGCGAGGGACATACTGACGTGAACTTGCAACACTTATTCCTGCCTAGGGAGGGCTGTGGGTGACATGGTTGTAACACAGAAACATTTCAAAGCCTGAAGACCACTCAGGACACAAAGCACAAGCGTAACCTGGGACCGAGCCCAGCACAACAGAGAGCGGGGAAAGAGCCACAAACACAACCATGCGAGTGCGAGAACATGAAGAAAGGAGAACGGGCACCTACTGGAGATCCAGCGCACGGGGTGCAGCGGGTCCAGGCCGCTGAGGATGATGAAGGCCGCCGTGCACACGGGCAGCAGCACCAAGGACCAGGTGACGGCGGCGGCCACTCGCCAGCCCAGCACCTGCGGGGAGACAGCGTGAGGGGACCGGGACCCGCCAGGGACAGGGCCTGAGGGGAGACAGAGTGAGGGGAGAGCAATCTGAGGGGACCGGGACCCGCCAGGGACAGGGCCTGAGGGGAGCACAGCGTGAGGGGGCCGACCCCTCCCGCCAGGGACAGGGCCTGAGGGGAGCACAGCGTGAGGGGGCCGACCCCTCCCGCCAGGGACAGGGCCTGAGGGGAGCACAGCGTGAGGGGGCCGACCCCTCCCGCCAGGGACAGGGCCTGAGGGGAGCACAGCGTGAGGGGGCCGACCCCTCCCGCCAGGGACAGGGCCTGAGGGGA
>JAWWEW010000006.1:4896439-4910778 GCA_035583185.1 Anabacerthia variegaticeps | reverse complement strand
CCCCCAGCACGTCACGTCCAACGCAGGAACTACAAGTCCCGGCGTGCCCCGCGCGGCCATGGCGGGCTGAGGGGGCCCCGGGCTGCCTGAGGGGGCCGAGGGGGCCAGGCCGGGCTGGTTAAGGGGGCGAGCAGAGAAACTGCGAAATTAGCCCACGTTAAGCACGTTTATTCACACTTGGAAAGCCCCGGTGGAGGCATGGGGGTTCAGTGCTATCGCACCTCCGCCACGCCCCCAAGGCCAACCCCCCCCCCAGATTGGGAGCCTCACGCACAAAATGCGTGTTGGGTGCCTCATGCACGAAATAAAGGCTCAAATCGCCTTCAGGACGCTTTATTGGGAGGCGAAACAGCGTGGCGAATGTAGGCTGAATTAAAAAAAAAACAAAACAAAACCCCAAAGAACAAACAAACAAACAAACAAATAAATCCCTTCTGTTACAGGTCGAGGTCAATGGTCGGCTCTCCTCAGGGATCCAGTCTGCACGGAGGTGTCTGTAAGCCCATGGGACATCACTGTCCGTCCCGCCACATAAAACATCCCCCGTCCTTGCAGTTTCCGTGGTCTTCAGCGAAAAATAAACCTACAATAAAGTTACTGTACAGATGGGCAAACCGGCGTGGTCATCTGAAAGAGACAAATCACTCCTGTGAATGTGTCAGCTGCTCAGCAGAGGACACGATAAGGCACATTTTAGATCTAAATACCAAAAGGCATTGCTGTCGTACTGATTCTTTTTGGGCGTCTGGGATGAGAAACAGATTTTGCAGGAGGAAAAGCCACTAAAATTGACCTGCACGACTGGATTGTGTCATTTTTTTATGACCATTTTTGCTAGGCATATTACTAATTTTATTTTTTTAATTTTTTTTTAAATCTAGTATCGCTTCTATTCAGTAAATACACTAATTTTCACATACACACTTGTGGTTTGCAGCAGCCTGGCCTCTGTGTGTTTGTTAGCCTTTTCCTGGAGCTGCTCCATGGAATTATCCAACAGAATTCAAATGTCATCCACTGCTGGCAGCACTCCCGGCTACCAGGAAGCAAATCCTCAAACTATCCCACACAAGGAATGCAGTCCCTAGGGATGGCTCCAGCTCCTACTCAGCCCTGCCCAGAGCCTGCACTGATGTCCCCACACTCACAGCTGCCACAAACATCAAGGGGGGAAGAAACATCTAACTTGCTTTTGACATAGAAATGAAAGAAAAACAGGAGTGTAACAGTTTATTGCTTGAGTTTTACTTGTGCAGAAGAAATTTGAATTAATGTTTTTGTTATGGATTATGGGGGGGAAAAAACCTTGGAGTGACCTCTGGGACTGAGTATTTGTTTAAATGTGTGTTTCTTTGCCAAGAGTAAACCTCAAAGAGAAAAAAATATCTTTGTTTCTCAGCATTTTTTCAGTTTTCATGACTGTACTTAGAACTGAAACAAAGTTAATAAATAGTATTTATACATAGACCCTGTTTGGTAAAATTAGTCTGGTAAACCCTTTTTTACTCAACCACAGTGATGGGTTTCAGGATGTCTGTGATGATTACAGAAAAAAAAAGTTCAGACTGGATTCTTACCTTATTTAGTGGCTCTTTGTTGTTACTGTTGTTGCATTGTGAGCAGGGATAATAGGTGCAGGAAAATCAAGTTCAGGGGCATCAAAAAAGTATGCCTACAGTATTACAGAGGAGAAAAAGACCTTTTAGAGAGAAACAAATAGTGCTGTGTCATGCCAGCCCTTTCTTTCCACACCCACTGTTCACAAAGTACAAACACAGCGCTGAAATGCCAAACTTGGATCTTTTTCTGTTTTTATCAGATTTGAAATGGTCAATTAAAACAGTTCTCTAAACTGTACTTTTAAATACAACAGTTAGCAGCCAAGGCCTTTGAAAAAGACCTGTACTGGAAAAGATTGAATTGCACATCCGAGGAGAGTTGTGTTTTGCACAACTGAGCTGTAGGGAACCAAATCTATCTGCTCTGGAAGCTGTGGGAAACAGAACTGAAGCCTGAATGATATCCTGCCTGAACCAACAGAGGGAACAAATAATTTAAGTACTTATAATTGTGTATTTCAGTGGCATCAAGATCTTCTGTTTTGTAATGCTGTTACTTTACTAAGTTTTGAGTATGAAAACATAAACCTGCTAAAACACTTTATAGTGAACACTTAATCATTTTAAAGGACTAAGCATGGTATTCATTGAAATAAACTGCAACTGAATAGTACAGAAATTAAACTCAGGTAAATTCAAGATTGTTCTATGAAAGTTGGACTTGATGGTCCTGATGGTCCCTTCCAATTTAGGAGTCTATAACTAATTATTGAGTTTGTTACTAGCACTGCCAGGGTCAGATTGACATCAATTTTTACCACATTTAAAACTATTGGAATTTTTACTTTTTGAGGGTTTTGAGAAGTACTGCAATCAAAGGTTTTCCACCAACCAGCCAACCCCTCCTTCCCTGTCCCGTAACATGTCACCTGCCCCAGGAAATAAGAGAGGGAAGGCAGTGTCATACCAAGCAGCCAACAGCCAGCAGGGCGTGGAGCAGAAGGATGGTGCCCACGGTGGCCAGCGCGATCCTCCGGTTGTCATCTCGGACAGCAGGCCAGAAGGTCATCACCAAAACAGACCCTGACAGGCACAGGGAGAACACCACGAGCACCCAGCGCACCACCTTCTGGGGAATGATCCACAAAATCTGCCAAAGGGAGGAAAAGGCTTCATTTATTAATGAATAATAAATTGTTCTGTGACATTTCGTCACTTCCAGCCGATTTGTGCACAAATTAACTCACACCTTATCTGACATGTCTTTGTTTGAGGCAAGAGTAACAGCAGTGATGAGCTTTACTCCCAGACATGATAAGAGCTTATCCCCTGAGTTATGGCACTCCCTCCAAGGCTTTTCCCTTGCCAGAATGGCCCAGGATGGCCCCTGCCAGGGAAACTTGTCCTTGGAGCCATCTTGCACCCTGATGTCTGTTCCCTGGGGACACACACATCCCAATTCCTGAGGCTGCCTCGGACTGTCTGCCAGGCTCACCAGCAACACCTTGCTTGGATCTGCTCCCTCTGGGGAAATGACCTGTCCTGGACTTTTCCAGCACCCACAAGACATCTTTACACTAGACAAGCTTCAACAAAAAGAGCAAATGATTTGCCCAGTCCCCAGGATTTTGACTAATATCAACAATATAATAAGAAACAGTACATTTTCTCAACAAGGACATGTAAGAGGGACACTGTTTAGCCATACGTACCGCTGTGGGAATGTAAATGAAGAGGGAGTAGCCATATACACACACTATCTCCAGGAAGGAGTAGGAGACAATGTTCATAACTTTACTGTTCCTCCACATCAGGAATCCCCAGAGAGCAAGGGGAACAAGCCAAGCATATGCATAAATCGTTGTTGCTGCTATGGACACTGGAAATACAACAAAAGGTATTTGTCCTACTTAGAATCCAGCCAGAATCAAAGGTGTAAAAGCATTCAGCCTGAAAACTAGAAAGCTACCTGTGAAGTTACTTTCAAAACATAAAGTGTGAATTATTAATAAACTGAGAAATTTGCATTTACCTCTAGTTTACACCCACTACTTTGCCAGAACTTGAAGTTAGTTTAAAAGTAAAAACTTGAGAAAGTATTCTCTTGATATCTTCAATTTTTTTAGTACCCCTGTGTACAAAATGCTGTTGGTTTCAGTGTGAAAGGAAGAGCCATGGAGGAAAGAAAAGCTTAGTTAAAAATAGAAATTCAGCTACAAACAGCTAGTGTCAAATCTGAAATTATTCAAGTGACTGCATTCCCAAGGGGCAACATTCTTCCAAGCACACTATGGATTTTGGAAACAAACAGAAGTCCTGTTCCTTTCCAGGGACAGCAGCCTCCTTCATAATATAAAGACAGACAGAGACAAACTGGCTCCTCGCTCTGGAGTTCTCTGGGGCACAGATCAGTTGAGCATCTTTTGCTTATTTTTGAGTTTATCAGGCAATAACGATTTCTAGCCCTTGGTAGGTGATATGAGTAATAATCTGATTTGGTAATTTTCTGCCTGAGGTTCCTAGGAGGCCATGGATCCAGAAATACACCTACAAAAGCACCATGGTGGCCAGTGCTGGGCTTTCACTGTCTGTAGAAGGGGGCATTCACTAAGGCTAGAAAATAACTGCTCTAATTACTCCTGCTGGCTCTACTAAAACCCTGTACTAATTCATGCCAGTCACAGCCCACTTTAAGGACTCATTTCACATCTCTAAAAATGTAAAGACAGCAATAAATCAAAATACTCTCCAAAATCAAAGCTGTGACCTGTTTACTTCATTAGCACAGAAAAAACCCAAAAAGAAACCCCAAACTCACAAATGACTACTACTTACAAACCTTTTCTGAACTCGGGTACGTAGTGGTACGTGGGCTTGCCCAGATGGATGAAGAAATTCGAGAGGTTGCCACTAACAGCAATGGTGAAGACGAGCGTGGCACATATCCAGAAAGGACCTGAACAGGACACAAGTTCAATAACAGCTCCTCCACCCTCTTGTTTTTTAAGGCTAACAAGTAAAAAAGAAATACAAACTGAAAATATTCAGCGCAGAAAAGAAAGTCTCCCACCTCATACGTACCATAAAGGTCGGGATTGCTGCGGATGTACAGCCTTACAAAGTTCTTCCCTGGTACTGGGAACACTGAACCTTTGATTCTGTCCAGGACCTATAAAACATACGGATTTGTTTGACTGAAAACTCAAGGAGGAAAAAATCCTCAATGGATAAGGCACAATTCAGACAAGTTCTCCTCTAGAGCAGAGTATTAACCTGGTAGGTGTCCACATCGAAGAAGGTCTGGTAGTACTCGAATGTCCAGAAAGGGGCACTTTTCTTCTGTCCTGCAAGCAGCTGTATGGTGGGGAAGGCAACATGGAAAATGTTACAAGCAAGCAATTTACGCACTACTAGCTCATTCACACAATAGTTACATGATTTCTGTACCAAACAGAAAACATCCTTAACAGGGTGGTGCTTCCTATGAATTATTTAATGGTTTCCCTTTCCCTCTTTAACATTTGTTAGCCAGTGATCTCTTATCTCCCTGCAAGCAGAATCTGGCCTGGGGTTCTAAAGAGCAGCCTGATACTACCTGCTGCCACATCACCTGTAACATATGCCCTCCTCAGCATCACAGGTTCCCTCGCTGTCACAGAATCACAGAATGGTTTGGGATGGAAGGGACCTCAAAGCTCATCTCGATCCACCCCTTACCATGGGCAGGGACACCTTCCACTAGCCCAGGTGGCTCCAAGCCCCTCCAGCCTGGCCTTGGACACTTCCAGAGATGGGGCAGCCACAGCCCTCATAGTCATGAATTTCTCCCTAATATCTCATCTAAACCTACTACCAGTTCAAATCCATTCTCCCTCATCCTGTCACCATAGACTCTTGTAAAAAGTGCCTCTCCATCCTTTATGTAGGACTGAGCTTCACCTCTGTTTTGTCGGAGTCATCAGTCCCCAGTAACTCATCATCCTCTTCCCTCCCCGGCTCCTGCAGGCGGCTGTGCTGGTTCTTGGGGATTTCGACTGGCTCGTCAATGCTTATGGTGGTGGCATCGGGATTTGCTGCAAGCAAATTAGCTGCATCGTCAAATTCTGCAAACAAGTACATTACAAGACAAGCGATGATCAAGACACTCAAAATTTTTGTTCTTGTGGCTCAAAACCCCACATTAGGACCCTGAGGCAGGATAATCACTAACTTAGTGATGTCAGATGGGATCTGCTCCTTAAAGCCCAGACTGACACGGATCAGGCTGGACATGCACTTAGTCAATGAAGTGTGAGGCTGCTTTTCCTGCCAATCTACCAGCTGGATGATACACCCCTGGATCCTGCCTGCCCTCCCTGCCATCACGGCTCTGCAAGGGCAGGGCAAAACTGCCTAATTTTAACATTCTCCAAACACTGACATGATTTTTTTTTTATATCAACAATTAAAGAAATCCCTTAAGGGAAACCACGACCCTTCCCAGGTTACAGAGTGCCCTGCCCAGCTCCCACTTCCCCCAAAGGGATCCCAGCCAACAGAGTTACAATTTCCAGCTCACAGCTGCCCCTCAGCAGATTCCCCACCTGCAGAGCTCCCACGGGCGTTTCCACCCGGAGAACGCCGGGCCCCGGCCCCGCACCGTGGGATTTTGGAACAATAATTCACCTTGGAATTTGAGGTCGTCCGCCGCCGCCATTCATCCGCCTGGGTGGGGATCCGCTCCCGGGGGCTCGACCCTCCTGCCGGGGCACAGGGGCAGCGCTGGGACGGGAGGATCCCGCGCCCTGCCCTGTCACAGCGCTGCTGTCCCCGCATCGGGGTATCCCCGCACCGGGACATCTCCCGCGCATCCATAACTGGACACCCCCCGCACCGGGATATCCACCCCGCACCGGGACACCCACCCGGCCCAGCGCACCACCCCTCACCCCCACACCGGAGCATCCCTCTGGTCCCCCCGCACCTCCGCACCGGCCCCGCACGAGCCCCGCACCACTCCCTTAAAGGCGCCGCGCCCGCCTCTCCCCGCCAGCCAATCAGCGGCCCCGCCGGGCCCCCCCGCCCCCGCCCCTCGCAGAGCAGCCGGCCCGCCGGGGACGCGCGCGGCGAGCAGCCAATCAGAGCGCGCGCGGCGCTTCCGCATGCGCCGCCGCCCGCCCCCTTAAAGGGCCCGCGCACAAACACGGCCGGGCGCGGTGGAACAGCCGGGCCCGAGGGGACATCGCGCACTTCGGTAATTTGTACTTCTGTGACAGAACCACACTCTGGTTTGGCTGCGAAGGGGCCCTGAAGGTCACCCAGTCCCAACACGGCCATGGCAAGGACACCTTCCACAGCCCAGGGTGCTCCAAGCCCTGTCCAGCCCAGCTTTGGGCACTCCCAGGGATGCAGGGGCAGCCACAGCTGCTCCGTGCCAGGGTCTCATCACCCTCACAACACAGAATTCCTTCCTAATCTCTCATCTAAACCTCCTCTCCGTCACTGTGAAGCCATTCCCCCCATCCTATCCCTCCAGGTCCTTGTAAATGGTCTCTCTCCATCCTTCTTGGAGCCCCCCCAGGCCCTGGAAGGGGCAATGAGGTCCCCCCAGAGCCTTCTCCGGGCTGAACAATCCAAATTTCCCCAGCCTTTCCTCATAGCTGAGCTGCTCCATCCCTCCAGTCACAGTGAGCTTGCTCCGACAGGTCCATGTCCTTCCTGTGCTGGTGACCCCAGAACTGGATATTATAGATATTGGGGAATATCTATTTTTTTTACCCTTCAAGCCCTGTTGTGTGGTGGAGCCCCAGAGCAGGAGGAACAGGGCACTGCTTGCACAGCACCTGCCATCACCCCAAGGCCATGAGCACCAGCATCCCAGTCTTCAGTCCAGGATTCATGGAGAACATCCCGATTCTGCTCCTCCCATTAGTAAATTTACACACACATTTGTGAGTGGGGCTCACAGCTCTGCAATGCAATTGGTGCCTTTGGTGCAGCTGGAGGCAGCACGGCTGGCGGGCTCCTCGCTCACACAGAGGCTGAAGTGCAGACAGTGTGCAAGGGAAGGCAGAAATTCAACCAACCACGTGAACATTTTCCTCCCCCTCTACCTTTGCCCCTGCCTCATGCTGCGTTCCCATCGGGAGCTGCCAGACCTCCTCCACCACAATGTCCAGCATCAGGGTATTCCTACAGAAAGCCCTGATTCTTCTGCAGGTTACTCTGTCTGTTGTCGTTGGCAAAACCCTGATGATACTGTTCCCCAACGCCATGAAGAGATACATCCTGAAACTGGGCGAAAAGAGCAGAATGAACAAGAATCCAAAGTTCAGCTACGAAAACTGGGGTCCGACCTTTTTCAGCTTCAAGTATTTGCTCTTTGTGCTGAAGGTGAAGTGGAAGAGGCTGGAGGATGAAGCCCTCGAGGGACACCCTGCTCCCAACACGCCAGTGGTGACCCTCAGTGGGGATGTTCGTCACCTCTTGGATTTCGTGGAAGGTCAGTAATTGAGCCCTGTAGATGGGTTTGGTTTGCAGGGGCAATGAATGAGGGATGCTGAGGGAACAGGGACACACAGCTGGTACCAGAACCTTTTGGTACTTGTGAACCTTTTGCAAGAGCTGGCTCTGCCTGGAAACAGCTTTTCCTGAAAACCAAGATAATAATTAGTTTTAGGGAGAGAAGGCCCAGAACTGAACCATGTGCAGTGATTCAGGAGTGTTGGGTGTTGTTCCCTGTCAGTACAGAAAATCACACACCAGCTCTCTCAGCCAGCCTAAACCCTAGAAAGCACAGGGTGGGTTTTTCCAGATCCAAAGTGGCTGGAAATAAAGCAGAAGTAGCTGCTTTGTACTTTGTCCACTGCCTCCCACTGAGATCTCTGTAGAATGTGGAATTAATCATTAAGCTGCAGCCTCCATCCCCACGGGAGGAATTACATCCTTCTCTCTCTGCTTTTCTAATTATGTATAGATATTTATGTAGAAAATGGGATGCAAATCTGGAAAGGGGTACCCAGCATCTACAGGTACGTACACTTTGCTTAAATTCTTTAGGATGTGAATCTATGTTAGCAGCAGCTTTTGAAGTTAAACCCAGCCAGAAGGAAGGTCTTCAACAAATTTCATGTAATTTAGCATAACCAGACTAAAAGAGGTGCTTAAAAATCCTGCAAGTTCTCTTAAGTCAAGGAGTTGCAAAGAGATGCCAACACCTGTGGGCACACACTGTTAATTGATAAGCAACTGCAGACACTTAGCTAGTGTCTAGTGTAACATTACTTTAATAAATAGTAATATATAACCAGAGTTGTGTTTGGACAGGGAATTGCAGAAATACACTGAAAGCATGAAAGCCTATGATGCATGACTGAAAAGTCTGCAGCTTCCCCTCAGCTCAGCTTGAACTGACACCTCTGAAAGAAATCAGGACATATCCAACAGGTCCAGGAAAGGGCACTAGGACACTGTGCTTAATGTCCGTCCCTGAACCAGTCCTTGGAAAACCTTGCAGATGAGCCATGTTTAGTATTTTTGAAATTGCTCCATAGTAAGGAACTGAGGGAGGCTGTGCTACATGCTCTATGCCAGTTCCCTATCCCAAAACACTGGCAATTTGAGAACTGGCTCTTGTGATGAGGAAAAGAGAAGCCTGGTCTGACTGCACAGTGCCTCCTGCCCGTACAGGGCACAGTCCACTCGGTTAAGCTGAAGTGGATGCAGCTGAGCCATGGAAAAGAAAGTATCTTTGTGCCTGTTTTATGTAGATACAGATATTCTACTGATGATTTTAATGACCTGAGGTGGTTATGGGGTAAGTAACTTGGTGTTGTCCAGGAATCTCTGCACCTGAGGCTCAGCTCAGTGTATGTATTTAATTTTGTCCTTCCTCCCTTTGCTGATTTAATGACAAAATGTCCTTTTTTTTCTTCCTCCAGATAACCGACCATTAATCCTAAATTTTGGAAGTTGTACCTGACCCTCATTTATGCTAAAATTTGATGAGTTCAACAAGCTCATCAAAGATTTCAGCTCAGTAGCAGATTTCCTTATCATCTACATTGAGGAAGCTCATGCAGTAGGTACGGCACAAACAGCACAGTAATGCCAACCACAGCTTCATATGTGTCATTCCCTCTGGGAAGAAAATGTGTTAGAGCAAAGGAGGGAGCTGCAAATGGGAAAGAAACCTTCCTCAAATCAAAAGTGGCAACACCACACAGAGGCACTGGTTTGTGTCCCTAATTCTCCAGAGATTTTACTCACACATTTGGCTTTACAGTTACTCCTGCTGAACACTCAGATCTGCGAAGGGTATAGATATATCTTTACATAACTTCCTCTCAGTGATGGTACAGCTCCTTTTGGAAGGGAGAAGAAAAGACATTTCATAGAACAAAGGTTAGGTGTACAATGCCAGCATGTTATATGTATTAAAAAAATAATTTTTAAAATGTCTAAAGAACAGGATGCACACTCAAATTTGAAAAATTTAGCAAACAAACCATACACACTAGTTTATCTACACAAGACTCTAAGTAACACATTGGCACTGACCTTATCCCAGGGTCGTGGCTTTCTAAAATGTACCATTTACAGTTTTTGAGTTTTCTAGCAATACTTCATTTTCAGCAGTTGAGAATCAGATAATGACTAAGTCAGCCATCAAACCCTTTGACTACTTTCTCACAGATCTGTAATTTTGGTTTATAGGCTTAATGAGTACAATCAAGCAGAATGAAGAGCACTGACAAACCTTACCCAGATAGGATATATATCCCCCACCTGGTATCTTTCTAGGGTTGATTCATGTGGGAGAATTTCAGCTAAAATACTTCAAGTATTTCTGAATCCAGGGTAAGGGGAAAATAGTTTGCTAAAATTAAAGGGGAAAAAAATAGATCTTGGGAACACTTACTTGAAAAGCTCTAGGGCTCCCATACTCCGAGGGAGGTCTCTTTCATTTTATGGCAAGTTTTGGTGTTAAGAGTAAACAGCAGGATTCTGTTAACTCAGTGTTGGGATACAACACACACAGTACATCTCTGCCTTGCATCCTTTCAAAATGCCCTCTGCTAAATCCCTTTCTCATTTGTTTTAGACGGATGGGCTTTTAAAAACAACGTTATTATTAAAAATCACAGAAGCCTCGAAGATCGAAAAATTGCAGCACAATTTCTTCAGAAAAATAATAATCCCCTCTGTCCAGTGGTTTTAGACACTATGGAAAACCTGAGCAGCTCAAAATACGCTGCACTGCCAGAACGACTCTACCTGCTTCAAGGAGGGAAGGTCCTCTACAAGGTAAAAAATATCAGTAATAATCAACACAACATACTAAGACTTCTACGTTTCAAGGTAACTTGAGACTGCTTTACATTTAACAGCATTTCATTCTGTTTGAGAGCTAAACATTTCACAGTGTGCTGGGACTGTGGAGAGAAATGAAGATCCAGCAAAACCAGTCTGGGCCTTTATAATGTACATATTTGATGTACACCTCAATCTTGCTCAAATATTTATCTTTTGGCTCGTTAGGAACCCTGTGTGATCCAGGAATGCTTTCCAGCTGCAGGATGCAGACATTGGCCCTGTCCCAGTGACACAGCAGGGTGTAACCTGTGCACACACCATCTCCCACAGCAATGGCTGCAGTGCCAAGGGAGCCTAAGCACACCTGCCCACAGTGCTGGTGCAGCTGCTGTGCTCCAAGGGCCTTCTGCTCTGTCTGCTTGTGTATCACTGTGTCATTTTATTGCCTTTGCAGGGAGGAGTGGGGCCCTGGAATTATCACCCCCAGGAAATACGTGCCATCCTGGAAAAACTGAAATAGAAAAGGAAGAGGATTCAGAGTGAAGACTGGATAAAAAAACTTCAAGAATAATTTGTCACAGACATAAGTGTAAAGACAAAAAGAATTTCAAAATAACAATAGAGACAACAAGGAGTATTTTATGTACATCTAAAGACCATCTGTAATGGGGTTCATAATGTTTGTCTAGAGATGTCAAGTGTCATCACTACAACTCCAGCTACTGCTCTGTAGTATCTTACTACACCTACACCACAAGCTGGGTCCCTTGAGCTCTCACACCGACATTTGCATTTGTAAGGACTGGAAACCAACATTTACAAATGTAAGGAGTATCCTGCAGGATAAACTTCAGGGGTGGTGACGCCTGCAAGAGTCTACTGGCATGTAAAGCAACCGATTGAACATTACTAAGGTTCTCTTTCTCTTTTATACATACAACGTTCCTAAACACTCACCTTCACTGACTTCAGGAGGCTTCTGAGTAAGGCAATCTCTATCAACATTTGTTTCCATGAATATTTGTTATGACGGCCACAGCATAAAGCACTGACTGCTGTGACCTGATTCTAGAAAATATTTATAGAAACAAGGGATTGATCTACAAGTATTAAAACTCTATCAGAGCACTTCATATGGCTTCATATTATTTCCTTCCCTGCCCTGCCCCTCTCCCTCGGGTTATTTCTAAGCATTAGCAGTTTATATTCATCCTTGAGCTGATGTGAAAGTTACCAATTGAAGGACTTTTGAAGGACTTGTTTGACAGCAGGAAGTAACACATGCCATTCAAGTACCTTTTTTTTTTATATTTAACTCGGAATGCAAGGGAAACATTTTACAGGAAATTGAGTTTTAATTCATGTATTAGGAAAGTCTGATATAAACATACTAATTTGAATGGACTCAGTTATGCTCAGGTGTTCTAGGCTAACAGTTTAGGTTATAAAACAAAAAAGCTGTTACTACAATTAACAAGAGCATGGCATTGTGGTTGGACTTGATGATCTTAAACGCTTTTCCAACCTAAATGATTCTATTCTATCCTATTCCATACATTAAACAAGTAGGGAATACATACTACATCCATACCTTCGAAAAACACTTTAATACAAGGTTCTAATAATAAACATTCTCTGCAATACAGCTATCAAAATGTAACTTCTTTATAAAAAAAAATGCAGGTCCAAATTTAAGCTGGACTTAAGTGTCTTCTGCTGTGCCCTCTGCCATCACCCGGTGCACTGACACAAAATGATCAAAGGCAGATTTGATGATGAAACGCAAGTAAGTGGCCTGGAATTCAGGAAGCTGCAGAAGGAATAAAAAATTGTTATTGCATTCTCTGTAGTAACAAAACTGCCAAACAACATTTGCAGAAGCTTGTTAGACAGAAGGCTCTAGATATTTCTATGTCTGTTTTCAAACTGCACATAAATCAAGCTCTTTGGTAACATCTAGCCAGCTTCAGAGTTTCTTCAGATAACAGCAATTCCAAAAAGTCCCATCACTCCTGTATTCTGCAGCCTTAAAGGCAACAATTGGAGGAGGAAAGATTGCCACACTTCTGGAAAGCCCTTCCACACAGTCAGGAGCACTAGGCAGGTGCAATTTCATACCATAATCTACAAAGGAGCAGCTGGGAAGTGCAATTTCATACCTCGATCTACACATTCCTCTCTCTAACACCAACTGAGAAATAATCGTAAATAAACACATTTGTGTTTTTTATGGTTTCTCCCCACTTAGTCCAGGCATCCCACTACTGATGTACACTGTAAATACTCACTGGAAATTCTTCCATTTGAAGCTGGCCTTCTGTGTGTTGCAGATCTAGAAAACATATTTTAAAGCCAATAATGAAGAATCATGTCCAATGCTATGAAAAGTTTTCACTGGACTCAGAGTTGAAGTGAAATGAAGGGCTATGAATTTACACTGCATACAGAAATTGTTCTTTTTTATTTTTACAAGGCGATTTAAGAGAACAAATACTTTTTTTCAATATCCCAGTATATATATGTCCTACTCATTACACTGTGTTACAAAATGTCACCCAAGAGGCATTAAAACCCCCAAACAACGCAGGAAATGGCACTCTATTATACTATGTAAGCCTGTTTTTAATTTTTGGAACATAAAGTGCACAAGTAGTGCTTTTAGCCCTTATACAGCATTTTACTCTCCAAACTGCTACAGAGACCAGCAGTGTTCATATAAAAATCACTTAAACGTGGCTATTACATTAATGTCTAATAAAATAATCATCAAGCCCACTTTACTCAACAAATAGATGTGGGTTTGAAATGATTCATTGAAAAAGACCAACATTATTCCAACAAAATCCCTGTTGCTTCAGCTTCAGAGTCTCACCTTTTTCAATGCACTGTTCAAAATCCACGGGGTCTTCAGATACACTTCTTTCAATCCTTAAGGTTCGCACTAAATATATATATAAATTTGAGATATCATTACAAGTTCTGATTCATTATTGATAATGGTATTTATTCCATCACTTTCCACGCACACAGCACTTTAAAAGCATTAACTACCCATTCTTCTGCTAACTTATGGAGGTTGTGGACGTGAAAGATGATTGCTTTGTGAAGTTACATCTTTACAAATCTGTTAAAAAGTGGCTATTTACAGACCATGACACTACTCTGAGAATTTTCATAAAGGCACAGGCACACATTTTAATGTAGCACGTATTACCTACTGCAAGACACAAAGTCTTACCCAAATAACACTGGATGGCGACTTTGCTGATTTTTACACATTTGGGAAAACCAATAATGAACTCCTGTGGGAACATGCCTGTCGTTGTCCAAAATGTTTCAGGATTCCTGTGGAGAGAACAGGACAGAACCCTCACCTGCAGCTTTCCACCTGTAACCATGCTAAAAGAGATTTATCACAGAAAAATATGGAGGGGGAAGGAAGGGAAGGAGAAGAAGAAGGAAAGGGGGGAAAGGAAAAGGGAAAGG
>JAWWEW010000006.1:4823629-4896339 GCA_035583185.1 Anabacerthia variegaticeps | reverse complement strand
CCCCCCCCCCCCCCCCCCCCCCCCCCCCCCCCCCCCCCCCCCCCCCCCCCCCCCCCCCCCCCCCCCCCCCCCAAGGAGGGGAGGGCAATGAAGGGGAAGGCTTTTCATTCGGCGCGTTCTCAGCCCTGTGAGGCGATGCGGTGGGGCAGCTCCCTGAGGCGTGTGTACCCCTCCCTCCCCGAGCAGGCTGTGCCCCCGGGCGGCACCACAGCGCCCGCACACCGCCCCGGGACGGGGGTTCGGTGCAGAAGGTAAGGGGGGAGCCGGGGCCGGGTGCGGGGCTGTGTGCGGGGGAGCCGCTGCCGTGCCCCGCCCGGGCCCTCACCCGTCCGACACGCTCTCGGCGGGGTGCTCGGCGTCGCTGGAGGTGGCCAGGACGAGCGCGGCCCCGGCCGAGCTCCGGCACCAGTCGGCGGCTCCCATGGCCGCGGGGCCGGCACCCCGGGCAGGGATCCCCCGCTCCCACTGCTGCCGCCGCTCCCGCCGTGCCCCGCTCCGCCCCGCCCCGCTCCCCGCCCGGCCCGGGCCCGGCCCCGCCCGCGGGCGCTGCGGGACGGGCGGCGGGAGCGCCGAGAGCCGGCCCGGCTGGCGGGGCGGCCCCGACCGGGGCAGGTGAGTGAGGGCCGGGCGGGGGTCCGGGGGGCAGCAGGGGGCCTCGCCTCGCTGCCCGGGTCGGATGGGGACCCTTCCCTTTGAGCGCCTTCCCCCTGTGCCCCTTCCCCCTGTGTCCCTTCCCCTTGCTCCCCTTGGGGCTGCCCCCGCTCACGGCCCGCTCGTCCCTTCACAGACTCCGCTCCCCTCACAGACCCCTCTCTCCTCACAGACCCTCATCCCCTCACAGACCTCGCTCCCCTCACAGACCCCTCTCTCCTCACAGACCCTCATCCCTTCACAGACTCCGCTCCCCTCACAGACCCCTCTCTCCTCACAGACCTTCATCCCCTCACAGACCCCTCACAGCCCCCAGTCCCCTCACAGTCCCCTCACAGACCCCTCACAGACCCCAATCCCCTCACAGACCCCTTTCCCCTCACAGACCCTTCCCACCGCAGCCCTCGATGTCCCTCCGGGCCAGACCCGAGCCTGCCGCCTCCCCCCCCCGTCCATCCCTTCAGCACCCCCGATCTCCCCCAGCCCCTCAGGGCAGGAGCTGAGGGGATCCCCTGCCCCCCTCCGGGACCCCCTCACAAACCAGAGCCCCCCGGCTGGGGAAGGGGCACTGGGAGATGCCCTCCCTCCCAGGGAGGCAGGTTCCAGCAGGCTCCATTGCCCTGCTGCAGTCAGCCATGTGCCCTCCTCCTCCTCTTCCTCCTCCTCCTCCTCCCCCCTCCTGCAGCAGATCCAGGCCTGGGTGTGGGGCCACTTCCCACAGAGCCCCGGCCCCTCTCCTGCGGCCCCTGCAGGACTGGGGTGCTGCCCTGGCCCTCTCAGCCAGCCCGGGGCTCAGCCCCCCTTGGCTGGGGTCTGTGCTTTGGTGGCATCCAGCCCACAGCCCTGCTCTACACAGCCTGCCCTCCTGCCACTGCAGGATACGTGGCCGTGCTCGGGGCTCTAAGGGGAGCTGACAGGTTTGGGGGCTTCCCTGAGTCGTGGTTTCCTCTGTGGCTCTTCTTCACCTCTCTGTGGTTTGTTTTTGCAGAGCTGGTCGAGGGGAATGTCTTACTGTCTCCACTCAGAAAGCCATTTGGATACTGGGCCAATATACGTGCGTGAAAATGGGAAGCTGCACGTGGTAAATCAGGGTGCAGGCGGCATACAGGATGTCACTCCCAAAACAAGACCTTTTAGGCTGTTTTCCAGAAGTTTTTCAGTGGAGCTTTGCATGAACAGGGAGGACGATAGGGCAAGGAGGCAGAGGACTGATCATTTCATCTTCACGTACACCAAGGAGGGGAACCTCCGCTACTCGGCCAAGTCTCTCTTCAGCCTAGTGCTGGGTTACATTTCTGACAATGTTGATCACATTGACTCGTTGATTGGTTTCCCAGAGCAGATTGCTGAAAAGCTCTTTTCAGCAGCAGAAGCAAGGCAAAAGTTCACAGAGCCAGTGACGGGACTGAGAGCTCTACAGAAGTTTACTGAAGCCTATGGCAGTTTGGTGCTATGTTCATTGTGCTTGCGGAATAGGTAAGTGTGTTCACTTCCAAGTTTCCCTTAAATTAAACAAAAGAATCTCTTGGGCTTATAACACCACCTAATTTTACTGAAACACCCTGAGCCTTATCTGATTCTTCTGCTTGCTTTTTTGTCCCATCCCTTTCCTACAAGTGCAACTGCTGGTTTCATTCTAAGGTACAAATCCTAGAATATACAGAAAACTACAAAGGTAACACAGGTAACAGACTCCATCTGTGTTAACTAACAGGGGATCTTATGTGGAGGATTAAACCAGCAACTATTTTTAAACAATCAATTACATAGCAATCCATGTGTTTAATGCCTTCTCAGGCATTTCATGGGATGTTTTTGTAATTGCTGTTTAAAAGCATTTCAACATACTTAGCTGACTGTACAGATAAAATACACCCTTTCAAACTGGGTTTGTTTACTATAAGCTTGCTGTCCTGTCTCATTTTGAGGGCTCAGAAAAATATAATCTTGTAGGTAAGTTGTAGGTTTATTATGGTTCTCATCCCCATATTGAATGTGCTTTAGTGAGATCCTGTTTAGAGTCCAGGATTAGTTTTTCCATCTTCTCAATGTCCACGTCTTTCACGGAAACAGTCTTGCCAAGCTTAAAACTGGATTATGTTTTTAAAGCCTTGCTCCTACTGAAGCCTTTCCCACTAATATAACTAGTCTCTTCCATCTCTACACTTGAAAAAGGGATGGTTTATCCAGTTTAAAATCAAAGTACAGGCATATTCATCTGAAGTGCCAAGGGTGTTCTGAACACAGTAGGAATGTTTGAGTAGAAGTCAATTATCCTTTGTTTCATCCTTTAAACCTACTCCCTTTTTATCTCTAGCACAGGTAATTTTATGGGCTTAATTCAGAAATTAAGCTACTTCTGGCATCTTTTGCCATTACAGAAAGCTGAGTTAAGTATCGAGTGTTTGAAATCCAGGGAGTAAGGCATTAAGGCATTTTCTGATGAATTTTATTTCTAAAGAAGTCCACTCTTCTCTCTCAAGAACCGGCTTGTGCTCTGACTGTACGTAGTGTCTTCTGCATAGCAGAACTGCACAGCAAAGGGACTTAAACTGGGAGGATATCGAGGTCCCCTTATTTGCATGGACAAAGAGGTGTTCCTTGAGGGATCAAACTAGTCAGCACCCTGTCGTTTAAGCAGTGAAGATGCTGACCTCGGGGTCTGTCTTGCTGTGGGGAATATAAGGTAAATTCAGGAGAGATTAGTGAATTTGGAGCTTGTCTTGCCACAGGGGCAGTCAGAGGTAACTGCAGGGGAGGTGTTGATGGCTACGTGCTTATTACTGCATACTCATGCCTGCCATTCTTTAGTGGTTTGTTCCCATCCCTAAACCTCCTACTGAATAGCTCCAGCACAGATGTTTGTGTGGCTGTGGAGTGAATCAGATCAGGGAACCAGCACAGCTAAAAATATAACCCCCTGAGTAACTGCTGCCGGGGCTGTAGGCACAGCTCTGGCTAGTCCTGGACTTTTATCCCTAGTCAAGTATTATAGACAAAAAGTAAAATGTTCCCATTTGCCAACCTATCCTGTATTCACAGTAGATTTTAAGCGTGGATGGATGGGGGTTTGTCTACACCCTTCCAAGACACAGAGGAACAGCAGTTTGTGAAGTTATTTATGATAAACTGGGGTATCTGTTTTGCATTATTCTGAAATAATACAGCAATAATCTGTAAAGAATTTCCTAACTGTGATGTTTGCAAGTTGAAGTCTTGTTAGTCCAATATTTTGGATCAAAGCAAAACCACGACACTGATTTAAGGGGACGACTGGGAATTCAGACATACTGTGTACCATCTGCACATAAAAAAGTACTTAATGCAGTTTTTGCCTAATTTCTGTCAATTTTCACATAGGTACTTGCCAGAAACAACTGCATTATGCTTGTGACACTTGGGGATATAGAAACCTTTATGTTCTTGGGCACTGACAGCTTTTTTTCCTCTTTACAGATACCTGGTTATCTCTGAAAAGCTAGAAGAAATTAAGTCTTTCCGGGAGCTGACATGTTTGGATCTCTCCTGCTGTAAACTTGGAGATGAGCACGAGCTGCTGGAACACCTCACCAAAGAGAGCCTGTCCAGGTACCAATTTCTTGACACACAGCTGAAAATGACACTTTCTTTCCCTATTGCTGAGCAGTTCAAAAGAATCAGGCCGTGACTTTAAAGGGAAGTTTCACAGGCTGCAGTGTGTAAGATTTTGGTTATTCATAAAAGCTGTTCTTGAGGTAAACAAAATACAGAGTACATTGTACACAAAGCACATACTGAATCAGAAAAAGGCCCAAAAATATGCATGATAATTTACTGTCTCGTGTTTTTAAATCAACTTTTTATAATTTTCATTGGTCGAGTAGAAAAAGTACGTTGGAACAGTTTTACACTTTCATTTCCTTTTTTAAGAGGGAACTTCATCAGCCAAATTTTTAACAACCCTCCCCAGTGTTCCAGGTAAAAGATTTCTGCAAGTAGGAGGTTGACTATTTTGTTAATTAACATCTAAGTACAATAACATTTTAAATTTTGTTTGACACTGAAGATTAAAAAGTAGGAAAATTTGGAAATCAGTAGACAGGATGACTGCTAATTCGAGGATATTACCATAAGGTTTTGCTGTATTTTGCATCAAGGTTTTGTCTTGAAGTGCTCTGGACAATGTTTTAGTGTGATGTTTTTCCCTGAGTTTTGTTAATCTATGTTATAATACCTCATTATTTTCTTTAAATCGTTGCTGCATGTCTTATCAAATCTATCCTCTCTCATTTTGCCAAGAATTTTTCTTCGTTTTGAGTGCATTTGAGTTTGGCAGCCTTGGTTTAAAGAACTTCAGGGTATAAAGAACCTTATTGTCTCTGTTAGCAAATGTTTGGCTCTAGCATCAGTTTGTTACTGGAGCTCTGGGAATAGCTGCTCAAGTAGTGCTTCTGTTGAGCTACCAGGGAAAATACAGAGATATTTGTTAGTGCCACTAACCCAGGCTCCGTTCTTAGTGCTTTTTACTAGCATT
Source organism: Anabacerthia variegaticeps (assembly GCA_035583185.1). Lineage (NCBI taxonomy): Eukaryota > Metazoa > Chordata > Aves > Passeriformes > Furnariidae > Anabacerthia > Anabacerthia variegaticeps. Next base: position 4,891,175 of record JAWWEW010000006.1, on the reverse strand, counting down.
AACAAAGCAAACTGAAGGGTGGGCACAGGATGACCCCAGCCTTTTTACAGGGAGTTTTAGGACATTTTACTAAACTATCTAAAGTAGTGACCATAACCTACATGTTTGTGTCTCCTACCAGTGTAAAACAGCTTCTCCTGAAAGACAACTCTCTGTCCGATGCCGGCCTTCGCAGGATGACGGCGCCCGTCCGTGTGCTGAAAAAGGGGCTGGAGAACCTGCTGGTATTAGACTTGTCTTGTAAGTGCTTCGTGGGTTTGTATCGGAAGCAACCTCTGTCCTTTCTGATAAACAATTTATCCTCCTTAGTGTTGAAGGAACACAACTAATTTGTTGGTTCCCATAAGCCAAGTACTCAACCACAGTTTTCACCAACAGAAGGCTCAGGTCATACCTGGAGTCTCAGCCACTTGCTATTTGCATAAATATTTTTAACAGTTTGAGACTTGGTATTGTAAATATTTGTATTTTGATCACCGGAGGGGAAAAGTCAGTATTTGACTTGAAATATACTGAGAAAAAAAGGCTAACCCCCCCTTGTTTCAATATTAGTTTTTGGAATACTTTCTTGGTATCCTGATCTTTTTCTCCATCATGTAACTTAATTAACTTTACTTGACCTTGCAGGTAACCCTAAAATCACAGATGTGGGAATTGGATACCTTCTTTCTTTCAAGAAATTGAATTGTTTGGACATTTCTGGCACAGGTCTCAAGGTAAAAGCCCTCTGCCTAAGTTTACTGGGCAAGTATAATAAATGTTCCTGCCCTCTGACTGCTTTATTTCCCTTTTCCCCAGGACGTTGATGCTGTCATTAAGCGGATTCAAATGCAGATAGGCCTGGTTCACTCAAAAGTGCCTCTGAAAGAATTTGATCATAGTAATTGCAAAACAGAGGGATGGGCAGAGCAGGTAAGAGGGGGTTAAGTCTGTTTTACTCTCTAGGAATTTGCCATACCAAGTTTGAAATTGCTGGATAGGAAACAATAAGGGATGGAGTTCTTTCCAATGGTGTTTCTGTAAATTTTACAAGAACCATTTTAACTCCTTCCAATGCTCTTTCAGACAGTTCTGCAGTGGGAACAGGCAGTCATGGAGGCCATCAAGCCACAGGACAACTTGGGATCCAGAACAGCAACTCTGCGCTTCTGTAAGTAACTGCATGGAAACCACAGAGTGGACTTGTTTTCTTTTCTACAAGGAATATTTCTATAATTCTTCCAGGTTTTTTTAGTACAAATAACATCCTGGATATGCAATTTTAGCACTTGTGTAACTGCATTACAATGTGCTCGAGTTTTTTCATTTATTGTAGACTGCTGGATAATTCAAGTACAGCGTGGCAGCATGCTTGGGGCAACACATGGCAACGGAGTTTTCTCTTTAAAATCAGGAGTCCAAACTATAAATGTTGTTTTTCCCTCTGTACGTTTCAGCAGTCAGTATTCCAGGTTGGCTTGGCCAAAACAATTTGCACCAAAATATGCATTTTACAGTATAATTCTGGTTTTCCCCAAAATTTGAACTTTTCTTTTTTTTTCCCCTTGCAGATGGCAAGACACACAGAATGGAGGAAGTAGTCAAATGCACACTGGTGGAGGCAGAAACAAAAGCATCTGGAAACTTGCAGTTTTATAAGGAAAAAGTTCAAAATTGCCATTTACCTTTGAAAAAGGAGGTTGCGGGAAGCCACGAATTAAAGAACAATAGAAAAAGAGCTTTGGCTGAACAAGAGAGAGAAAGGACTTCCAAACAGAAGCATCTGTGCCTCACTGTGGAGGACTGGGATTTGTTAAATACCTACTGAGTCAGAGAGAAGTGGGTCTTTTGTTTGTTGTTTTCTTGCTGATGACAGGATTTAGAGATACTGAGAGGGAGTAACAAAGACGACCAGTACTGTTAAATCTGGTTGCTGTGCCATGCTTGTGGGTTAACCTGTGCTTGGGGAGGGGTAGAGACAAGAAGGTTGATGATACTACTGTATATTTTCAATACATAATAATTTTTGCAAATAAAGTTTTTGTTGTCATCCTTAAGTAATTCTTCTGATGTAGGTATTATTCACAAAAACAGCTGGTCCTATCCCTGCTCCTCTGCTGCTTCCCAAGGGGCAGGAGACTGATCACTGCAGCTCATCTGTGCTTGTGCAGAGCCCTGGGATGTTAATACTGCTGCTAGAACAGAAACCTCAGCCTGAAAGCACCAGGCTGTGCTGATGGAGCTGTGACAGGGAAGGAGCAGAGAGGGTAAGCACAAGCCTCTGGGAAGGGGTTAGTGGCAGTAACCCCTTGCTAACAGGTACTGCAGAAGGCAAAGTGGAACAGAAATTCCCTTCCTCTCTCGTTTTACCCCAGGAAATGAGCTGGAATGGGGTTACTGTAGAGATTAGGCTCTACAGTTGTAATATATTCTCCCTTGCAAGCAAATTCACTGCATTTTAGAGCATTCTGTGGTTTAAAACCCATTCTCAGTATGTCTGCAATACACTTACCATACTTCTCCATCTGCAAACATTTAGGGGCATTTATAATTCAAATATGAATTACACATATTAGCTGTAAAAGCCCTATATACTGAGACCTATTCTGTGTTGGTCTGTACAGCAGTAATGCCACAGGTAGCTGTTTATCATTCAATTCCTGCCTTGAGGGTTTATATCAAAACTGGCTGAGGTGCACAGTGCCCATGAGTTGGGCACTGCGAACATCATTGTGCTCTTAGGCCTTAAAGGGCCAAGAATTTACTCCAGGTTTCCTCTTCTAGTGCCTGTTTAGAGGGTATCTTCCTTTTACACTGTTGTTTACCATAATTCAACAACAAGAAAAGCAGCACATCCTTGGAAATCATCCTTGGCTAAAAAAAATGAACTTCACCTCGAAAATACATAAAGAGCAAACCCCCTTTCTCTGTTCTTACTGCTGAATTCCTCAAAAAAAAGACTACACACAAACAAAACAGGCATACTTGCCTTCAAATCCTACTTCTTTTTCCCCAGAAACTCAAGGCTATTAATAGCTCCCACTGACGGCTACATCAGCGCTCTGCCACACAAGTAATGGCACAAACAGTGACTCAAAGCAGGGAGGAAGGTGGCTGTGGTGCTCCTGTGCAATCCTGCCCCTGCTGTAATGGCCACCATGGAATTTTTGGCCAGCCTTCCCACCACTAGAGATCTGCTACTCTGACCATGCAGAGGTGCACAGTTTTTTTACCAGCTGAGCATAAGGATTCCGCTGTTTTTTCAAAAAGCTGCTAAGTTCAGTTACTACTAACTACAGTTGTTCTGTTATCCATATACAGCTCCTGTCATGAGGGAAGAGATTTTTCTCCCCCCCTCCTGAGAAAGAAGCTCCTCTTCCTCAGGAAGAAGAGGCTATCCCTCTGAATCACCCCTCTGAGCACAGATGCTGCAAGACTTCCTCAGTGGCTGCTCCAGAACATACTTTGGGGTAACAAGAGGAACAACAGCAACTACAATAAGCCCCGCTTTATTTACCAACCCTAACCCTGCCTTCTTGAGGCATTAGGTGTTTGTGACTCTCCAGTAAAATACGCACTTCCATTACAGGCTTTGGTCGAGGCTGGAAGCTCCAAATCTCTCTCCCTGCACTGGGATAACATTTGACAGGCACAGAGGAAACAAGCCATCCACCCTGCCCAGGCCTGGAGGGGACAGGTCAGTAAATGCACCCTTAAAGTTTCCCCATGCAGAGTTTTGCCATCTCATTCCAGGTTAAGTATGAGTCACAATACTGTAAAGCTATTTATAAAAGAGCTCTCAGATCTCCAGCTGTATCCCAGTGACAGATGAGAAGCAACTTTCACCATTGATCCGAGTTATGGTGACATGCAGAGTTGCAGATCACAGGACAGAGAGGAAATGAGCAAACAGGATTTTATTTTTAAATATCTGTGACCTGGGGTGGCGATGGGAAAAAGCGCCTGATGTTTATTTTGGGCCTAGAAAAGTAAGTGCACTCACTGTAAATGTGGGTTTTTCTCAGAGACGATGTTTTAGACACAGATGAGATTTTGAAAGGAGCAGAGAAGACCACATCTTTCTTACATTTCAGTGTCATGTCCATACCTATATCCTGAGGACAGCTTTGAAGGCTTGGCTGCCTGATCCTGCCGTGCTGGCAGAGGAACAAAACAAGCAGCAAACAGATCCAGTGTCATCCCACTCTGCCCTGGGAGCAGCACTTGGTTTTCTGCTGCTCTTTGCTCCAAGGCTGTGACTTCTCTTTCCTCCTTTCTTTCAGTGAAACATATCCCAGCTCCATGGTTGTTCTCAACCTGCTAAGCTGCCACTCCAGGACTGTGCAGCCCTGAGAGAAGTGCAGTTTATCTACATGCTGGTTCCCTGCTCTGGCTTGCAGGGACAGTGACACGGTCACAGGCGCAGTGATTTACCCCCACAAACCCTGAAACCTCTCTACTTCAATTTTCCTTGCCATTGTGCTCTCCACGTTGGCCTCTGTGGTTTGAGAAGAGGGCAGGAGGTGGCCTGAGCAGCAGCTCCCCACGGTGTCACCCTCAGCACAGCGTTCCCAAGGAAGTGCCCCAGGAGCATCGACACAGAGACCTCAAAGCTGCTGCTGGAACCCCCTGCAGATGTGTTTTGAATGCAAATAGAGGCTTCTCCTCCTGCCTGTGCCTGCAAAGGCACCAGCATGTCCATACAGGAGACACCCCTGGCCCAGGGCTGCCCAGACACCATGTCTGTGCTGGCAGCGGCCGATGAGTCTCCAGTAGCTGCACACCATTGAGTCAATGCTGCAAGGTAGTAGAAGCCCATGTAGAAAGTGCTCACCTTCACATGACAGGAGAATCCCTGGGGGTGTCCCACAGCCAGTGCCCAGCCTGCAGCGTGGGCTGCCACGTGCCCTTGGCCCCTCTTCAGTGTCACTGCGCTGCTGCTGAGCATTTGCTTGGGTTGGAGCTTCTCAAGGGGGTGAGAGAGCAGGAGGCCAGCAAGGCTCAAAGGTGACAGTGGTGGAAGCACCCTGCTGTCTGCAGCACTGATGGGTGCCAGGCCCTCAGGGCCTGCAGACGTACTCGTCAGACCAGCTGAGGCAGTGCTGGATGCCATCCTGGCACAGCCTCCTGGGGATGCAGGAACAGTACTCGTAGTGCACAGGGATGCAGCTCCACCATTCCCACCCACACGGGGGACAGGAGGCCACTGGGAAGGATGGAAAACAAGGAACTGAAATGCTTCTGCTGCACTGACTCCTTCTCTCCTTTATTACATGGGTAAAACCCTTCACCTTCAGCAGAAAAGCCACTGGTGATGACCCTGTGACTGTGAACCCACCAAAGAAGACACTACCTTGGTGCTACTTGTGGGACACAACCCAGGAGTGTGACATTGCAAAGACCTTCATGGCAGGAACAACAATCTGCAATTCTTTTTGTTGTTGTCCAAAACCAGGGGGGTGACTTAGGAACAAACCTGCTGTTCGTTTTAGCAAGAGGGGTGTAGAGATGGCTTTGAAGCTGCTGAGGCTCAGCCCCTCCCAGCTCAGACATACCCACCTCCTGACCAGCTACCAGATGTCAGTTTGAGTGGTCACTACTGCCTGTGCATCATGGTGAAACTGCTCCACATCAGGAAGCCACAGAGGAGAAGCAACTTTTGGGACTGGGAGCACACCATGGAACCTTTCCCATCTCAGTTGCCACCAGGCTTTGACACAACCTTTGGCAGCTGGTGGGATGGAGCCTGCCTGGTTCATATTCACATCCTCTCCCAGCTATTTTGTGTTTTAGTGGTGGATACCAGCCTCCAGGTGTTTCCAGCAGCATCCCTGAGCACCACACCTGTACAAACTATTGCAATCCACGAGCAGAAAAGACCTGTTGCCCACCAGTAACCAGAAGAGAGACTTACAGCTCCCCGTCTCGTCAGAGCAGTCTCCGCAGTCGTTCATCCCGTCACACCTCTGATCAGCATAGACCCAGGATCTGTGGTTACTGCAGAGGAAAACCAGGTATCCTGGGAGGCTGTGGGGCAGGTCACCTGCAAGGGTGGACACACAGGACATGCATAACTCCAGTGGGCACAGACAGACTGGCTGAGATGGGGATGGCAGCCACCAAGGGCTGCTGTCACAGGGGGTCAGTCAGTCCTTCCCTCTGCAGTGTCAGGGCACGAACGGTGCCACAGATGGGGAAGCTGGGGTTGGAGAGGGAAAGGGATGCTTGTGGCTGAGCCAGAAGCAGAGTCAGGGTGCCCCAGGCTTCTGCTTTCAAGAGGGTTTTTCCCGGGGTGGCTGGACAATAAATTACCCATGCAGGCATACAGCTTCACCAGTGGAGGAAAACTGCATCATGGCTTAAAAAAACCCCTAGGAAGATCAGAGGAGCTCGGAATCTTTGATTCCCGGCACGCCCACTGGGTTTTGGGCAGTGCCATCTCTCAGCATTTGGCCTACAAAGGATCTACCAGGCTTATCTGCTCAGAAGCACAGAACAGGATTAGAGGAACACCGGCTGCTCTGCCTCACAACAGGAAGGCCAGTGAGGGGGGATGGTCACAGCAAAACCACTCACCACAGAGCTTCTCCTGCTCATCCTCTCCGTTCCTGCAGTGGCTGGCTCTGTCACAGACCCAGCTGGCCGGGATGCAGGTCACTCTGTCATCACACAAGAAGCCTGTCTGGTTACTGGGGGCTGTGCAGAAGCGGTTCACTGAGGGGAAAGCAAGAAATCCTTTACTTTCCAGCATTTTTAAGATATGAGAAACAGATCAAGGGGAATAACAGGGGATTTCTGAAATTCATTTGTTGTTCTGGAAATAAGGGTCTAGGATTAACCTCTGGTAGACTTATGGCAGAGTGTGAAAGCTATACCAATAGTGTGAAGCATGGTGGTGCCACCCAGTTACCCCAGCCCCATGGAGCAGGACAGTGGAGCCAAGGAATGGCTGGCACAGCCCCAAATCACCCTGCCTGTCCCTTCCCTTCCTCCTGGTCTGCCCTGAAAACCACCACTTTCACACATGATGTGATGGGCTTGAGGGCTGTTCTCACGCAGCATCAGTCCTGCCTCCCCTACCAAAAAAATAACAACTCTTGGGGTACAAAACCTGGTGCCCATGGCAGGAGTCCCAGAGCCACCCCCAAGCCTGCGGCAGCCATGAGGATGAGCAGTGCCATGGCAGAGATGCAGATCCATCTCCTTGTGCAGCCAGTGCAGGTACCACATGGATGGCAGGGCTCTGGTGGGAGGCAAGAACAAGAGGTGAGGGAGTGGAGAAGGGTCCAGCAGGGTTGAGGGCAGGTTTGGGGTGTTTTGGAGGGGAACAGTGCAGAGACATGAGGGCTGATGTTTAGGGGGCTCTGCGTGTGGACTAGTGGGGGCCGCTGGGGTTTAGGGGTTGATGGTTGAGTTTTAATAGCCAAATTCCAACATTAAACACCTCCTCACAGGGAATTTTGCTGCCTGCAGTGTGGAATGACTCATGCTGCAGTTCCAGAGCACTGGGATTGAACGGGACGAACGCCACGTTTCCGTCGGAGCTGATCCAGTGGACCGGGATGCAGAAGGGTGGAGAGGGCCAAGCCCTTGCCCAACCCTGTGGGACAGCAGTGCCACTGAGCCACAGGGCAGGTTGGTGTAAAGCTGGGGTAGGTGCCCTCTCAGAGCCCACACAAAACTCCTCAGGAGATAAAATTTCACTTTACAGCAGTTCAGGCTTTCTGCCCCAACAAATGTGCTGGGCTTTCTCCTGCAGAATGAGACTGGATTATCAGCTCAAAATGGTGGGAAGGGCCCAAAGAGTTGCCCTTTCCCTCCCCAAAGACATCTCCAGGCACAGGAACCTTCCAGGGACTGCAGCTTTCAGAAAGTCACATACAGAAATCAAACCAAATGCAGAAATTAAAGGCCAAACCCCCAGTCATTGCAAGACAATGGCAGCACAAGTAGGAGTGATAACAGTCCTCCACCCTCACCTCAGCAACTTGCTTTGCCTCTAAAACAAAAGGGTATTTTCTTACATTCCTTCGTGTTTCCAGACCAACAGCAAAAACTCTTAATGTGCTCATCTCAGAAACACGCAACAACCCTCCTGTATGAATTGATTTTGGTATATCTGAACTTAAGAGTTTTAATTAGATTCTAAAAAACTTGTAAGAACTCAGAACTTTTAAGGCAGAATTTGTCCTGGCTGTGCTTTGTGTTTTAGTTGTTGTGCTGTTCAGATTCAAGTGGAGGCCTTTCCTCAGAACAGCAAAGGAATCCTGGCTGCAGCCACCTCTGCCACACTCTGGTGGGAACCAAACACAGAAGATTTCAGCTCAGAAAACAGGGTGAATTACAGCGTTTCTGTGTCTACAAAACAACCCTCAGCAGAAAGCACAACAGTTCCAAACAGGCACGAGTGTAAAATAATGGCAGTGATGAAATGTTGCAACCTGACCTACAGGTTTGCTATTGATTCTGTTTGATTTCACCTTCTCCTCCTAAATATGGACAATATTTGCTGAAGTTTGCCTATTAAGACATATAGGAAGCCCACAGCAAGCTCATTATGAGTCTTTCTGTGACAGACAAGGACCACTTATCTTGCTACTATACCATATGACTGCCAACTCCAGGACAACACAGAACAGCTAAAGTTTATTAATTTTATACCCTGGATGTTTTACTACACAGAAGGGGGAGAAAATCAGACCCACCAAACCATAAATATTGGTGGTATTTTACATTACATAGATAGCTTCAATTGGTTTATACTTTAATACTAAAGTGAAGCTCTGCATTTTATTCATTACCTCTTTTTCCAGAGAAGGACTTTGTTGAACCACAAGTAGCTACATCACCATTTCTCTAGAAGGAAAGGGATAGAACACTGTTTACAGAAGCAGCACACAGCAGCCACACAAGCTTTGCCTTTCAAGTGCCCACACCACCTTACCCAGGAACACATCATGTACTCCTTTATTGTCACATACAAGCAAAAATTGTCTCGGTGGAAACGTGGCCAAGATTTAATTCCCAAACCAATCAATAAGATCACCTTTTAAACCTTAATTACCCAAGTCCAGAGCTTTATATCAACACTTTTGTATCAAATTAAGTAGGAACTACTCAAAATCTCACAAAAGCAGTGATAAAGAGGTCAAGGCAAGCAACGCTATCAAGAACACATGTACTCTGGGGAACAGCTGCATATGAGGTTTTTCTGAAGGAGGACTGTACCTGAGGGTGAGTTTTGTTCATGATTTCCAGAGCTACAGCCCTCAAAGGACTGCAGGGAGCTTTCTGCACCTCAGCAGGAGCGATGTTACCAGGATACAATCCCAACAGAGGCAGGAAGGCAAGGAGCACACTGCTGCCTGTGCAGGCAAAACAGGAGGGACAGGAAGGGCAGTGCTCAGACTGTGCCTCAGCTCCGGTTGAAAGCACACTTTGTGGCTGGCTTCTCGTTCCTCATGGCTCCACCTTGGTTTCACAACAGGGCATTTAGGCAATTCATAAAGGGCAGGGACATTCTGGGTGACAAGAACCCCACTGCCACCCCTGGTGCCAGTTTGGAAGGTGAACACCCACCTCCAGCTGATGCAGACACCGTTTACCCCGGTGCTGGTCAGGGAGAACCCCCTCCATGATGAAAGATTGAGGGAAGAGAGTCTGATCATCTTCATGCAAGTCTCCTTTCCCCCCACCTCCTTCCCAAGACAGAGCTGACACGCTGACCTCGTGGCAGCAGCAGCCCAGGCTCCTGCCAGAAGATCAGATCTCAGGAGAGCTGTGCAGGATACAACCATCTGGAAGAGCTTCTCTGCTTGGGCAACAAGCACAGGCATAGAAAATCCTCCAGGGTCCTCTTTTGCTTTTGTACTTGGTTTTCCAGGCGTGCAGTAAGTCTGAGTGGCTCAGCCTGCAGCAAACACAAACTTACAAATAGGTTACAGCTTTCTAAACTGGCTGCAGGGCTTGGCCCAGCACACACAGAGGGGAGTTTTGCAGCTTCAGGGATGCAGCTTTGCCATGGGGGCAATGGGCAGAAAAAGCACCAGCATGAAGGTGTTTGAAGAGCCCATGTTCTTCTTGCTTGCAGGAGGATCCAGAGGGCTCAAGTGCTTCCAAATTGTTGCCATTCCTGTCAGACTAATGTCAGACTAAGGGTGTCTTAAATTCTGTATCTCTCGCTTTTTAAAGAGGAAGTTTTAGTTTCTAATCACACTTCACCATGACTATTTTGAGCCTTTAGAAAGCTTATTAGGTGATTGTAAGTTTGCTAAAAGTCCCATGTAAGAACCAGGTCAAGCAGGCCAGTTATGCATACCTGCAAAACAATCTATAATGAAGCATTTAAAATTTGGAGTAAACCCACTCTTAGAGGCAAATGTGCCTAAAGACTTGCCCAGGGAAGGGCAACAGAGCTGGGGAAGTCTCTAGAGCACAAATCTGAGGAGGAGCAGCTGAGGGAGCTGGGGGGGCTCAACCTGGAGAAAAGAAGGCTCAGGGGGGACCTTCTTGCTCTCTGCAACTCCCTGACAGGAGGGGGAACCCAGGGAGAGGGTCAGGCTCTGCTCCCAGGGAACAGGGACAGGACAAGAGGAAACAGCCTCAACTTGCACCAGGGAAGGTTTAAGTTGGGTAGCAGAAAAACTTTCTGCACAGAAAGGGTTGTCAGACATTGGCACAGGTTGCCCAGGGATTTAAAAAAGACATGTAGATGTGGCATTTGGGGACACCATTTAGTGGTGGAGATGGCAGTGCTGGGGGAACAGTTGGACTCAAGTCTTGGAGGTCTTTCCCAACCTAAACAATTCTGTGATTCCACCACCTGACACCCACCCCCTCCTTTCTCCTACAGCAGGATCATCAAGCTCAGCTGCAGCCAACGAGGCAGTTGGATTTTAGAGCAGTTATTCCATATCAAAAACTGTTTCTGGTTCAGAAAAACAAGTTTCTGACAGTGAGGTAAGAAACACAAGCAAGCACTTCTGAAGTTAAAAAAAGGGAAAAAAAAAATCTTGCTAAAGATCAGAGAAGCTGAAGAGGCAACACAGATCAAGATACCCAGTATGAAAGAAGGCTCTTAATTCTAGCACCTAAAAAGCCCCAATTCCCCCCACGTGTACCATGGCTATTTCTGCCAGCAGTGAAGCACACACTCTTGAGAGGGCTGCCTCATTTGTGTCAAGATGATTCCATTTTAAATCTGATACAGGTTCAGTTGAACACATGCATAAAGAGAATATAAAATGCTTTCCTCCCACAGTTTCAATAATTTAAGGCCCCTCATTTAAACAGTGGTTTTGAGCAGAGATCAAACCCAAATTGCAGCCTCTGAAAACAGAGATGTCAGGAAGTCAAACACTGAACAAAAAATGACATTTTGCAAAGTCAAATGCTGAGACAGCTTAAAGAGTCCATTTAGATTAGAAATCTTGAGAAACAGTTCAATTACTTGCTAGTATCTGATTTTAGTGAGGGAAGATCCTCTGACAAGAACTTACAACACATAAATTCCTCAGGCTCTGGCTGGCTCTGGATACAGCAGTGCCAAGTGCCAGAGTGCCACAGGCACAGAGCCTTCTGTGACCCAGCAGCACATTGCTGAATTGCTGGCTGCACTGCACAGATCCCTCGGCTGAAATGTCATTAAAAAGCAAACAAAAGACAAAACACCCAATGAAAGCACAAGTTGTTTGCTTAATTCAAGCCCGGGACTGTAAGCAATAAAAGTTTTGAAGAGAAAGTTCTGTGAAATCATCAGCGTAACAGAGGTTGTACTGTCCATGTTGGAACAGGCAAACAGCCACGTCTGCATGGAGCTGACTTATGTGGAATAGCAAAGGAAACATTTTAACAGACTTACAAACGTTTCCACGAGCTGTTCAGTCAGAAAAGCCTTCGAGGGAGTTCTGTATAATCAACAGAAAATGACAGAGTTGGACACCATGCTTTCTAGCCAGCATTCAAACACACTCAGAGACCTTAAAATAAATCACAGACACCCCCAACTTGCCAACACTGGGAACCAGCATGTAACAATCTCCTCAAAGAAAAGAACTGCAAAAAATAGATCAGAAGCATGAGGGACACTGTGAGTTGTTGCTGCTGTGCTAGTGAATCACACAGCAAAATCAGGTCACGTTGCCCGGGAGAGGAAGGCTGAGCCTGTTGTGGTCAATAATTAACCATGGCAAAAAGCTATATAGTCAACGTTTTCTAGACAGTCAATTTTATTTGTCTGCTCTCGTTTTTCAGGAATCAACTTGTTTCTGTAAATGAAGTTACAAGACCAGAATAGTTAAATCAAGAACAGAAAGTAGAATTTCTCAGAAAACACAGGCGCTAAACTTTACAAGCAATTTAAGACTTAAAGGCTAAAGTTTGACAAAATAATTGACCATGTTATGTTCCTCATGTGAAGGGGACAAGTCCATAAGTTTTGATGAAGTTTCCATCTTTCAGAAGCTGAGTTCTAGCCTACAACACTCACAAATGCTTTCCACCTCAAATATTGCCACACCGTAGAAAAAATATATTTCTGTTTTTGGAGACAGGGTTGTTTGTGCATGGACATTAACAAATACAAAAAATTCAGCAGATAATTTTATAATATTTTCTCTTAACTACAACAGAAAGTGCAACACTAAAAAGGCATCTCCTGCCTACTTAAAATTTCTTATACCTTTACAAAGCTAACTCTGAATGTACACATTACACCCTAAAACACACAAATAAGTGTCCTGGCAGAAGTATGGAAAGCATGCTTACAGCTTTTGTAAGCAAAAAGACACATAGCAAACACCAGTGGAAAGTGATTATGCCTGGAAACAAACATAAATTCATGTCTGAATCCTCACTACTAGCTGAAAACAAAATCCCATGACATTTGTTGATTCTGCAACTTTATTTGCATTTAAAGACTGGCTGCTAAGCTTCTCATCTGAAGAACCACCACAATCAAACAGGAGTTGCTACCTCTGTTAGAATTAGTCTATCGGATCCAATGGAGACTTATTTAAATTGCAGACTGATCCAGATTGACTTTTGTAGGAAGAGGTCCTGCTTCTTCATGTTCCTCAGTCTTGCATCTAACCACAACAAGTGCAGAAGGTGGGTATCTGCTCAGTTTTTGTTCATTCATGTATTCCAAATCTCCATAGATGCTCAGCTTCTGAAATATTTAAACAAGGTACTTTAGGATGAAGATTCTCCATACTGTGAATAAAAGGGATTTCACTATGCAGCTGCATTCTGGGTTCTGATGTCTGCAGCCCTGCCACACAAGCTAACCCAGGCTTTCTGTAACATCTGAAATTCACAGCTGGAACTAGACTTGCATCTAGACGTATTAAATCTGCCAGAAAAACAGCAGATTCAGTGCTTATGTAACAGCTCCTTTGATTTGCTGTTACATACTGTGAGCCAGGGCTCTCTGGGCACTAGGAAAGTGTCCCCTCTGATCAGACTCTGCACTCATCAACACTATGATATCACTGTTCTCACTACAGGTCCTCCTGGATTCAACCCATACTGGGTTCCACCTTCATCACCCAACCCTCAGAATAGCTTTATCCCCAGAGAAACTAGGATCAGACGCCTTTTGTTAGGAGTAATCTGAACGTTGTCAAGAAGAAAGAGCTCCAAACCAAAAGACACCTCATCTGGGCTATGGGCACCAGGAACGAGAAAGAATTTCTCAGCTATAAAATCACCATTTAAATAAACAAAATCGCTTTGCTAACCACGTCCTCAAAAACAAACAACCCTCTTTCTCATTGAACTTCCCCCAAATGTTTCTTAGTCTCTAGACAGCTGTAGCATAAAGGCAATGTAATGAATAAATTTAAAATATTGTAAGTTATACAAGGCAGTACCTCAGATGGAACATACTGCTCCACAGCTGTAGCTACAGTCGCACAACAAATCCAGAGCAGCACCAACACTGACAGGACAAGGGTAGTCGTTAAAATCCAACTGGAATTTCTGAAATGAGAAGAATGTTGCTGCATTTCATATACTGAATACAAGACAATGGACCTCTCAAAAGTCTGGCTCAATTTTGACTGCCGTTCCTGCCAATTCATTAGTCTTTTGCTCTTCCAGCTACACAGCCCACTGCAGACTCTGGGTTCTCTAATGCCTGTTTAGTGTCACAAAAGAGCTGCTGGATTCTATTACTGGGCCCCAAGCATCCTCCTGTTTACAGATTTAAAACCAGTTTTTTGTTGTGCATTTGGCATGCAACTCACTGATCCTTCATGTGTAAACTTCTAGGGAGAAAATAATTGGAATAAAGGAAAGAAGGATCAACATGCTGATCTTCAGCAAAGCTTTAATAAATATATACTGGGTATTTTCAGCCTGGAAATGAGACATATCATTGGCTTTGCATCAAACAATCCAAAACAAAATACTAAAGAAGTACTTTGCCCTGAAACACATCCAGAGCTAATGAACAGGCAAAACACAGTATTGATTAAACAGTTCACAGAACACACTCAAAAAGCAGCACAGGAAATTATCAATACATTGCTCACTTGAAATGGGAAGGAAAAATCAAAGTTGGCAGAACAGTGAGCAAAATACACAGGGCCAGCACAGCAAAGCAGCACTAACAGTGAGATACACAGTTGGAGCTGCTGTGCATCCTGAACCTACAGGCCTGCAGCACCTTGAGACCTTGCAACAGTGCTCCACACACCCAGGGGAAAGGCCATTAGCCTCCTCCTGGCTACAGACATCCCAGAACATACGTACATGGAAAGACACTTGAAAAAGCTGTCGTTTGCTCGCTCTTCGAAGAAGCCCCGGAATGTCTGTGAGCCCCCTGGACGTCCGTCTGCTGAGGAACAACAGCACAAACACCAGTCAGGAGAGCAAGGAAAGGGAAGGCCCAAGGCCCACACCATTTGTCTACACAGAGCTATAAGGAAGCTTTTACAACAGTCCCAGCTTGCAGGTTTCCATTTCCAGCAAAGCTTTGTTGCTGCCACAGACTTTGCCAAGTGTACATAATGCACTTTGCACAGTAAATAATTATATTGCAGCTTTCTAAAAATTTGCTTTCATATGCCACCTGTAACTTTATTTTTTTCTTTGCATGACAGGGAACATTTGCATTTACGCTTCCAAAGCACAAAGAACAACTTACAGGCTGTTTTACTCAGCGACAAGGATCCTCTTGTATCTCCAGTTTCCTGATCAAGCTGTGGAACATACTGTACTTCTGGCTTTGACTAAAACAAAATAAGGAGATAGGAGATCACGCTAGAAAGCTTCCACTGATCTTGATAACTTACATTTTCAGAACAAATACAGAAATTAACCTCAAGACATGCTCCATTCTCCTAACTTCGAGTTTTTCCTCTGTTAAACAGGCCCTAAAGGCAGTGAAACACTAGCAGAAAGTAAACACTTCTGATAATGCTCTACAGTATTTTCTGTGACTGGAAGGAGCAGAGTTAAAGTGAGCAGCCAGGACACCTTAATCCCAGTGAAAAAGGCAAGCACCTGGAATATGACGATTTTGCCATCATCTGCTTGAAGGTAGAAAGTCCATGAGGATGTTATGAAGCTCTGAGCTGAATCCATCATGTCACTCCAGAACGATCTCACCAGTGTCAGAGGAAAGAGGAGATGAATTCTTGGCATCAGGGACATTAACTACAAGCACAACATTAACATGTTTTTAATTTGGTTTTATATAAAAAGGTCAGAAGTCAAGTTAAGTTCTTGCTCACCCCTTGCCCCCAAGTCTAGGATTCAGTCCTTAGGTTTATTTTCCTTTTGAAGAAATTTGAAAAAAGAGAAGAGGCACACTGAGCAGAAACAAGTAGGTGGTATTTGAAAAACATGTCACCTACTTACTTGCTCTTGCCTTAACTCAGCAAATGGCAACTGGTTCTGGCATCCAAGATGGCAAGCATATTGTTCATCAGATTGGGAGTATGCTTCAGTACAGGCTGCAAGAGAGAAGTTCCCCAAATGAGATGATAAATTCTGCATTTTAGTTAAGAAAACATTCTCAGCATAAGTTGGATCAGAAACAAAACAGCAGTTAAAAGACTGACAAACCCATTTGCAGGGAAAGATATGGCAATCACTCCCAGGGTAGCATTTGCTCTGAGGTCTAATGACAGAATCAGAGCTTCAACAGATGAGGGAGTTGAAACCTGACTGCAATCAGAGCAACTGATCAGCAACATTACCCTGGCAGAGCTCAGGGATGCAAGTTTTCATTGATCCTCCCACTACCACTATAGCTTTTCCTCCACATATCACATAAAGCATCAAATTTTACCTCAGAGAACAGAGATGGAATCCTAAAAAAACCAGAGGGACCATCAGTCCATTAAACCCCTTTGAGGTAACAGCAGAAGCCATGGTATCACAAGAAAATCAAAGGAGCATTTCCTGTTAGCACAGAAACTGCACTGAAAGGATTATGGAGTAATTTCTTTTGAAAAATGAAGCCAAGTCTCTGTTTTACAGACAGCTTCTATTCATTGTTAATTAGAGATCATGAAGACCAAGAAATCTGAACTACTTGGAGACAATAATTTAGCTTATTCTGCCCATGGAGAAATCAGGCAGACAATGAATGGGCACAGCTCTCCCACAAATCTACAGCTTAGGTGGGCAACGTTGCAGTAATACCTGAACTAAAGAATCAAACCAAGTAGCAACACAAAGGATAGTATCTCTCCCACTTTTCCAGAGGAATAAATGCACCATCAAAAAGACTAAGAAGCTGGCAGGAAGCATGGCACCAGCAGCTAAAGAGTTCAGCTCATGGTACCTGAGCAGCCATTCCATGCTACAGTTGCCAAAAAGGCAGTGTTTGTAGGAGGCATCAGGAGAGAGAACTGAGCAGATCAGCCAAGATGTATCTGCCAAGCCCAGAATACTCAGTCAGGGCACCCACCAGCAGGTTACAGAACATAAGCCAGCAAAGACAACAGCCCCATTAAGGAGAGTTAAACCAGAAATAAGCAACTGTTCCATTAGTTTACATGTGCTCTATTGCTACATTACCCTGTTTCATGGCACTCTTTCCTATGTGGTTTGACAACCAGACTGGCATGCTGGATCACAGCTACACACAGTGTGTGACAGACTAGAGCATTAGCCCGTTTCTGGAGTAGTTAATGAAGTTTTGTATCACATTAACATCTCTGCATGTCAGGCTTTCTACTTCCCTACCTGCCATCAGCTCCCTGAGCTGGCCACGAGCTCTTGTTTCTATGAGCTACTGAGAGGATAAAAACCTCCCCTGAGTGCTGGCCTGGTGCTTAACTGTATTAACAACAAAAATGGAGAGCTTCTACCTTTCCCGCTCTGAATAAAACTGTGATTCAGCTGCCTCAATATCATTGGAAGAAAGTTCTATACAATCCCAAACCCGCTATTAATTGACCCATAGTACATGCCATACCCAGGGCTATTTAAAAGACATGTGGATGTGGCACTTGGGGACATGGGTTAGAGGTGGCCTTGACAATCCTAGGGAACAGTTGGACTCAGTCTTAAAGGTCTTGTCCAACTTAAATGATTCTGTGTTTTATGCTCAGTGTGAAACATTTGTTCTAACACAGATAACCCTGAGAGAATTAGTCACCAGTATTTAAAGGCCTATGCCTGAAAAACATCCACCTCACTCCCAAGGGTTTAGCTGGAAGGAAAGCTCAGGATGTACCCAAGACCACAAGTTAGAAGGCACATTATGATCTGTGTTCTTACTGCACCTGAACAATCCACTTCTATACACAAGCTTGTCAGGAACGGTAAATAGGACTGATTGTCACATTAAAGGAAGAGTGTTTATTTTTCCAGTCATTTTGTATGACAAACTGCTTACAGTAAAATTAAATATTTCTAATTTATTTACAGAGACTGATGATACTTAAGAAATTCAACAACACTAAGGATCAGGTAAGGAGAAATTCACAGAGAACAGAAGTTCCTGCTCCTCCCTCCTTTATGTCCTCAGATTACAGGATGTTGAAGGAGTTCTGAGGTCTTACCAGAGTCACATTCCTGTTTGGTCCGATTCAAATCGGCGCCATCGTCCACAAACTGACAAATGGAGAACAGTCTGCAGCCCCTCTGGCAGGCGTACAGCTCCTCTTCCTGGGGAGGCACAACAAAAGGCTTGCATCCCTCCAGTCCAGAATAAATTGTCAGAGCACAAAGATCTTGTTGTTGTTTGGTTGGTTTTTCTGTCCTACTCCCCTCTGCTAGATCTACAACCCAGCTAAACATGACCCTGGATGACCTGAAATAAACCCAAGCCCCAGCTCTGTAACACTAACATCCCTATGGATTTATGTCCAACAGAGCTCCTCATTCTGTGGTGGGCAAACCTGGAACAGCAAATTGTGTTTTGTAAATCCAGTCTTACAACTCACAAGCAGAGTGAACTTCTTACAAAGGGGTTTTTAAAATTAAGAGTAGACAGTCTACAGCTCGGAACTTACACAGTAGAACCCAGCAGGAAAGGTCAAAAAACTCCCTGATTTTGACAGCATATTAAAATGTATCAACCAGTCTCTAATCAGAATTACCACAGAAATTTAAAAATAAGAGATTATCTTATGAAGTATCTCACAGTACCCTGTTTAACTGTTTGCTGAGAAACCAGCTCCAGAAACACACATTTTTATGTATTACAATGACCTGAAGGAAAAAAACCACAACTACTAAAATTAAGCAAATATAGAAACCCTACACCTGGTATTTCTTCTGTCCACAATGCCAAGGATGTGCTCTCCACTTTGCAGAACTAAAGCCTCTGTCAGGTGAGTGTCCTGCCTCTGACCACACCCTGTCACTGACCCGTGAATCACACCATCAAATCTGTCAGGCTGCACAGGTGCCAAACAGACTCTGAATTAATTTAACAACCACCAAACACACCACACCTCATGTACAGCCTGCTGTAAATGACCTGGCCACTGCCTGTCACTGAGAGCACAAATTCACACTCTTTAAAGGCACAAGAGCAGAAAACTGATTATAAATTAAAACTCAACTCTTAACGCTAACAAGGTGGGTGATGCTGGTGCAGAAAACGTGTTTTGTAATTTAATATCCACAGAAATTCAACTTTAGCAGATAGATTTCCATGGCAGCCTCAATGAAGTTTGTCTCACTTTTCAACAACAACTAAAACAATTTCCTTCAATTCCACCAAGTCGTTTTGTGACAAACACTAAATGTAAAGGAAGAGGTGAGAGCACATTAATCAGCAGCTCCAACAACACACAACAAAATTCAAATGTGAAAAGTAACAAAATCCAAAAGTACAATAAAAATCACAGAAATATCAGCCTTCCTTGAACCTGAAAGAGTCCTGCAAGAGAAGCACGAGCAGTGCACCCAAACAAGGGGAATATATTAGGGTAATGTTTAGCCCTAATTTCCCAGGTTTAGTTCTTTCTCCTCACTATCATCACACATAAGTACCAAAACATGCAACAAACACATATGTAAATGTACTTGTATTTCAATCAACATCTTTCTGTGGCGATACCAACATTAGCTACAGAAAGATCCCAGCTGAATTCCACAGGAAAGCAGGCAAAGCCCTGTTACCCAACCCTGGCACTGCTCCACTTCCCTGCTGCCCAGACACGGGGTAAGATCTTCCACCTGCTGCAACAGCCACAGCTGATAACGAAGTTTATTGCCAACAAAGAACAAGGAAAGATGACGTTTTTGGTCCTGGCCCGCAGTTCAAAGCCCGAACCAAGAGCAAACCCTGCGGCATGAAATTAAATTCCCATCAGACGCTATTTCAGTGTTTTCCCATGGGACGAAAAAAATTCCATGAAGGTTCTGACGAGCTACTTGTTTATCATCATTTCATGCTTCATCCTTCACCATCCAGGCGCCCCACTGGCTCAAGATCTCTGCCCTGCCGCGACCACAGCTCTGTTTTAGTGCACAAAATACAGAGCAGCCCGACCCAAATTACAGCTGCCTCTTTAGGGACAGAAGAGGTAAATAAAAAGTATGAAATCCCTCCCCAAACCCACAAAATCACCCCGGACTGACAAAGCCGTGTTGTGACAGCAGCGTTTCACCGGCAGGCTGCAGCCTAGCCTTGTCTTTCCACGACAAAGGATGTGTTTTTGGAGAAGACGGAGCCGCAGGGGCTGAGGGGGAAAGGCCGGGGTGGGGGGGGCCTACCTTGGGGTAGGTGTGCAGGGGGTACGTCAGCTGGCAGGCGCGGTGACACGAGGCCGTGTTGCCCAGCACGGAGTCAAAGGCCTCCGAGGAGGCTGCGGGGAGCGGCCCCGGGCTGGCGGCTCGGGCCGGGGGCGGCGGGAGCAGCGCCAGGAGCAGCGGCAGCGCCAGGAGCCGGGCGGGCAGGCGGCCCTGCAGCGCCGCCATCTTCGCCCCTCCACCGCCCGCGCGCCCTCTCGCGAGATGTGCGCCCGCACGCCCCGCGCGGAGGCTGCTGGGAGGTGTAGTCCGCGCCCAGGGCCACGCCCAGCCATCCCATAGGGCCTCGCCAGCGACGGGAACTACCGGGCGGAAATGGCGGCGCGGCGGCATCACCCGCGCGCGCGGGGGCTGCTGGGAGGTGTAGTCCGCGGCGTGGGGCGCCCCCAGCCATCCCATAGGGCCGCGGCGCCGGCGGGAACTACCGGGAGGGAATGGCGGCGGAGCGGGCCCCGTGAGGGCGGCCCGGAGCGGCGGGCCCCGTGAGGGCGGCATGGAGCGGTTCCTGGTGCGCAGCGCCCGCGGGCCGCGCAGCCCCCGTCCGGCCGCGGCCGCGCCCCGCAGCTGGCGGCAGGTCACCCTCGAGTCCCTCAAGGTGTGTGAGCGGCTCCGGGTGCGGCGCTGAGGGGAAGGGGCGACAGGGGCTGTGGCCTGGCGAGGTGTGCGGTCAGGGTGGGCCCAGGGCCACGGCTCGGCCCGGTGACACCCCTGTTCCCATCTGGATCGCTTCCCTCCCCAGCAGGAAGAACCCTTCGGTTTGTTTCAGGGCCACCCCAGCAAAGAGGTTTATCGGTGTGAGGCACAAATGAAAGGAAATGGTGCATAAAGCACCCCAGCGGTGCGGCCACTGCATCCCAGATAGGAGATTTGCACTGCTTGCAGCCTGTTCTGTCAAGGCCTGTGGCAAAATCAGTGGGCGAAGCTGTGGGTGTCCAGTGTGCTTGGGGCTGTGTTCCTTTGTTTCTCGCCTTGGTGTCTTTGTTTTAATTTTAAAGCAAATCTGAGCAGGATTCAGATTCTACCAGGCTGCTAAAGATAATTACCCACCCCCCTCTTAATCCATTTTTCTATTTGGAGGCATTTATGCGGTGGATTCCTTGAATTCAAGACACTTCTCTTCGAGCAGACGTTTGGTGTTATGTGCCCAGGGTTTGGCAGACCAAGGTGAAGCCCCTCACTTTGCTTTCTGGTTACTTCAGTCTTGGTTTGCAGGAGGTTTCTAACCCCGAACAAGTACCCATCCTCCCTGGCCATCATGTATTCTGTGCTCTGGTCCATGCCGTGATCAATAATTCATGTGTTGGTGACAGCCCCGTTAGCTGAGATGAAGCCAGTGGGTTTGTTTATCACAAGAATATTCTGCTTTCCTAATGGCTTTTCTCTTTCCCAGAGAGTTGTGGTTGTGGAAGACATAAAACGATGGAAGTCTATACTTGAGCTGCCTGGGCAACCAAAGGAGAACCTGATGGAAGCTTTGGAGGAGCTGAAGAAGAAAATACCTTCCAAGGAAGTCTTACTTTCCACTAAAATAGGTACATCTTGTCTATCTAGACTGTGAATATTATGCTGTCTTGTGTCTGCCTGGTTTGTCAGTACAGAAGAGAATAGTTTGGAAGCTTTTTAAGGAATTAGTGTCGTTGACAATGAAATATTGATATCCAGCCTGCAGTTTTCAGAGCTGGTGTTGAAAGAGTCAGCTGCCCTCAAATTCCTTGCAGGAAATATTGCATCACCCCTTTTGTGGTCAGATTTTTGAAGAGCTCTTCTCGGTCCCTGTGTGTTTTATTCCTTCTCCTGCTGTCTGTCAGAGTGCTCTCTTGCCATCCAAGGCGTGGCTCATTTATTTGATTTGGCTGAATCCTCTGGACGTGTGAGAAATTCTCCTCAGGTTGGCCCGGAACTGCTTCCTGCATTGTCACCCCGAGGAACCCCTGGCAGATGGGCAGCTCCATGCAAATGACGCAGCCCGATGCCTGCCTCTTTTCCATAGGGCTTGGGGGAGGGATAATGTACGGCCACATGGTCCTTGCCTTTCCTGAACATGGAGAGCATCCCGGCCTTTGTTTGCCATTAGGGCAGCCGGATCTCGCAGAGCCCTGGAAAAGGAGAAGCGACCCGCCCCTTTCGCCGTCTTCTGAACTGTGTTCAGCTTATTCAGGCTTTTCACAAGACTTTTCCCAGCGCCCGCCTGCAGTCGGCTGGGCTGGAAGAGCCATCGAAGCCTAACAGTGACATCTCCTGGCCAAGAGCGCTCCTGGTCAGGGAAAAACAGCCCTCTGGATGCAGGAAGCTCCCTTTTGTCTCCTCGCAGAGAAAGGCCTCTTCTGCACTGGCCCTGCCGATGGGAGAGATTCTGCTTGGAGTCACCGTGCTGTTAGAATGCTACACCCACCATCAGCAACATCTGCTTCCTTCAAGGGGTTTCCAGTTGAAAACCAGCATTTTTTTATAGGCCAAGCTTACAAGCTTTCACCAGGTCCAGGATCTGTATCAAAAATTAGCATAGCCCTGTGTTACATAAGTGTCACTCCACATCCTGGTGACCTGGGAAGGGAATTTTCACAATTCCTTGCTAATTACTCAGGGAAAAATCACAGCAGAAGCGAGAGCGTGAGAACTCTGTGGTTAATTCCTAATAAATTTATATTTGTGTTTGTGTCAGTGCTCTGGTTGTTTTGCAGCCTGGGTTAAAAATGTGAGTGGCTGCTTAGCACCAATAGGTGTCTGTTGTGTTGTGCCCACCTGCCCGTCCCAAGGGAGCTGTTCCTGTTTTCCAGGTCACACGGTGAACCAGATGCGCAAACACTCCGACCCCGACGTGTCTGGCCTCGCCAAAGATATTTACACAGAGTGGAGAACCTTCATCAGGGACCACTCCAACAGGCCCTCCATTGAGGTCAGGAGCGACTCCAAGTCCGAGGCTTTCAGGAAGAACGCGCGGAAGCTGCTCTGTGAAGCCCTGGATTTAGAGGTGACATTCAGAGCCTGTAGCTCGAGGAGTTACTTGTAGGAACAAGTTAAACCTTTTCCAGCCATGGCTACTGCCAGGCTGCTCCTGCCTGCAGAGCAGGGACAAGACCAGGTGACCTGTTCCTATTTTTAGTGTTTCATGGCACATCCCTGTTTATAAGTAGCTTTGCTTTTCAAGGTAGATAATTTTATTTTGCTTATTAACCAGGTCAGTGTGCTAATTGAAAGCAAGGTGTATTTGCTCTCATTTACATAACCTGTCAACAGATTCGTTGTGTGTGTCCTGCAGTTGGGCTGTACAAGAGAAGGAAGTTAATAGAACGTGAAGTTTTTCCTACTACTCAACAGCTGTGAAAGCAAGTGGGACCTTTTGGGTGTTTCCTAATTAAACATTTGTACATTTAAATCTATTGCAAAAACAGAGAGGCAAGGTTGACAGTATAGAAAGTGGTGATAAATACCAGATCCCTCAGGTATCTTTAAGTAAATGAACAGAGCTCTGCTGTAAGGCTTAATGACTAGTTTGCTTGGTCTGTGAAATGCCATAATAATTATCCTTTTTAATTTATTCATTAATTATCCTTTAAATGGCAAGTCAAGTGATAAGCATTCAAGAGTTTCAAAGCTATGTGTTTTCTGGCTGTGAGAACAACCTCTCCAACTTTCAGTCCATCTGGACGGGGGCAGCACAGAAGGCTGGTTTGCTGCAGGAATGCCTCAGAAAGGTGGGAACTCACTTTTGATGGGTCAGGGTTAGTTCCTAGAAAGCACGTCTATGCATGGTGGTGAGACTGGTAGTAAAGTCTAAATCTATCGGACATAAAGACTGTGGTACCACCCTAAAACGAGTAGAATTGGGTAGAGCAGGTTTGCTTCTGAACAGGACTCTCCTGAAAGCACAGTGAGGAAGAACAATGTGAAGCAACCAGCACATGTGCAGGCAGAGCTCACAGGAGGAGCTGAACTGCTTATTAGGGCAGGGGAGGCACAGAAGTCCAGCAGCTGGGGAGCAGGGACACCTGAGAGGGTGACAAAAAGGAGAAGGGAAGGTGGGGCTGAGTAGATCCAAGGGACTTTTTAGTGATGGGTAGCAAAACCGGCATGGACAAAGGACTCGGAGGAATACCATGTGGCTCAGTGGAATCTCCTGCGTGGAAAGCATGGAAGATTCCCCATCACAAAAGGAGAAGTGAAATTAAAACCATTTCTTTATGGGTGGGGGATTTTTTTTTTTCTAAACTGCTAAATTACAGGTTTTGGCACATGTTGAAGCAATAACTACATAATTAACATTTAGCAAATCCCTTTCTGTGTTCTTAATTACACCTCCTTCTACACACAGAGAGCGCACATTTCCCTTTATAGCACGAGGCAGAGTTGCCAAGTGTTTGGCACGTCTTAGAGTTGCTGTTGGAATCAAGTTTAAAATAGTATCCAAGGTGCCTTATATCAGCGAGATCAGAAGTGAGCTTTATGGAGACACTACAGTGTAGCCTATAATTGCAGTTGAGCCTGATACCCAAAGCTTGTCACAGATTAGTTTCCTGTTGTGATGGCAAAGTACTGCCACCCAGCTGGAGATGGGGACATGTTCCCTGCTACTGACCACACTGCCTTGTTCCTTAATTGCCAGGGTGGAATTAAATTGCTCTTCCTGTTCCACTTGTGATGGGGAGTAGATTTCCTTGAATCTAAGCTGATTAATGAAGAAACACTGAAAAGCGTCAAACTCCAATTTCAATCAGTTGGTCTCCTTATTAAATGTAAAGATCTAATTTTATACTTTGCTGTTTTCAGATTGATCACCCACTGGCTGAAAATATTGAGCGAGAGGCTTTTCATCTCTCTTCCCGCCTCATTAACGCGCCGTATCGCAGGACGGTGCGAGCTCTTGTCTTCTCATTAAAGCACAAACCCGAGATCCAGGCAGAAGTCAAGGCTGGCACGCTCACTGTCCCTGCCTTTGTACAGAACCATAAAAAGTGAGGTGTCCTGCTGGATCCTGAGTGAGAACTTCCTGTGCCTACCTCTCCGTGGAACTGGGAGCCCTTTCTGTGGTGAGGGGAGCACAGGAGTGCTGACAGCAGCACTCCAGCACCACTCCATGAACAGAGCTGCTGGAGGGGGGAAATAATGATGAAAGTGGTGCTGTAAATCTGACTTGGTAGAAATCCATGTGGGCTTGTTGCAGGAAAAGTTTCTTCTACTCCACTGTATCTTTTCTGTCCTTGCTGACTCACCTGTTTCTCCCTTCTGCCTGTTTGTCACACCTCAGTTTAGTTCCATCCCTGATGTAGATTTTCAGGTGGAATCAGCTGAATAACATAAAGGAGCAGCCCTGTGCTGTGTTGGTAAGAAATACTGGAAGTTCAGGGTAATTGGACCAGGGGAGGAGATTCCTTGTGGATAACTGCAAATTCTAGTTAGCTCTAAATCATGCACATCTGCTGCAGCTGGGCCCTGCCTATGGCAAGAGCTGTTTTGCCAAGCCAGGTGATTTCCCTTTGCAGCATTCCAGAGCTGAATGCAAAATGTGTTTCAGTATCTCGCTCTCTGTTATTCCATCAGCTCATTCATCCTGCAGCTTGGGGCATTTTCTAAAGCCCTGGGGTGAAAATCAAAATGCCTCAGAGTATAGGTGCTATCTAATGCCTTTGCTCTCCAAAGAGCAGCTCACTCAGCCTTCCATACCTCACTCATGATTTACATGTGGTGCTTGATTTACACGTGGTGCTTGTTCTTACTGTAACGTGAGAAAAACTTGTAATGAATTTTCTAAATAAAATCGGGATATAAGAAAATTATTCCTTTTAAAGGCTTTTTTTTTCCTCCAAAAGGAATGCTGTTCAGAATGGTCATGTGAACAAATCTAAGCAACAAACTACTGTTTAAACTCCTTATAGTTATTAAAAATTGGAAATCTTGCCTCTCATACTTGGTCTGATTTCTTTAGTGCCACAAGTCATCTTGTTCTCTATAAACTATTACTAAGGCTGTGACAGGCATGGTGTTCCTGTCTTCACCCTAAAACGTGACTGACTGCCATTACTTGGATCTGCTAATTACCTTTTTCTTCTGCAGACTCTAGAAGAAACACCCAAAACTTACCTGAGGTGCTGAACTCCATCAATTTAATTAGGAAATTGCAGGTTCTCTTAAAAATATCTAAACCCTGTTCTGTTTTTCTGGGCCAGTGCAACACATTTTGAAAGTGTCTTCAAACTGCTGGCTTTTCTGAAAAAAAAAAAAAAAAATAATTTATAGAAAATTAGTGTTAGGTGTGTTGGAGACAGAAGTTGGCAGATACATGGGTGGTGACACAAAGGATAAAATGTCAGTGAAGACCTAACACTTGTTGACCAGGCTGTAGCAAGAGATGTGAAAACTTTCAATTTACTGCTTACAAGTAATCAGCTCCATTTCCCACTTAAATAGCTTCAAACTGCACAGCTGTACTTGAATTCATGTACCCTGGACTGTCATGGAAGAGGTTCAGGATCAATGAACGACCCAGCTTTTGCATCAGAGCTGCAACACCAAGACCTGCAGTGTTTATTTTCAGCTTTCTGTTCCTGGTGATGGGTTGTGTTTTCTCTATGTGAGAGAAGCAAAAGTCCTGAAATTGAGGAACCTCTGGTCTAAGGAAAGCCAGGTCAGAGAAGTTCCCCACACAGGTCAGATACAGTTTGACCATGACAGGCATTTTTCATTTAGAAATTAACTTCAGAGATGCAGAGTTACTGTACACAAGCAGAAAACTTTCCTATAAATTTTCTTTATTTAATGGCTAATGTTTTAGCCTGACTTGTTTTCAAAGGGATTCCATTGTATAGAGCTCTGGGCCCAGCTCTTCTGTCTTGATGTTAAAGAAGGCAGTAACATTTGGGCTGAGGATTCACAGACTCAGCTTTGCATAAAACTGACTGTCTGGTGGAACTGGAAAGGTTGGACTGAAGACCCACAAGATGGGGAATGCAGAAAACAGGGAACAATTTAAGGACAAAACCAGAAAGGAAGGTGGGGAAAGAAGACAAAAACAGAAATGGAGAAGCAATAGTCCAGAAAGAGCTTCATTTTCCCAAAGGGTGATGCTGAATGTGACAACAGGATACTTGATACCTGTCAGTAATTAAGTTTTTAATTAGGCTATAAAAACCAGATTCCCCCCTTGGAGCAACCTCACCTGCACAACTGTGTTTATTTATGCCTTGGGTTACCTGCTGAATCAGTTTGCTGGGGAAACCCTTCTAGATTAAAAGGGAGGATGAAAGGGCTGAGGGAGAGCTCCCTCATGCTTGGTTTCTCTGGCACAGCCGGTTCCCTTTTTACAGGGGAAACTGGATGAGGGAGGCACCCAATCTGGAGAAAAGTTGTTCCCTTTTTTACGCCCCTGATTAAGCCTAGCCTGCAGATTTCTTTCAGCAAAAGGGTACATAAAGCTGATACACCCCTAGAGACTTGCTGCACCCAGCAAAGAGAGGAGGGAAGCACCTTCTGGAGGTGTTATCTCCTGATGCCCTTCCCCTGTGCTGCTGGTGCTTGGGGAATACAGGGTGGGCTGAGGGCAGCACTGGGAGGGGTGGAGGAGGGAATTCACCCCTGCCAGAGCTGACTTCTGAAGAGCAAATTTGGGAAGCCACCAGGTGACAACTTGCTCCGTTACCCACCAGCAGGAACAGCTCAGGAGAGCTTTGTCCTGCTGCAAATTACTCAGGCGAAACAGGATGGGAGTAGACAAGACCCTCCCTATCCTTTGGAAAAGAGAGTGCGCAGCAGCTCACCTTTTTTCATCTTTCAAGAGGCTCTTCAAAGGTTTCTTCACAAAGAATCCAAACTTTCAGATCTCATTTGCTTCCCTGGCAGAGGAGGGACAGAGGGAAGCAGAAAAGAAGAGGTAGAGGGAAACACGTGAGGGAGTTCCCCAGCCCAGCTGGCCACAGCTCCTCTGGGCAGGACACAGCATCATTCAGGGGGATGAACCAGCATTTCACAGGAGGGGAAAGCGAGGCACGAAGGGTCTCTGATGTGCCATAGGATGCACAAAAAAAAAAAAAAAGGGAATCTCATGCCAGGTTTACACTGCAATTAATGATGCTCTAATTCTTGTGCTGGCAGCCCTTGAACAACATCCATGGTCTCTGTCAATTAAACTAGATTATGGAATGATCCTCGCTAATTATATATTATTATCTAGCAAGCAGTTATCTCCCTATAAAGGGTGCTCCTATAATGGACAAACACTGTTTCTCTAGCACAGCCAGCCCCAATGGCAAGAAGAAAAAAAGCCTTTTCTGCTGTGGCCAATATTATGCCTAAGCTGAAATTTTCACATTGCAAACACTGCACTCCTGTCCCAGATGGAGGGAGGAAGAGGAGGAGGAGCAGGACTGCAACATCAGAGCTGGAGACAAGAGGCAGGGTCAAATCTGCACCCCCCAAACCTGCTGTGGAGGCATGACTGTAAGCTCAAAATCCAGCTGTCAACTCTCCCACCCATCATGGAGCAAATGCCCCACTCAATCTCTACACACCAAAATCCCCAGGAGCAGGGAAGGAGGACCCTGCTGTCCCTGGGGCTGCGATGAGCGGGAAACACAGTTTAAAATAAGCTGGGAAAACAGCTCCCGGTAAATGCCGTCATTGCATTTTTAATTGTCCATATGCTTGATCCATTATGTTTTCCCAGATGGCTGGGCTGCTTGACTGCTGCCTCCTCCTCATCTGTCCTGCCACAGCCAGGGTCTCTCCAGCAGGTACCTGGATCCCCAAGGTAGACACAGCCCTGGTGCAGGCTGGCATTGCCCACCTGAGCAGGCAGGATCAGCTGCAGCTTCCCCCAAGCTGTGATGGACTGAGGACTGTTGTGTCAGGACATTGGTAAGTCCATCACTGTGCTGGGAGGGAAGAGGGATGGTCGGTGTGTGAAGCTGGTGGTACCTAATGGTGGACACTCCTCCCTGTCCTCATCTATCACCAACAGCTCGAGGGAAGCTGCCAAGCAGCCCTTGCTGCCCACGGCTTCTGCTACCCTGTGATTTTTTTCCCCCAAACAGAGCCAGTGGCCAGAGCACTTACCTGTTGGTGGGTTGGCAGGACCCACTAGGCATCCCCCCCGCTCCACCTTCCCCCTGCTGCTCCAGCTCTGGTACCGGGTGCATGGGCAGTCAGCTCCGTCCTTCCCAGCACAGACCCCCTCTCAGTGCAACACCCACCAGTCCATCCATGCCAAGGTCCTGGTGAGCTGTGACTGGCTCGGTGACAAAAGTGGCTGCTGGCCTCCTGGCCTTAAACACCAATCCCCTGAGAAAACCATCCCAAGGAGCAGCAAACCCTCTCCTGCTCCAGCCCACAAACCACCCTTGTGCTCACCCTGGGGCCAGTCCCTGTTAAATTAACCATAAGGGTTTGAGGAGAGGATGCAGGGTTGAACCAGGATTAGGAAAGCCTGGCCAGCTTCATTCCTGGCATTCCTGGGGAAAGGGAAAAATAGGGAGTTAAAGCAGGATTGAAGTGGGACTTCCTGGCTGGGTCCCTAGCCATGGCCCTCTGTGGGATTCAGGCTGGCTGGGCAATGCTGATGAGGGTCTTGTTTGCACCAGGGCTGCCAGTGGTACCAACCTTGGTGTCCAGAGTCATCCCACATGTGTCCTGCCTGGGAACCAAGGAGCTTACAAGCCGCCTCTGATGCCATGATCAGCCACTTTCCAGGTCTTCACACCTCCTCCATTGGAGCTGGGGGATTTTGGAAAGGGTGGAAGACATAGGGCATGTTCCCAGCTGCAGGTACATTTGGGAAGAAGGAAAAAACCCCAAATTACTTACCAAAGCAGCAGAGTTTGTGTCTGTGTTGGGAGCATAATGCTGCACATCACCTCAGCATCCTCAGACATGGGGTTCAGCTCCAGCTCTGGCTCCCTGGGTGTCATAAGCATGCAGTTCTTTGCATCCCAGTCCCAGAGTGTGGGACCTGAGTACAAAAACTGAAAAAACACAGATTACCCTCTAAGCAGGGGAATAAAGGGAGAGGGACAAAATCACTGGAGTGTGACAGACAGTCACCTCACTGTGGGTGTCACCACAGAAAGCTTATGCTGAAGATTACACAGAGCAAACCAGCAAAGAGTGGTTGCCTGGGAAGGGGTGAGCCCCCAGCTGGGGATCAGGAAGCTTTTCTCTTTTGTCTGCAGCCATCAAGGTAACACAGTGGCCATTTCATCCCCTTTTTAAGAGAAAAAGGCACAAGTCAGCAAAACCTCACTGCACCCCTTGTGCCACATAAATCTCAAGCAAGTAGATCATGCAATGATTCTGCTTAAGAAAGTTTTAGGGAGCCCTATGTTTTTATCACTTATGGAAACCTGGGGTCTATAAAGCATTCCTGGAAGGAGAGGGGCCTGAGCTACCTATCACATCTGAAGCATTGCTGTGGAAAGGAGAAGCTCCTCAAACAGCCAGCTCCTGCACAGTGCCCCCAGGGCTGGGTTTGCAGCCCCTGGCCTGCAGCATCCATCTGCCTGTGGCATCATGGCCAGACCTGCTGTGCTGAGCTACTGTGAAGAGTCAGGAATTCCACTCCCAAATGCCAGCACTGCAGCCAGAGGGGCTCCATCCCCTTCCCCACACCAGCAGCCCACCAGTGTACACAGCCATGCTCAAGGAACCAGAGAGCCCCAAACTCTGCCCCTCGCTGTGGGAACAGACCCAGTGTCCCTGAGGGGCTCCAGCACAGCCACTGAGGGGTCACCCAGCCCCAAGCAATCCCCAGAGCAATCCCTGCTGTGGTGCTGCTCAGCCTTACAGCAGGTGACTCCAGGGGACAGCAGGACAGTGATGCCAGCTCAGGCAAGGTTGGAACCCTGCCCATACCCCACTCCTCCCAAGCCCCACAGTTTTGGGGCCATTAGGAATACTCTGAGCATCACTGGGTTCTGCTGCAGGGTTGGGTTCAGCCTTGCTGAATTTGAAGCCTCAGCAGAGCCCTCCCACCCAGAGGCTCCTCTGAGCTGCTCAGGGCCATCACAGCATGACCAGTTGCACCTGAATGGGGTTTCCCCAGGTATGCTCAGATTTTCCAAGGCTGCCAGATCCTTCTGTTATGGATCATGACATCATGTGCTTGCTGGGCCCCTCCAGTGGGATGGCCAGTCCTGCCCAGTGCCCCAGGGCAGGGGGAGCAGGGTCTTGTTCCAGCAGCAGTGCCCATTTTGGGGCACTTCCACCCTCGTTGCATTTGTCCAGCTCAGCAGCACAAAAGCACAGCCCCCTTCAGCACACCCCACCAGGGTGACGCATCAGGAAAACCTTCCTGGTAAATAGAAAAAAACAGGGAGAGCACGACTGGGATTTTTTGGATGTTTTAGCCCAGCTTCTCTCCTGCAGGAACAATTCCCCCAGGGAAGGAGAGGAATAAACCAATTGATTTCCTGGGGGCTCCTCCAGCCCTGTTTTCTATGATCTACAATTTTCCAACAGTTCTTCACCAGATTTGCACTCAGAACTCACAGAGGCATAACGGAGGCTCTCCCTCTCACACAACAGCTAAGCCTTTGTCTGCTCCAGAGAGACGTGACTCCACGGCCATAAGCAAAGCCAGGAAATGGGGTGGCTGCATCCAGCCCGGTGCAGTCGAGTCATCATGCTCTAAATAAATAATCAGATGAGTAACAGGAGCACTCCTGTGCCCACTGCTCTCCTGCTTGCTCAGGAAGCAGCGGGAAAGCTAAGGATGGAAACTGAGGCCTGATGTGTGAGGACCATGGCCACGGTGCAGGGAAGGACCACTGGTGATAGATTCCCGGTATCTCTTTGCCATTCATCTAAGTGGCTTTTACATGAGAGAAAAGACTTATTTCACGAAGTTACCTGGGCAGTCCCTCTCTCCAGGCTGTGTGCTTGTGCTTTCCCCCTTCCCAGCTGGGGCAGTATGTCAGGGAAGAGAGGGTTTAACAGGGGATGTCAGTGAGCAAATTCCTGCAGGAAAGGGAGACTGGATGCCTAAACCTAGTGGGGAAAACAAGAGGCTGGGACATGGCAGATGATGACTGGAGGCTGAGGAGGGCTGGTGTTTGGCAAGCAACAGAGGCTTTCCTTGCTCTGAGTGGAGTGACTGGCTCGAGTGGTTTGCTGCTGGTGGCAGCTGCAGATGCAGCTGTGAACATATCCAGAAAAAAGCTGGGAAAGGTCTTTTGAAAGCATTCAAGTTGTGTTAATCACCCCATCCATGTGCACCTGGATGGTGCTGGGGGTGTTGGGGATCCCCTTGGCTCAGGGAGCAGAGCTGCTCCCACAGCACCAGTCCTGCATCCACAGGGATGTGTGCAGGTGTGTGCTGCACCCAGGGATGCTTGGGCAACTTCAACCCAGAGCCAGAGCTGGAAACCCTCCCTGGGGCGAGCACAGCATTGGTCCCTTCTGCTGTTGGACCCTGGGACCTGGTCCAACTCCTTATTTGAGTGCAACACCAACAGCTACCCAGAAAAGCCTTTTTTCCTGCAAATTGCAGGGTGCCAGAGGCTCCAGGTGAGCAAGGAGGTGCCTGTCCTGTGGGGAAGGGCTGGATGCCACTGGGTGCTGTAGGCTCCTCATGAGGCACGAGTAGCTGCAGTGTTCACCTGATTCAGCAAAATCTGGGCCACCAAGAAGGTTAATTATATCTTTAAGTTTCTTTCAGTTGTCAAATCTTCTAACTGTGGTCTCAAGCTGACAGTTCTATACCCAGCAATTAACCAGCAGTGAGGCTTTGCAGGCAGCGGGTGGGTCTGGCCTTGTTTCCTGTCTATGTACACAACAGGCTCTCAAAACATTGCCTTAATGGAGCTTAACGGGGCTGGCAAATATTTCCCTCAGAAATCTCGCATTTGCCAACGTGTTGCACCAACAAACACCAAATCAATCCTAAGGAAGGCTCCTCATTAGGAGGCATGTGCAGATTTGTGCCTTCCTCCCTCCCCAGACACCCTCCCAGGCATCTGTGGGCTGGTGCAATCCAGGAGGAAAAGCTGCTTGATCATCATCTTTTCCCTTTGCTGTTGCTTCCCCTGATGCCCTGGACGTACAGAACTGTCCCAGAGGGAAGGAGGACATCAGCCAGGGCAGCCTTTCACTGACAGGACTATCCTATCAGTCCCTGGATTCAGCAGCAGGAGGGGTTTGTGTGATGCTTTTCAGGGATACCCAGTCCCCTCCTTGGGATGCACTCACACTTAGAGACAGCATTGTCAAGAAATGGCTCCTAGATTACCCCCTGCCCTCAAGCTCCATTTTTTGCCTTTGGACAACCACGTTGGGACATTTTAAGATCTCTTAATCAAGACACTGCACCACAGTGGGTTTTACACAGGCTGCAGGACGGGTGGCCCCTACACAGCCTCCCAGAGCTGTGTGCACCCTGCTTTCATAGCCAGATTTCATGGGGCTTTGCCCTGTGCTGGCTCTGACCCACACCAGGATGAACACAGGCTGTTCTGTGACAGCCACTCCCTCTGTGATGCTGAAGGGGAATGTCCTTTGTGTTGGGATGGCACAAGAGGTAGGCAGGGGTTATCCAGCCGTCCATCAGGGCTCTTGGTGAGGATCCCCAGTTTTCTGGAGGGGCAGATGACCACAGGGCTCCTATTTTTGTGCTCTTGGGTTGCTGAGCTCCTGCTCTGCAGGGACCAAGGGTGGAGATCTGGTGTCACTGAGGTGCCAGGGGAGCCAGCCGCTCCTGCCAAGGCCATCTTTACAGGGTTGCCAAAACCTCCACGCCCCAACACCTCAGGCTCCGTGGCACCACAGCCTGGCAAGCTACAGCAGGATTTGCCCACATTTTCAGACTTCAAGAGTGATGCTGGTACAGGGTTCACAGCAGTGGATGCCTTGATATGCTGGAAAGGAGGAAAACACAGAGGAGAAGAGGATTGTTCTCCTCCCCTCCAGCTGTTGGTGGCTGAGATGCTCATAGCGAGTCCTGCGAGAAGGTGAGACAACACGAGATGATCAAACGAGGAGCTCCAGGGCATGGCAAATGCATCTCACCACATCACCCACAGACATCCAGAAACATCACCTGGGAGCATCTACAAGAGCTACATCTGTATATGCCAGGTGGAGATACCTACAACACAGCTCTATGGTTCCCCCTCCGAGCATGGGCGGGAGCATGGAGAACATTTGTTGGGAATACAGCTGTATTTGGGGGTGGTTTGTACCTTCAAGAATTCAGCTAGAAATAATTGACAGGATGATTTGCAGCCATCGGCAAACAACATTGCTTTCCTGAAAGCAGCAGCACTAGAGGGAAAACAAATTGAAGCAGGTGCGGGAAGAGTTAGGGAGCGCAAGAATTGCATTCCCGAGCCAAATGGACAGATTGAGACAGAGGAAAACAAATTGGGAAGGGAAACGACTGCCTATTGCCCAGATTTTTCAGGCACTGGGAGGAGGTGGAGGTTGGGTTCAGGCTCAGTTTCATGGCCTGGGAGCTGTGTCTCTGTTTGGGCAGCTGTTTTAGTTCTCAACCTGGAGCGAGGGCAAATTTGGTGGTATGTTTTCATCCTGGGCAGGGCTGGGATTGCAAGCCCTGGAAATCTGGAAAGCAGCATCCTACAGAAGCACCAGCCCCACCACTGCAATGACCATGAGGAGCCCAGCCAGGATGCAGATGCTGATGAAGACGATGTCACTGGTGTCCTGGCTCTTGATTTCACGGGCATCCATCGCTTCCCCCTCCCACTGCTGGGCATCCACAAGGTTTTCGGCCTGGCTGAGCCTGGATGGGTCAGGGCCAGCAATGAGGGTCACCGAGGCTTCTTTCTTCTTTGGCTCACACTGTACCTCATACTGGTGGATGTCCTCCTGGTCACCCACTGAAAAATCAATGTAGAGGGTGCTGACGATGACGGACGTGTTGTTGCGTCTCTGCAAGACAAGGGTCACAGCTCATCAGTGCCTCCTTTTCACAGGGGTTTGGGGGGCTGGCCATGAATCAGACAGATATCTACTGGGATGATGTGAGAGGGACTGGGAATGCCTCTCTGCAGCCACTACACCAGCACAGGGTTAACCATCTACCCAGCCTGCTTTAAAGGAGGGTTTGCGCTCTGCTTACCTGGGATTCGGTGCCGCAGGTGTCGAACCTGGTGTGTATTTTAAAGTTCCTGCCAACCACCCGGGCTGCACAGGAGGGGGTCCCCAAATAAATCCTATTCTTCTCCAGCTGGGCCAGGGACTGCACGGGGATCTGGATGTGGAAGTCTGTCCGGGTGCAGCTGACATTCATGGGCACAACTATTGGGACAGAAAGCAAGGTACGTGTGTAGGACTCAGGATAAGTTTTCAGGAAAAAAGGAGTTACACCCACAACTCAGAAAGCAGTATCAGTGTTTTAGCCCTGTCCCATGCCAAGGGCAGACACAGATTGGCTCCTGGCACTTCCCTGCTTTCTGCCCCAGGGAGGGACTTCACCATCAACCCCCTTGACTCAATCCTCCTCCCCAGGTCTCTGAGTGACACACAAGTGCCACTACAGGCCAATACAGGTCATGCTGTCACTGTCACTCCCCATCATTGCAAATCCAGTGAGACATTTGAGTTGCTGCCCAGGACTAGACCACGAGAGCTTTGTGGATGGCTTGACGTGGGCACAGGGCTCTCCTGCATCCTACAACACCCCTGCAAGAGATGCTCTGCAGGGACTCATGGAGGACCCCATGCCCACCCTGGAGTGATGCAGCTGCTTGGCAGGAAAGAGTGAGCTGGGTCCACGACCCCAGGGCATCCTCCCAGGGGACAGCCCAGCCCAAATCCTCCTGTCACTGCCATCATCAGCCCTCCACTACCCTCACCCTATTTTTGATGGGGAGCTGGTGAAGGGAGTGCACAGAGGGAGCTGCTGTTGAGCTGTCCAGGATGCTGAGATGAAGAGCAAGGCAGTGGTAATTCCAGCCCCTCTTCATTACTCTCTCTCTGGCACTGTATTTGGCCCCTCTAGATGCAGAAAGAATCCACACAGGGGAAGAAGCAGGGAGGAAAAAAGCCCCCCTGTTTAAAGTGAATCCTTGCTCAGCTTGAGCCAACCTCTTGGGCAGTATGAATTATTGAATTATTCCAGCTCCTTCTGAATCTGGGAAGATGCAATAAAATCAATACAAAAAAATAGTGTGACTTTGCTTCACTTAGTGCATTATAAAACCATTAGAATATTTACCAAATAACTAAAGTGCATTAGATCAAGAAGAGCAGAAAGTGGATCCTCTCTCCTGCCATGAAGGCTTTCATTCAAATGGCCATAAATCACACAGGCCCAAGCCAAGCCATGCCCTTTGGTGGGCCTGAAAGGAAAATATCTGCATGGCTGAAGGGCTGTGGGTGTGGAGGCTGAAAGGAAAATATCTGCATGGCTGAAGGGCTGTGGATGCAGAGGCTGAGCTGCCCCTTTGCCTTTGGGGGCTCCTGAGGAAGCTGGTGGTGGGGAGAGGCCAGTGTGTGCAGTGGGAGCAGCTGCTCTCCTGGCAGTGCTGGCAGCTGGATGTGCCACACGGGATCCTAATCACAAGCAGATGCTGGAATTACTGGGCAAGCATAGCCTGCAGAATCAGCTTTAGGAAGGGAGGCTCAGTTTCATGTCCACTCTTTTGTCCTCCCCTAACACGCAGCTGGCCAGTGTGTGTACCAGGGGACATGGGAACCTTGGGCAACTGGGAGAAGTCACATCCCTCTTTGTGCTGGGATGCCTCCTGCTCTTCACTAGCACCCCTTCTATCTGTCTGCAACCTCCTCCTTCTGGAGCAGGGTTTCTCCATGACCACACACAGTGAGGCCAAGGTTCTCTCCCTGCACACTGCTGTAAAACTGTGAGAAATAAGGACCAGGACAGGGACAGACTTGCTGTGCACATTACACCCCTACTCGATGTGCAGAATGTCTCTCCCTCCAGATGCTGCAGAGGCTCAGGACAAAACTCCATCCCATTTCTTATTCCTACAGCCACACACCCCCAAATCCTTTCTGCTGCGCTGTAAATGAAGGATGATTTTGCAGCTGAGGGATAAAAACTCATAAACCCAGGGCCAGCCCCCATGCTGCCGGTCCAGCAGCCCTGCTCTGGCTCCAGCCCTCCGGCGAGGCTGCCCCTGGCTGAATCATCCCTGACCTGCAGGTCAGCTCGGATGTAATTATCTTGAAATACAACAAACGCCATAAATTCACTGGTGTTTGAGGTGCAAAGGTTGGCAAATAGAGGCGGAAGGTTACACACCGTTCCTCCCACCAGCTGTGGATGCACCAGCTGGGACACAGGGCACACTGGCCAGGCAGGGCTGGCTGGGTGGATTTGGGAATGCTGTGCCCTGAGGGTCCTGTCCTCCCCTGCTGCTGCCAGTGGAGAAGGGGATGTGGCTTATGTCTGCCTGCTCAGCCCTGTGCTGGTAGGACCAGAGCATCCCAGGGAACAGGGGAAAAGGTTGTGACGCTTGAGCTGGCTACCTGCCCTGGGGCTTTGGTTCCCTAAAAAACCCCCATGGATTTCTCCCCTGGGAAAGGAACAGGAGCACAGCAGTAGCAGAGACATGGGAAGGAGAAGCTGGAAACCATCTCTTGCATACTAAACACAACGCGGAGCACGTATGTCACACTCCATGAGAGCTCACTCACCATCTCATACTCTACCCCGTCCCTAAGGAGCCACAGGCTCTGCTCCTGCAGACAGGAACTTTCACTGCACGGTCCTTCTGGAAACTGCATAACCTCAGGCATGTCCTGATGTAACTAAAGCACTGAGAAGCACCCAGGTAAGACCTTACCTCCAACATAGGTGATGGAGAAGCCCCTCTTGGCCGTGTTGCGGTCAGTGTGGAGGACCAGGAGCAGCTGGTTGCTGTGAGAGGTGACCGGTGCCAGGCTCTCCCGCCCACACCACCGGCCCAGCAGGGATCCATTCTCAGTGCCACCCTCAAAGGCAGAGAGGTGATCGTAGTCACAGCCACCCGTCAGGCTGCTCCGGCCCTCCAGCTCCATGTCCAGGAAGAACACCTTGACCCGGTAGCCCGGGGGCAGATGGATGCTCCACTGGCACTGGAGGTTGTTGGGGTAGAAGCTGGGGTACTGAGGGCTGGAGAAATTCCCCTTGATGGCAGTGAACACCTCTTGGCACTCGCCTGCTCAGGGAAAAAGAGGAAAGGAAAAATCAAAAGCAAACCTGAAGCTCCCTGTGTGTGGATGAGCTGGTGGAGGAGCAATCACTTGTTTCACTGCTCTTCACCTCACTGCTCCCCAGCCTTGTGTTTGGCCAATGGACAGCCCAGCAGTTTTGGGGGATGGAAACTCCCAAAGTGGCCAAAATCCTACAGAAGCACATGGAAAAACCCATATCCCCAGGGAATGACATGACCAAGGGAGAAGGGCAACTCTTCCTCAAGAGAAGGACAGCCCAGGGCATGGGATAGCCACAATGATGCCATTTGCATTACACAGTGGTTTACACTTCACACCCTCATCTCTCGGGCTCTCACCAAAGGGATCCCCTCCACTCTCCTCTCCCTGCCGCAGGAGGGAATCACCACCCCTACCCAGGACCTGTCCCCACGTCCTTCCCACTGCCCCACCACCCAGAGACCCCCGCACCCGAGTAGAAATGGGCCTTGAAGCCCCTGCCACCGATGTTGAAGTCCGACTTGAAGATGATGAGGAGGTGTGGGGTGGAGGAGACGGTGCGGGGCGGGCGGGTGCTGCCGCAGTAGCGTCCCAGGCGGGGGGCAGTGACAGTGGGGCCATCGAAAAGGGCCACGTAGTCAAAGCCACAGCCCTGGCCCCCCTCCATCTGGAAGTCAGCAAACACCAGGGTGAGGGGGCCACTGCCACCGGCCCCCCCGATGCTCCAGTGGCACTCGGCATCGTTGGGGTAGCTCTCGGGGTAGCGCGGGCTGGTGATCTCCCCAGACAGCCCCGTCAGCTGCCCGCCACAGGCATCTGCAAGGAGGCACAGGTGATGAAGACAGTGGGAGAGGATGGATGCATGGATTCTCCACCACCACCACCACCACCCCTCCTGGATACCTTTCCGGTAGGCAGCGGCAAAGCCGTGCTTGGCCACGTGGCGGTCGGAGCGGAAGACGACAGCCATGACGTGCCAGGCGGAGGAGAAGGGTGGCGGGGCACTGTGGCCACAGAAGGTGCCCAGGAGGTTGCCCCGGTCCCGGGCAGCCCCATTGTAGACCTGGAGGTAGTCGTAGGCACAGGCATCGTGGTACTCCAGCTCGAAGTGGCTGAAGGAGAGCAGGACGGAGGAGCCCTCGGCCACCACGATGAGCCATGTGCATTCTGTCTCATAGGGATACAGACCAGGGAAGTTGGGGCTGGAGAAATTGCCAGAGGGTGCTGAAAGCACTCCCCCACATTTGATGCCTGTGGGACACAGAGGTGGATGTCATGTTCCCTTCCCAGGGGAAGCCTAAAATAATGGAGATGGGATGCACGACACTGGCTCCATCCCACCACTAGCACTACCAAAACACCAGCACCCTGCAGACCTTCGCTGAGACTGGCCACCCCCTCTCCCTGGAGGACACATGTGTCCTCCATCACCTTTCATCCCTCCATGTGATCCCTCTGCCCCACACTACCCCACGGTGTGGCTGCAACAGGGCTGCCTTTGAGCTTATCCTGTCAGTGCCAGCATGGGGTCCCACCTATTTTTGGCTGGGAAGGAGGAAGTAGGAAGTGAGTTTTAAAGGCTCAGATGTTCCAGGCTCACCAGTGCCCTGGCTGCCCAGCCCTTCAGTTTTGTGCCTCCCACTGACCATCTTCCCTCCATATAATGGTGGTATCAGTGAATTCGAGCTGGGAGAAACAGGGGTGGAGGGCTCCATGAGCTGAACAATGAGTTATGCATGTAGGGATCGATTTCCTAATGAAATCTTTATACTGAGACATGGTTATTATAAAATAAGGCTGGGAGGGGGCCGACTGTCACCTGCCCCTGGGTCTGATTAGGGCTGGGGTGAAGATGCTGATATAGCGGGCACATACATCATGTCTGGGAGGGATGCAGACCCTGTGTAGCCCTTGGGAGACATGTGTGGGTTCCCAAACAAGGCTGGGCGCTTGCTGCCATCAATCTGGGCCAAGTATATTGCAAATCAATAGTCAGGCAGTGCACATTGCTTTTCATCATGCTCACCTCCCAGCCAGGGGGGGTCCTGTGGGTGTGTGGGATGCAGCATTGTGTGTGTGTGTGTGTGGCCAGATCTAAAATCACTTTGCTAATTACTGGGGATAGGCAATGAAGAAATACAGGGCTGGTACTAAAGGAACAATGTTGTTGAAATAGATACCCAAGAGGGGAGCCTGCAGGAGAGGCAAGTAGCCATGATGCAGACGGATGGATTAAGGGATGGGAGCCTTGGGGTGCTCTGGGAAGCCCAGGTGGGAAGTGGGGTGGCCACTCAGAGCACATGCACCAGGGCCAGGGATGCGGTTTGATTTCTGATGCAGTCCTTCTGTGAGAAAGGCCCTGCTCTTTTTGGGGAAAGAGATTGCTCTGCTCACCCTATCCACCAAATTACTGTGTCACCTGCTAACCCTGTCCTGCAGTCTGGGAGGGCATTTTATACAGGTAAGATGAGAGGTGTATTGCATGCCCACCATATATATACACGTACAAATGTACATGTATACATATGTGTGTATATATGTATATTTACATAGGCAAGTGCAACTCCAGAATTGATCAAATTCACCTTCACCAAAACACCACAACAGGACAACCCCTCCCTGCAATCCTCAGGAAGATAAGGGTGAGGCAGAAACCCAAGCATGGAGCAGTGTCCCACACTGCACACAGTGACTCCAGATCCCTGCCCCGAGCCAGCCCTCTTCCCATGAGAGAGGTGGAACACACTCACACTCCAGAGCCCCTGTGGCACCCGCAAACAGCCCTCTCCTCCTCAGGGACCATGGATGCCCCGGGATCCCCACTGGGAGCTGGGACCAGGCTCTTACCTCTGCTGGGAGCATCCCTGAGAGCCCCACAAAGCACGGCCAGTGCTGCCAGGTATCCCACCCCCTTGCACCCCATCCTCCAGCAGGAAAATCTCCCCTCACCGCCGCCTGAGCATCCTTTTGGAGCTGTCTATCTGAGAGGAAAAAAAATAAATAAAGAGAGAAATAAATAAAAAGCAGGAGGACTGTAGAATTAATAGCAGAATGAATAATTCATCGCTTGTTTGAATTAAGAGCAGCAAGGTAACTTGATCTATTCCTCCCTTCCTTCACTCAGTTTTAATGATCTGGATCAAATGTCCCAAGGATTTACACTATACCAGATACCTTGTCAATACACTATATTTAGAAGAGATATTAATGTTTCAGATATGGTGTATAACGGCAATAAGTCTGGGCTGACAATATGCCCTTAAGGGACTATGAAAATAATTTAGTTCACCAGGCAAGCCAGCGGACCAAAATGGGAATTTCAGACTTACCGCGGAAAAGCACCTCAGGAATTAACAAGATTTATACTGCGGCACCCACTGCACAAAGCCAGCTGGTGGGAGAGGCTAGAGAAACAGGGTCAGCATCCCTGCAGCAGGAGTCCAGGCTCAGCGGGATGCTCAGCCCGGGAAAGCGGCAGTCATGAGCACTAAAGATAGCAAATCCCACCTCCCCCGAGGAAGATTAGAGATGAATTGTGACTCATGGGCAAAAAAACATCGATTATTATAGAACCTGCTAAGGCCTTGGAGAATTGCCACGTTCTTCCATGCCCGCTCACACTCCTTCTTGCCCAGGCTCTGGGATGCACTCGGCTGAAGGTAATCAAGCCTTTGGGTTTGGTGGGAAAGATGTGCTCCTCGGGCTGTGCCACATTGGCTGGAGAAACCCCAAACCCAGCAGCAGCTCAGTTCCTTCCCTCCCGCCCAGGAGAGAAAAGACTTTCCTGCTGCCACAGCCCACACCCAGATGAATGCCAGGAAACAAAATCCCACGAGGGCCTCCCAGCATGAGGGACCTGTGCTAAAAGTCACCTTCAAAGCAGCAGGGAAAGAAGCAGCGAGTATCTCTAAATCTCAGGCAGGAGACAAGTTGCATTTATTAATTAAGCAATGAGGTTCGATGCCTGAGACATTTCCTGTGGATTAATGATGGGCTGGGAGGAGCTGATGGCCTGAGGTGCAGCTAAGGACCATTAACACCAACTGGTCATGAATCCCCAGGAAATGCTCCATGCCAAGGTCGTTAAGTGCCTGCATATATTTATGGGGAATAATAACAACAATAATATTTGTACAGGCTCTCTCTCCACTGCCTGGTCTTGCTGGAGCCACACTGAGGGCTGCTGGGAGCATTGGGGCATCCCAGCCAGGGAGCCCTCTATCCTAAGCCCAGCTGAGGTGAGGATCATTGGGTTCTGTCCTGGGGCATTGGGTACCCCTTCACCCCACCAGCACCAGGACTAAGAGCACATTGGAACAAGGAGGTGCAGGGCAGCCCTCCCTGTCCCCAGGTACTCTGTGAAGTTCCTGCTCCAGTGCAGGCTCTGGGAGATGCCGTGATGCTGTCATGTATCCTGCTGACCTCCCATGGACACTGCAGAGCTTAATTAGCTGCTTCCCTAATGGCCTGGAGAGGAGGTCTGTCCCTGTGCCTTGTGAAACACGTGTGGGGCCATGCAGCAAAGAGGCAGGAGAGATCTGGCCTCACAGCCCCTCCTGGATATTTCCACTGCCACAATCCTGGCTCTGCCAGGAGGAATGCTCAGCCCTCCCAGCCATGATCCTCTGGGCTCGGGGACAACATGCTCCCTGACTTCTCCATCACTGCACTACAGAGTGACATGCTCATCCTCACTGCGTCCATCTCCAGCAACACCCAGTGCCCTCCAGCCTTTCCACCAGTGGCCTCGGCACCGAGGCACATCCCAGCATGGAGACAGTGTCCAGGACACCAGTATCTACAGAGCCACTCCTCTCCATCCCTCCAGCTGGCCATAACCTCAGGAGACAGTGCCACTGAAAATCGGTGACAATGTGGGGGTCAGGGCCGTGCAGCACAGCAGCTGTGCCCCTCTCCCACGAGAGAGCATCCATCAACCACCAGCACATTCACCTTTCTCCTGACCTGGAGATGGCCATTCCCAGGCTGGGCCTGAGCTGTAGAGCCAGGCAGGAATGGGAGGCAGGGGGAGAGCGA
This sequence comes from Anabacerthia variegaticeps, assembly GCA_035583185.1. Lineage (NCBI taxonomy): Eukaryota > Metazoa > Chordata > Aves > Passeriformes > Furnariidae > Anabacerthia > Anabacerthia variegaticeps. The sequence goes on along the minus strand of JAWWEW010000006.1, from coordinate 4,847,837 downwards.
GGCACAGCAGAGACACAAGACAGAGGAGCCAGGCACAGAGGTCTGGCTGGAGGTGCTCTGGATCAGCCCAGGGTACTTTGGCTCCGAGCAGAGACACGGTGGGTGATTTCAAGGTGTGCCATACTGGGGCTGCCTTTGTTCCTCTGTGGGCAAATTTATAAATCATGAGTCAAAAAGGCAATTGATTCGTTTAAACAGAAAGGACGTGATCAGGACTGTGAGACTTCAGAGGAGATCAAAGGTTTAAAAACGGTCCCCGGGAGAAACGAGAATTATTTAGGCAGGAAATAATGAGGTGAAATTAAGGAGGTATTTAGGCTGCATATGAGGAAGAAGAAAGGAAGTGAAGCGAAACCACTCTCCCCAGCACAGCACTGTAATGGGCAATGGGGGCTTCCTGGAGGGCAGCCAGAGACCAGGAGCATCCCACCAGCATCTCCCTACCTGGCAGGAGAGGCAGGATGTGAGCCCCTGCCCTGGCCGGGCACCTGCCACCCACCACTGCAGGATGCTCAAGCACCTCCAGCTCCACAGATCCACCGGTCACCGATGGACACTGTTTCCCCACGAAACTGCCACCAAGGGGCAGTTCCAGGCATCCAAAGGGAAGGAAAATTGTCATCTTCCCCTGGCAGGGAAAATCCTGCCCAAGAGCCTTTCCACTCCACGTCCCTGCCTTTGTAGGGGTCCACGGCAGCCTCTGGAAGGGGCTATCCCCACGGGAGATGGTTGGGACGAGGGGACTCGTGTGACAGCCAGCCTGAGAAACAACAAAAGGCAGGAGGGGGAAGGGAGAGAAGGGCAGAAAACAGAGAGAAAAAAGTGCCTACGGGCAGTTTAAAGGCTCCTTCAAGTCCCTGCTTCCAAGGACATCGTGTCCCCCATGGAGAACGTCTCGCAAAGACCCCTATTCCCTCCGGCAGAGGCACCACCTCCTCCCGCTCGGCCGCAGCCGCCTTTGCAGGATCGCATCCCGCAGCACTCACAGCTTGCTCCGTCTCTCACCACCCTCCCTCCCTTTGAGCCACGAACAAAGACGGGAGCGGCGCGGCAGAACGGCCGGACCAGCTGGGGAGGGTTTAGCCATCGTGGCCCATATGTGCTGAAATACCCAGACATATTGGGGTTGTGTTTAAAGGAACAGTCCCAGCTTTCACGCAGAAAGCCGACGCTTTTCCAAAGAGAGCGTCAAGTTTTAACTCGGGTCTTTGCAAAAACGCTGGGTGGGGTTTTCGGCAAAATCTCAAAAAGATGAAATATTTAAAGCAAGAGGTATGTAAGTAAGGTTTTTGAGTACTTAGTCTCTGACAAAAACATTTTTTCCACCTTCCTAGCTAACACCAAAGAAGGGAGAGCAGCTGGAGAAAGCATCTCCTTATTTTACCAGCCCCATGCTGTGCAAAAGCATCTCCACTACACAGTAACTTACAGTGGCTGAGGCACAGCTTGCACTGGAGCAGAGAGCTTGTCTTGGACTGACCATGGACAACCTCCCTGGATCTCTCTGTGTTAAAGCCAAATCCCTGTTCTGGATTCGGAAGATGGCTTTCTTGTCAGCCCTTGCTCCGAGAAGTTAACATAAAAGCTGCAGCTACACTTGATTAATTACAGGCACTTGGTAACTGGAGACAAACCTCAGCGATGTGAGAAGAACTTACATTCCAGCCCAACATGTGAATCAGAGCCACCACTTCAGTGCACGCTGCTTATTCTGTCTAACAAACTACAGCTCCTTTGTTAAGTGTATTTGTCACAGGTACAAAAAGAGGCATGAATGATAATGCAATATCATCTGGCACAACCCCAACACAGGACGGGCTGAGAATGAACAGAAAAGCACAAAGGTGTGCAGAAAAGTTGTATTTCCAGGTGTAGATAGTAACCACAGTGGTCAAAGAAGGTAAAAGAGTGGACAACAGATACCTCAGAGGAAAAGCAGCAGCATTTTCAGCTGAAAGATGAGGAAGGGGACCAGCTGCCCAGGCCGGGTGCTGTGCCAGGCTGCCATCCCCCAGGCAGCTCCTTGGCTCTGCTCTCTGGCCCGCAGAGGAGCACCCCAGCAGAGTTCCTGAAGCTTTCACTCCTCCGGTGGTGTTCCTGTATGCTTAGGGAACCCCCTTGGGCACCTGTGAGAGTCCTGTGACAAAAACAAACAGCTGTTTATTTGAGAAGAGGTTCGATTTAATGAGCCAGGGCTATGATACAATACTTAGGGGACATGGAAAGCAAACAACCATCCTCCCTGACAGAGAGCAACCACAACCCAGCTGTGTTCTCTCAGTTTTAGGACACATTCTTTGTCTGCCCAGGCACCAATTCATGAGTTAAGGACAGGGCAGGTAACACAGGTTGTGCCAAGACAGGAGCTCAGCCTGCTAAGTCCTCATTGGGCATCATGTGTAACTCCATCCTCATGGACAGTTTTTCCATATATGGTTGGAAAGGCTGTTTTCAGAGAAGATCAGTGCCATATTCTCTGTTTTAGTGTATAATGGGGCAACTGAGGCACAGAGAGGTTGAAGTGACTTGCCTGACATCACCCAGCACATGACAGAACCAAAATGAATCCCACAGACTCCAGACTGCCAGGCCAGTGCTCTGCTGTTCCCTTGGGCAGGCAGTCTTCTCCCTGAGGATTAAATCTCTCCTCTGGACACCTAGGTGGACACAATACCACTGCAGAACTGCAAAGCAAGTCACTGGTTCTCATATTACAGCAGAGCTGTAGGTAGATGCTTTTTACTATCCCCTCTTAGGAGATCTCTCTCTTAAAATTGCACTTAAAGACTTCCATTAAATTACCAAGCTGTTCCCTGAGATGTGGGTGGCACACCTTGTAGCAGCCACTCTGGAATGGCACCCGTTCCTTAAAACACTCAATAGTGAGACTCATACTGGAGACAAACAGCTGATCCAAAGGCCTATGAAGGTGTATGTCCAAGGAACTCAGTTGACTGAACTGACCCATTTTGCACAATGTCTGCAGAAAGACAAGAATGTCCAAGGCTCAGCCTAAAGTTCCTCGGGTCAGGAACATCCAGTTAAAAGACAAAACAGGAATTTTCTTCAATTCCTGCAGCTTTCAAGTATCTAGTCATATCTTCATTGAATGAAGAAGAGCCACAAATTAATACAAATGGCCTTCTTCTACAGGAATTTATTATTGTCTTCATCAAGTCCTCATTGAGACGACCAGTATATGTGTTTTCCTGATAGCTCCAAGGAAGTTTTTCCAGTGAAGTTTCCTGAAAAGGCAAAAGGTTTGTGTCACATTAAAAAGGACAACTGATTGCTGATGATCAGATCTCCCCCCTCCTCTCAGAGTACTGCACAGGATGTTTTTCACCCTTGTGACGCCATCTGGGTAGCACTGGTCCTTCCTGAGAGCTGCATTTGCCTTCCAAGCCCAGATGAAATCTTTCCCTGCCATGGGACCTGGCCACTTGCTCAGGGGGGACTGAACAAAACCAGAGTGTAACTATCACTAATAAATGCTGCAGAACCTTCTCCTTTGAGAACCACCTCCCAGTGCACCTTTCCAATTCCCAAGTCCTAAATCCCTGAAGTCTATTCCTCTCTATTGCCTCTCCCATTCCCAAGTCTCTTTCAGTCCCATCTCCCTTGACCAAAACAGAAAGAATCCAGCTCTGCTCCAAACACAGCTCTGATTCCTGAGAAGTGTTAGATCCCGTGGCGTTAGATCCAGTGGGGACTTCCCACTGCTATTAATCAGAAGCAGAAGGTGCTCAGATGTGGTGGTGACAGGCAGCAGAGTGAAATACAGACTCAGACAGATACATAATCCCAAAAGGGAGGATGCATGAGCCAGGCTTGGACTACCACAAGCCTGCTAAGAGAAGGGGAGAAAGGGAGAGATGCACACACAGGGCAGACAGTGTTGACAGGGGTCAGGTGGGTCTCTTGCCCTTCGCTGATTGAATTTCAAGACCTCCTCATGCTCTTGAGACAGCACTCAAGAGTTTAAAATACCCTGAAAAGGGTAGTTAAGCCATGTCACCAGAGACAATTATGGTTATGCTCCTACAGAGTGGCTGAGGGGCTGCCCAAGTCACCAGTACTTTTCCCTCTACCAAATCTCAATTTGCCAAGGCCACACGTTTGGAATACAATGTAAGAGGCAGTTCCACTGTGAGAGATTCAAAAAAATGATTCATCTGAGAAACTAAAAATGCACTGGGATTCATTCCCTTAGCATAAATAATTCTTTCTATATCCTCCCTGCAATGAATCCTCATTTCTGACGGAAATAATTTTTAACCACCAAATCCATGCAGAACACAGGCAACTTTGGGACCAAATGGAAATGAAAAGACTCCTCAAAATGTAAGACCACTGAGAGGTATGCCCTCATCTTATGAATGTGGCAGAAGAGTAATTTTACAGAGGAAGAAACAACTTTTAGAAGTTTAAAAATGGGTCAGCAAGGAAAAATAATTACTGGGAAGTTGGTGCTAGCATACCAGAAAAAGAAAGCTCTAGCCATGAGCAATGAATGGAGGATAAGGACAAATTAAGACACTGGCATTAGGAAAGAAAAAATGGTATATTTGCTGTTTAGGTGCAGCAACAACTGTCTGAAGTGAGGGGAATAATCAGCAGTTACAATGAAACAGCAAAACAACAGAACAACTCCCAAGCAGGCAAAGAGGGACAAGCAGTGATGGTCACTTCCCTGAAATTCTCCAGACTAGCAGCACTGTAAGTACATGTCTCAGGTTTAACCACAGCAGCCACTGGATCACAAAACAGCCTGGATGACTGAGAAACAATTAAGAGCATGCTTATGGAAAAGTGGAGGAGGCAGAGGCTCGTCCAGCACACAGAACCCTCACATGAATGTGTTTCATGCCCACTTATTTACCTGGCTTAGCACATAAAGTATTCTGATGTTCCAGTATCGAGCCAGATCCTGCAGAAGAGGTTTCAAATAAATTTTGTCAAAGGTAGGGAAGCAGCCAACAAGAGTTACAAAGGTTTCATCCTCTTCATCATCTGTTATGGACTGGAGGATGGGAAGCATTGGTGCAAGGCCAGTGCCAGAGGCCAGCATGAGGAGCTCTCCATGCTAACAACAAAACAGAGAATTTGGAATGAGCTGTGGTGGCTGGAAATGGATGTGTTCATAGTCAGTTCCTCCTTGCTGCCACACTGGTAAAGGCAGTAGATCAGAAGGTCATGCACTTGTAAATTCAAATGTCAGAATGTGTTTTTCTGCAAAGGATTACAGATAGCATTTCCAGGGTTTATACATAAAATCTAGAGAAGCTGGATTTTACCCAAATATAATGATTTATCCTAACTTTAGCCTTGATTTCAAATAATTTATGTTTCAGTTTCAATTCTACAGTACACTTTGCTGACCCACTGTGTGTTTTCTCCCACTGGAAATGCTCTCTGTGTTTGTCTTGGGTGCTGCAGAGTACAATCCTGAAGGACCTCTGGAGGAAACAGGTTCCTCTCCATGCTGATTTACGTGTCTTCCTGGTACACTATCTCAATTTTCTCAGAGCTACCAGCAGCACACACACCTTCCCACCTGCAAGGGGGGACATTCACTCTACTTGGAATAGGCATGTTCAGGAAGTAAGGTGTTGTGTACAGGAGGACAGGAGATTCCCAGCACTTTCCCAAGCTGCCAGCCAGTGTGCATCAGTGCTAGAACTGAGAGTTAAGACACTCAGAGGCTGTTTGTTCTCTGTTTTGACTGGGCATTTTATTGTGAATGGATCTGATCTGTCTAAATCTAAGTCCTCTTCTACTGGCAGCAAGTGGAGATAAACAGGTATTTTACTATAAAACTAATATTCAGAACCTGTAATTCCTAAATAATAAAGAGTTTTTCACAGCAAGTTGTTTTAAAGATTGCTCATGTGCTTTGTAAACTGCATGCACACATAGATCATACACCACAGAATCACAGAAGATTCTGAGCTGGAAGGGATCCACTATAGGATCCTCAAAGTCCAACTCCAGGCCCTGCACAGGAGACCACTACTAGGCAAGGCTCCTATGTTTGTTCCAAATGGTTATCTATAAGCTTTCAAAAGGAGGAGGGAACAGTGGCCCAAACTAACAAGGAGAGTATTTCAGGAAGCAAGACAAAATTGATAAGCATAGGGCTCAGCTACTCAGATTTTACAGCCTTACTTCTGTTGAGGGGGAAAAACAAACAAACAAACAAAAAAGCCAAAAAGCCCACAAAGCTTTGGGATCTTAATGACCGATGTTTCAGTTGTGCTCCTCATTTGAAAGGTCAGAATTAAGTAACCGAATTAGTATGTGTGAGAAGCCTCCCCCTGAAAGTGGATCTGCCTTTCTTTGCAGCCAGCCTGGGTATCGGCAGGTGGGATCAGCGTTTGTGGAGTGACCTGACACCTCACTGGAGCTGCTGCAGTTCAGGGAATACCCAAGGGAGAAGATTAACACTTCCCCTTCACTCGTGCTCAGTCACAAAACAGTGATGTGGGTCAAACCAGGCAAAAACAGATCCGCACTCATTGCTGGTGCAAAGTAAGTTCCCTCTGCTAAGAACATCAGGAACTTCTAAGGCAAATGATGAACAAGGAGCCTTGCTAATATTTTCCACTCTCCCATCCACCTCCCTCTCCTCTTCCTTCTTAAATATTCTGCAGTTCAATAAGGTGTACGTGCTCCAATTGACTGCTAATGCCGTAGCACTGTACAGTAACACAGAAAATCCCTAAAATAATCATGAAAACAGTAATCAAATTGATGTCTTCCCTTTAGAGTATTGAACAAAGCGGGCTGCCACAAGCTGAAGCATCTTATGTCTCTTAGGGAACTAACCTTATTAGGTTGATATGGGAACCCTCCAAATGGCCCACGCCAAAAGACCACGTCTCCTTTTCTCCACGTTTTTATGTATTGTGACATTAGCCCAGCTTCATAGCACTAATAAAAAACATTGCACAAAAGAAAAGAATAATTATACTCCATTGGAAAGTTTCCCAGCTTAAAGTCAATTATAAAGTTATCTACATTTAAACAAAAAGGGCACAAAAAAACATTTTGTGTGTTTAAAAAGAGAGATCTTTCTGTTTAAAAAAAATAACTCAAAGTTATACCCAAAACAAAGACATTTAAATTAAATCATACTGGATCCACTCCAGCTTGACTATAATGTAAACACAATCCCCTCTCATGCAGTCTGAATTTCCAAAACTGGAAAAAGCTTATCAGAGTTCTTGCTTACAAAGCACACAGAGAAGAGTGTCTTGAATGCAAAGCACAGTCCAAGCCTTCAAGTGTTCTCCAAATCTCAGGGCTTGGGGTCTGGAAATGCCCTCTGGGTACCGTTAGTTATATAAACACTGCACAGCTCTTGCTTTATTTCAGTCTCTCAGATGCTGTGCTGATACAATTAGCGACCCTGAGTCAGGTTTCCCATTTGTAAAACCCTTGTTTTCAGAACAGATCATCTGGATGCTAAGGGATGCCTCCACATTCTCAAAAGAATATGCTAATGTGGGCCTCATGGAAGAAAAACATTAGCAAAAAGACTGCCTTACTTTCCACCAGGCACAAACAATATTATCCAGGCTGTTGCCTGCAGGAATGCTGATCTCACTCCTGACTGATGAGAAAGGGTCTGAGCTTGCTAGAAACAGAAAAGGGAGGAGAGGCTGAAAAACGACAGGCTAATTCAAGGAATCTTGTTGCTATCTGCTGTATGTACATCCATGCCCTGTATATATGACCACTTTAGGATTAAAGAGAACAAATGCGAGCAAAAGAGTGGCCACGGCCCGGGATGTGGCTGGAAAACAAGAATTGGCCCAAACAGCAAGAGCAGGAAAGCCCAGCAGCTGCAGCTCACAAAGTGTTCTGGTGCAGAGGTGATGCCACAGATAAGCCTGGGGAAGTGCAGCACAACCAGAGGTCAAAAGATGGGACGTGATATAAGCCTTTGACAACTCCAGCCCGCACAAAAGAAGCGTCTTTTGGGGTATTTTCTGCACAGACTTTGGAGAGAAGCCCGGCTCCACACCCCAGTGCCTTGGCTGGCCACCAAGCTGCACTGCAGGCAAACAAAATTGGTGAACCACAAAGCAGCTCAGGAACAGTGAGTATGTGCTTGTGCTTGCAAGCAGCGTTAGCTCATAAAGAACACAGACGCTCCTCCCCTCCTAACACCTCACTTAAACTTGAAGAACTATTAGCACCAGTTGTTACAGTCAGAAGGTAAATCACACACATATCCAGGCTCTGAGTTACTGTCAGAAACATTTTACGTTCAGAAGGCTCTGGGCAGGTGCTAAGTCTCACACAAGGAGTGTGCAGTTGCATCAAAGGAACATATTTTATACCTCCCTTCTTCAAATACACATGGAAACTCAAGGCAAGGGCAGAAAAGCCAGCCCTGCTTACTGCCTATTCCCAAAGGGCCGGGGTAATGGAAACTAAAACAATCCTTCTTTCACCAAAATTATTTCCAAAAAACTGAAGTGAGAAGTGATTGAGTAGGTTTAAAATGAATTTTTCTAAACAAAAAGAAAAAAAATAATTATCTCCTGGGGGAAAACTTCTACACCCGGTTTTACATGGAGAGAAACCCTAACATTATAAAATCACTCGAAAAGAGGGTTATGCTCTGTAAATGGCAACTCCCTCACTCTTAACTGTAGTATCACAAATGCAGCGCTATAATAACAGGAGACTGAAGTGTTTGAACAGTGCTTGGATTGCATGGTAATAATAATAATAATATAGTACTTTCCAAAATTGCCTGAATAGTGTGAAATATACCACAACCTACAGAGTGAGTTATAAAAATGGCTGCTTTACACTGGGTGTTACCGACTCCTTTTGTCACTGCCAGGGAATAACTATAGCCCCTTTTGGGATGAAAGGTTCTATATAAAGGAAAGGTATCATTACAATCATTACTATTATTATTGAAATGCAAAACCTGTGAGTAATGAGCCGCTATACATGAAATTTCACAGTCATCCTATGGACGTATCCTATTAACGCAACTCAAATGTAATATTTCTCCCCCCTGCCACACACCAATTGCCACAAGAACGGGGAAATGACCCTCCCACAGGTGTCCTACAGAAGCTGTTCACTTCTCTAAAGAACAGGGTTTGTGTTCAAATGTACAATGCATAATAACCAAAAACATGAAATCCTGGAAGGCAGGCAGAGGGCAAGTGGTCATTCTCTGCAAGCCACCTGGGATACCCAGCTCTCTGAATTTCACACCTGTACTGAAGTCTCTGTCTGCCCTAAGGAATCACTAGTGACATAAAAGTGCAGTATTGAGAAAGTGTTCTTACAGTTGATATTTGTCACACAAAGTAATAATTTATGACGGCCCTGCAGGTTTTATTCAGACGAGCCTCCTATAAAAAATTTTTGAACTCAACCAACATTTTGTGGTGGCCTCCAGAAGGGCCAGGACAGTTGTCCAAAACAGGGCTCTGCCACCCCAATGCATGCAGCCTGTGTCCATGAGACACCTCTCTACCATGGAAGACTCATTTAGACTACAGTTCCAGAGCCCTGCCCACACACCAGGAACAGCTGCCCCCTGTCCCACTGTTTGTCTATATTTTTAACCGAACTGAAATTTTTTTCAGTGAGATGTTCTTGAAGTTAAATACATTGGGGAGGATAAGGGCTGGGCAAACACTTCCCAAAATCAGTGATTCAGCTGGGATGACAACTGGATGTGATTTCAAAGAAATCCTGAAAAGGCAAAATGAAACAAGGGAAGGGGAACGGGCATTTTCTTCCACCTTGGTAACTGCTGGGCTCCCAAGAGGTTCTCCCAAGTGCTTAACAGGGCTTCTGTTGCAAAGCACTTGTTTGTGTGCCACCCTCCTGTGCGTTCAGTTTTGGGGGGGAAACTGCACTTTTTATCAGCAAAGCACAACTGCTTCAAAACAACACAGGAACAGTCCAGGAGGGATTTGGGAGAGTCTCACTAGAAGTGCTGACAGCATGCTTGGTTCCTAAAGAAAAAACAGTCCCCAGCACCTTAGACTCTAATCCATATTGTCCAGGATTACTTACTTTAATTAGAACTTCAAAGTACCCTTCTGCATTGCCAGGGCTGATTGGAGTATAGGCTCGCTGGACCTCCAAACCATTCACCACTCCTCTGGGAAGAGAAAGAGGAACCCACTGTGGCTTGGACCATTTGGGATTATCAAACCCCTGCACCTTTCTGGGGAGACAGGGCAGGCAGTAGGTCCTCTTCCCAGTGGCCCAGCCTGTGCACAGATGCAAAACATTTCCCTTCCAAAGGTAAAAATCCAGGAAGAATATAATGGCTAAAGGCACCTTTTGTTTTCCCAGTAGTGGCCCCAGCTATACCAAATCTAGGTCTTGGATACACCTTTGGAAGAGTGTTTGAGCCATTTTGTGAGAAATGCCTGAATGTGCAAGGGTGGCAAAGGGGAGAGAAAACACTTCCATGGTTAAGTTTGCTGTTTCTTTTGGGCTGGGGTCACTTTCTGCGTCCAGTCAGCATCTCGTAATTAAATAACAAAAGCCAGGGCACAGCCTTGACCTGAGGTCTCGTCAATATAGACTGTATTTTCCTGTAAGTCTTATAGAATATATCCACCCTGCTCTTTACTACTGACCACAGGAATTGATTGAAGAGACCAAACCTTGTTCTCTGCTGCATGATGAGACAGGGCTGAAGGGAGGGGCATGTGTGCTAGCAGCAGCAGCCAGCTGCACACATCAGCTCTTAACCTACCAGTAACGTCAACAGAGGCAGATCAATGGCATCGTAACAGGACTTTTCCTATCTGGCAATGATCACCACAGATGGCTGAGAAACAGAAACTTTCCCCAAGTGGCCCCTTTCTGGCAAGCAATAAAGTACACAGGAGGGTTGTTTTGCTAGAAATCAGTCAGGCAATGCCTGGGCACTGGGGGTTACACCCTGGGTGCTGGATTACCCCAAGATACAGAGCCTAAACTACTGAGCTCTGGGGTACGTGCAGCTCGTTGTCTTCATTCCAACAAACTGGAGTAAATCATCTGTTGTAACATCTATTCTCTGAGTCTTTCTTTCTGCGAATGAATTTTCTTAAATCACACCTAGCTCTTTCTGACCCACTGACGCAAGGATAATGCTGAAGAAAACTACAGCTTTGGAATGGCTTTTACCATAGAATTAGCAGAGCCGGCAAGCTCACGAGCTCTTTCATCTGTGTCGTTGCAGAGGTACAGAAATCATGATTTGCCTGCTATGAAGCCTTTGTCTATTGACAAAACCCTACGTATTAGGTTACATAATGTGGACTGTTTAACTAGCACAGAGAACAATACCTTAACACGATATGTTGTCCTAAACTCAATCGCAGGCTGCTGTTCCCCGGTAATTCAAATTTGTACTGGTAGGTGTCCTCTGTCAGCTGCTCCACCGAGCTCACGCTGAACGCAGTGAATGTATCTGGATTCAGCACTGAATTATTGCCCTGCAAGAACAACAATAAATAATTACTTGGTTAGATGGTGTCTTTTATGATTTCATTCTTCTCTGGAAGCAAACGGGTGTGCTAATTTAGAGCCAGAGATCCTCAGGACGTGCATTAAACGCCGAGGCCCAGCGCAAATTCCAGCTCTCTGCTGATTCATTATCATGTTCTGCAGTGTGCACTTTGGGATCTTGCATTTCACCTCCACCACCACCTTTTTAAATTACATTTTTTTACACCTTACAGCAAGGGCATCCTATTATGACTCACTGCAATCATTTTCCCATGTCTGAAAACAAACAGGAATAATTCTGCTAAAAGAGCCAAGCGTTGCTTTGGGGGCAACTTTGCAACCTACCGATGGCCACGGTGAACAGGAAATATTGTCAGTTGTTTCAGCTGATCTTTTTTGCTTGACCCAGCATAGTTAATCTTATGTAAAAGGGCACTGACAAGCTTAAAATTACACTCTGAGGACAACTGCTCCACCACACACAACACAGCTTTTTCCAGCCTCAAAATATGAGTCTAAAAACCATGAAAAGATGAAAAAGGTGAGGAAAACAGAGCTTCTCTGAGGAAACTCGGAGAGGAGAAGCTGCAGATTCAGGGCTGTAATGCGACACCAGGGAGAACTCGACACTTGGAAAATCACATTACAGCAGGGAGAGAGAGAGCAGCCAAGGGGGAGGGTGAAGCAGAGTTTGGGGAATTGCATTTACAGCCATCTCTTAAGGCACCACTTGAATCTACTGCTGCATCCCTTGCCCATCACCACAGCCCCAGACCCTAACAAGTACAATCAAAGCCCGGGCTCCAGGATGTGATGAAGACAAATCGACCTGCTCCTCCTTCTTTTCCAAGAGAAGGCTTTTGTCTTGCTTTGCCTTGGCCCTCTTCCATTGTGCAAGCTCCTTCTCGTACACGTCGTAGATGCAGGGCTTGCAGCCACCGCCGCAGCACTGGGATGGAGAAGGTTCCTGGGGTCTGAGAGCCAGCCAGTCCTGCTCATTGTCACTCATTGCCTGCAAAACACAAGCCCTGCATCAAAGCCAGCACGATGAAGAGCAGCACGTGCTCATCAGCTGGGTGTTTTTGGAGAAGGGCTGACAAAATAATCTCTTGAGGATTGTACACGTGTATCTTGGGGAAGACTGAAAACCTGGAGCTGATCTGTGACTGAAACACCCCATTTTTGCCCAAGTGGTCGCTGCCTCTGCACTGCCCAGTGCAGGAATGCCGGACACCACAGCCAGAGCTGCACAGCAGACCCTTGGCCCAGCCTCAGGTCCTCCTTCCCAGCCTGGCTGCTCAGCCAAAGCTACACCCTTTAATCCTGCTCGTTCTGCCGTGGTGATTTTCTACAAAAGAGCAGCTTGGTGACCCTGAACAGAAACATCTTAAAAATCTGCAGCTCAGTCCATGAGAACAGGTAACAACCCCAGCCACCAGGACAATGGGTGACAATCCCAACCACCAGGCTAATGGGTGACAATCCCAAACAGCAAGACAATGGGTGACAGACCCAACCACCAGGACAATGGGTGACAATCCCAACCACCAGGACAATGGGTGACAAACCCGACCACCAGGACAATGGATGACAAACACCAGACCTGGCCTGAGCTGTGCAGTTTTGGAACAGGGCAGTGAGCTGAAAGCTGGGTTTAGAGCCAAGAGACTTGAGGCAAACAGGGCAAAGTCTCAGGCAAACACACTCCTGGGTTATTTGCATTGGGTTTGCCTTTAAATGCAGAGAAGGCAAGGAGCAGAGGCTTCTTGGAGGTTTTATCCCTTGCTCCTGGTGCCCAGCAGACAGTCCTCAGGCCGGAATCACCCTGCAGACCCCACTGTGTTTCCAGCCTGGCCGGGCTAAGGCTGATCCCGGTGTTTGTGTCCGTGCCCTTTGAGCACCAGGAGGCCCACAGGACATTATGAAGCCACGGGTGACCAAGCCGAGGAAAGGGCGCATTTAGCGCTCCCAGCAGCTCCACTGTCAAGGTCAATTAATTAACTAACCTTCACCCCTGCGACGCAAATACCCTGATTTTAAGGATATTGTGAGGGGGGGACAAGACACAACCAAAGGAGCCTGGCCTGGCTTCCCACAGCGCCCGCAGGGGCGCCGGGCACACACGGGCTGTGAGGGGGGCAAACAGCGACCTGGCCGTGGGCGAGCCAGGGGCCGTCAGGGCTCGGGGCCGGGACGATTCACAGAATCCCGAGCACTTACTGTGCGGGCCCGGGGGGATCGCACCGATCGCACCCACCGGCCCGGCCCGGCGCGGCCCCGCCGCTCGGGTGCGCGCCCCGCCGCCTCCGCCTCCCTGCTAGGGACGGTCTCCCAAGTGCCCCCCCCGCCGCGCAGGCGAAGGGAGGGGCCGACCCTGCCCCGCCCCGCCCCGCCCCGCCCTCCCCGCTCACCCTCACGGCGCCCGCCCCTCGCCCGCCGGGCACTTTGCCGACGCTCCCTGAGGGCGGGGCGCGCCCGCTCGCCATTGGCCCGCGCCGCCGCCGGTCGCGCGGGGCGGGCCGGGCCCAAGATGGCGGCGGGCGGGCGCTGAGGCGGAGCGGGAGGAGGAGGAGGAGGATGGCGGGGATGGTGGCGATGGTGGCGATGGCGGCGGGGCCCGCGGCGCTGGGGCGGGCGGGGGCGGCCCCGCGCCTCACCCGCGGCATCCTCACCCGCGCGGCGCGGCCCCGCCGCCGCGGGCCGCTGCCCCGCACGCCCTGGACGACGCGCGGGCCGCCGCCTGAGGTGCTGGCGCGGATGGAGGAGCGGCGGCCGGTGCGGGAGCAGGTGGAGCTGGACACCATCACCTGTGCAGGGCGGCAGCACTACCTGCCCGGCCTGGCCTGGCCGCGCTTCCCGGCCTGGGACCGCGGCTGGCACGACCCCTGGCACTCTCCGGGGCCGCGCTACGAGGACATGCCGCTGTACAAGGAGCGCGGGTGCTTCGTCTGCCACCAGCGGGTGCGGATGCTGGAAGGTACCCGCACAAACACGGCCCCGCTCCGCCTGCCAGCGGCTCTCCTCCCGCAGAGTGGAAATAAAACACACTCAGGGCCCCACCAGCGGCCTGGCAGCACCGCAGAGTGGTGTGGGATGGAGGGGGCCTCGATCGCCTCTGTCGGATGGGGGGCTGTGCTCGTAGGGGGGCTCGATCATCTCAGCAGTGGGGATGTGTTTGAAGGGAGACCTTGATCATCTCTCAGCAGTGGGGCTGTGTTTTTAGGGGTGCCTCATTCATCTCTCAGCTGTGGGGCTGTGTTTGCAGGGAGACCTCGATCATCTCAGCTGTGGGGCTGTGCTTGTAGGAGGGCCTAGATCATCTCAGCAGAGGAGCTGTGTTTGCAGGGGGGCCTCGATCACCTTTCTCAGCTGTGGGGCTGTGTTTGTAGGGGAGCCTCGATCGTGTCTGTCAGCAGTGGGGCTGTGCTTGTAGGGGGGCCTCAATCATCTCAGCAGAGGGGCTGTGTGTGTAGGGGTGCCTCGATCATCTCTCAGTAGTGGGGCTGTGTTTTTAGGGGAGCCTCAGTCATCTCAGCTGTGGGTCTGTGTTTGTAGGAGGGCCTCGACCATCTCTCAGCTGTGGGGCTGTGTTTTTAGGGGTGCCTTGATCCTCTCTGTCAGCAGTGGGGCATGTCGTGGGGCTGTTTGTAGGGGTGCCTCGACCATCTCTGAGCAGTGGGGCTGTGTTTGCAGGCGTGCGGCAGGCGCAGTGGCTCACCAAGACGAAGCTGGTGGAAGGTTTGCCCCCATCTGTGCAGAGCATCGTGGACAGCCTGGCCCACACGCTGCAGGAGCACGAGGGCAGAGTGAAGGATGCCGTCTCACACGCCCGGTTCTGGGACACCGCGGGGACTATTCCCCAGAGGGAGCAGTACTGGTGAGTCTGCAGCTGTAGGGCAGGTTTTGAACCCTACAAGGAGAATTCATACAGGGATCTGCTGTTGAGAGGCTCGCCCGCTGTGCAGGACCCTTTGTGTCAGGTTGTCAGCTCGTAAAGCAAACAAAGCAGCGACCAAAACAACCAGTAAAACACAATTCTGGATATTGATAACAGCGGTGACATAAACACTGCACTACATTAAAGCTTCTTTCTAGCCAAGGTCTCTGCTTCAGCTTGAGATCTAGCTGGTGCAGAATATCAATTTTTAAAATAATAATTGTAACCATTACCTCTGCCAACTTGGAACAGGATTGGTGTGTGTGATATTAATCTGCAATCTCTGTTAACTGTTTGAGAATGTTAGGCTGTGATCTGTTTTACACACAATAATTTTGCATCATTTGTGCCCCTGCCGTTATGATCCCATTTTTATATAACTTTTTTTTTTTTCTCATTTTAAAGCCCAGTGCTGTTTGAAGACTTGATGCATTTATGCCGGCTAATGTCTAGGAAGTATCCTTCTCTGAGTAAAAGGATGTTGGCTAGAAACTACAGAATAGCAGCGACCTGGGAAAGAGGTTAGTTGCTGCTGTGGCGGAAGCATTTAGCTCTGTAAGGTAAGAGGGGCAACAAAGCTGCTGGCTTTAAGGCTGAGCACTTGGAGAAAATTAAACAATTTCTGGAACCAGGTAATTCTTCCTGTTTTAAAAAGTGCTGTCAGCATGGGCAGCCTTGGGTGGTGGCAGGATATTCCCTCTGAGGACAGTGTTATGTGTTAGACAGTATCGACAGGATGGTGGGAGAAGGGAACCACTGTCTTAGGCCTGATTGTTTATATTTTTGTGTCCCAAATCAGTACTGTTGTTTTTCTAAGTATGCTTAGTCAAGAACCTAATACCAGCAATTAACACTGGTATTTTAGAAGAACCTGGAGCTGAGCTACTGTTTAAGATGGGTTTGGAGGTGAGGGAGGGAGAGAGTGAACCTTGTAGAACAGACTTGCCAAAGGAAATGTATGTCTTTCTCTAACCTGATTTCAGTGGTGTTTGAATGTAGTCTAATTTCTCTCCCCAGAATCCATTCTCCTCCAGATCCGTGGCCTGAATGGAATACTCATGAACTCTATGGCCCCAATACCACCAGTAGCCTCCAAGGAGGAGATACTGGCCACCAAAGAACATGTTCTGGAGACCTTCCATCCCATCTTGCCTACAATTGATCTTCAGGAGGTGAATGTGTACAAAGAGCTCAATGACACAGGTAAATCCAGCTGCTGATAATAATATTGTCAGTGGATGGGTTAACCTGAAGTCCTTGTCCTTCTGTGAGGCTGCTGAGAGGAGGAATGTGTGGGAATGAGGGCTCAGAGGAGCTGGGTACAGGAGAGCAGTACAAATGCTCCAGACCTGTGGCGAGTATATTGTGGCCTAAGCAGGACTGTGGAGAAGAACTTGAACTGCGGCAAATCACTTTAGCAGTTCCTGAAGATAAAGGGAGAAAACATGGGCGGTGTAGTGTCTTCCTGAGCGATTTCTGACATGACTCTCTGCCGTTTAGGTTTCAGAGATGGTTATCCCTACTCTCATCCTCACACTCTGTTCTTCCTGGAGTCAGCCAACAATTGCCCTGACAGGTTCAGACCAGAACAGCTCCGTGCTAAAATGCTGATGTTTGCTTTTGGCAACGCGCTGGCCAAAGCCAAGGCACTGTATGGGGTACGTATGGGAGGCTGCTGCTGGGCCTTTGTTCTTCCTCTAGTGCTGCAGCTAGTGGAGAGAGTCCTGAAATTCCCTTGCCATGGCATGTTACAGTAGTTTTCACATCCAGAGGTCTGACCCCAGCCTTCAGGTTACTGATGTCTCCTGATCCAGAAATCCACCGCTCAGCAACAAGTGTGTTCGTGATGTAACACGCACTGGGGTGGTGATGGGCAGGAACCAGGGAGTAAGTTCAGCTGTAAAACTCTAACCCATCCCACAGCTCAGTATGTAAATTGACACTTCATTGCTGGCTGAAGTAGGAATTTTAATTAAAATACAAAATCTACATTCAAAACTTGTTTGACTAGAGTAATTTTCTGGGCAAGGTAACAATACATTTATTAAAATCTTGGCTTTAAACCAACTCTAAGATGCAGAATCAGCAAGTACTCACACAATTTCTGTAGTAACTGGCTTTTAAAACATTCTCCCCCACCCCCAACTTCTTTTCCTAGAATGATCCCAAGGTTTTGGAGCAGCCAGTAGTGGTGCAGAGCATTGGCACAGATGGTCAGCTCTTCCAGTTCATGGTGTTCCAGTTAAATACAACAGACCTTGTCTCTAGCGATGGCATAAAGAATCTAGTGTGGATCGACTCTGATCAGAAACTGTATGAGACAGCCCTGGGTCTTCCAAAAATCAAGAAGAGAGTTGTTGTGGTAAGCAAAACTTGGGAAATGATCCTGGAAATCCTGCCCTTTCACCTTGGCTGGGGGTTTGAGAGCTGGTGCAGAGCTGCAGTAGGTTTTAAACCAGCTGAAGGGACCTGATGCAGGCACTGGCCTAGTTACTCCCTAAGTAGGTGTTCCTGAGGGGAACAGTTCCTGAGTGTTTGTAGTGCTGATGTGCCACATGCCAAGCTTAATACGAACTCCTACATAGAGATATCCCTGTCTGTAATCCACCATCTCATAATATGCTTGTTTAAAACCAGCCCTGATGAAGGAAGCGCTTACGTGCAACTGTCAGCCTCGATGGGGAGTGAGCAGAGCACAGGGCTGTCAGCACTGGTTATGCTGGGAGGGTGTCTCACTGATGGGCGAAGGGATTTGGCCCCCTGAGACTGACACCAGTGGAAGTACCCCCCACACAAACCCCTCTGGGGAGGAGAACACAATTTGGAAGCTACCACGCCTGAAAGTCTTATTCAAGCATGTTTAAAGCCGTTGTTTGTCTACATTAATCACTTCACTGCAAACTGAGCATCCGTGTCTTTTTCTCTGCAGAAGCCCGCTGGAATTTATGGCTTTGAGCCAGACACATTCAAGAAGTTTCTGGCACTGTATCTGCATGGAACTGTGTGAAATTCAGCTCAAATGAAAATACTTCACCAACTGTACCTGCTGCTTCTCTTTGCCAGAACCATCACATAATTAAAGAAAGGTGGATTAATTTACTTTAAAAAATAAATTATATTGTTACTGAAAGTAAAATATTTTTTTTAAAACTAAACAGTGCATGAAGAAACTCTTTCATTTTAGGGCCTCACCTCTGGATTTGGGTTAGAGAAGTCATCAAATGCATCCTCCTGCACTCTTCCTCCATTGCCTGGGAAGAACATAAGCCAGTCATTATTCCTCTGCGCAGCCTCTGCTCTCAGTGAGCTTCTGCACAGAGCCAGACTCAAACCTGTTCCTGAGGTTGCTTTGAGTCCCTCTGAATGCAGAAGAGACTTACAAAGCTTCAAGGGGGGAGCCTGAGACACGAGCCTTTTTCATTCTGCCTGGCTTTGACTTTGTTTTACTCCTGGCTGCTGCAGGATGCGTCGTGCTGCCCTGTGCTTAGTTCCCAAAGCACTTAATCGGAGAGATTGCTTTGTTGGATCTGTAGAACCGCAGTTCTTTTATCCCCCAATCCTGGATGAAGAGACCTCTGCATCTGGGGAAGGTGGTGTAGAATGTAGCATGAAACTTTGGTGCCTGTAGCTGGTATTTGCTGCTAAAAATACAAAGGAAGAATTTCTTCCTGCCACACAGAGTTAACTGAGCAGGAAGCGTATTCTTTTTAACATGGGGGGATTAGTGTGGGTTTTGTAAAATGAAAGCTAAATTAGCTGCAGCCAAATGTAGAATGTTTTGCAGTTCTGATACCCTCCAGCACATGGGAAGGAAGAGGACAGCCTGTGCTATTTTAAGGTGTGGAGAAGAGCATGTTTCCAAGAAATTCATCTCTCTTCAGTGTCTTGTGTCAGAGGCTGGTCTCCGCTTTGTGATCTCTGACCACCTGGATGAACAGCCCCGGTGTGTGTTCCAGTCCATCAGGCAGCTCCACTCTGCAGCTTTCAGCCAACATTCAGCAGTCACATTTGAGATCAACAGTTGCACCCCGTAAACTAGGATGCAGCAGCTGCAAGTTAAATTAACAAATCCCTCAATAGTTAGGAGAAATGCTCAAAAGACAAATAATCTTGTAAGTGTTGCACTTACCTGAATCGTGTTAATCCTGCCTGCTCAAGGGATGCCTAATTCAACTCATAGGTGTAAATGTGCTCATGTCTGTGGTTTGCACCCCGGTATTTGGGGATATATTTTAGTACACCCGTGCTCTGTGGAGCCTGTAGGTGTTTCTTTCTCGGGCTGTTGGTTCCCTGCTGTGTCACACAGACCCTGCTTGACATCCCCTCACTCTTCCGGTGTCGGATCATTACCCGTCCTAGGGAGGAAGCCCTGCAGGGCAGCCAGCTGCCTGTTAGCATTCCTGAGCAGAGAGCTTCCCTGAGGAAGCCTGGTGGAAAAACATCTGTGGTGGGGAGGGGGTGTGGAGAGGTGAAACGCCTCCCATGCTCCTCGTAGATGTGGGAATCTGTGGAGACAGTCTGTGTGGCAAAGAGGCAAAGTCCCTACAGATGATTTTACCTCTCAACAAAGACATCTCCATCAGGGCAGGCAGCAGAAGAGGAGGGAGCAAGGGAAGCTGCAATTCTGTGTCTGCAAACCGAGCAGAGGCAAAGCATGAGCACAGGGAGGGACAGATAGGGGCAGAGCAAAGGGAGTTTTAAAAAATGGTGGAAGCAGTGAGGCACAGGAAGGTCAGCAGGGGAATGAGGCTTCAGAGGTTAGGTGAGGCATCAGGAGGCCACTGGGGGCGAGGGGATCATACACAAGCGTGTGAGGCCATGTCCCTGGTTTGCTCAGGGCAGAGCTGGTCTCACCTGGGGCGAGGGGGAAGCAGCACTCGGGAGTTGCTGGAGAAGCAGCTGGTCCTTGTGCAGGATTTGCTCCTCTGACGTCCTGGAGAGGAGCCCAAAGTGGGCTCCCCACTTGGCACCTGGCATGGATGCTCAGGTTGGTCCATTGTGGTCCAAGGACCAGGCAGCCCCTACCACGTGTCCGTGGTGTCCCACTGCTCTTCCCAAGCATGCTGCTCATGGTTCGGCTCTCCCGGTTCCTCCAGTGTGACCTGCTGGAATCGTCCCAGCCGAGGGAGGTGGGACTGGGAGCCCAACAATGGGTCACAGAGGCACATCTGGGGTGCCATCAATAAGTTATAAAGGCTTGTTGGCAGATGAATGGCGTTACCTCAGCACGGACCAAGGGCCAGGCATTAACTTTTAATGAATGGCAGCCGGGGAAGCAGAACATGCAGGATCTGGGTGGCAGGAGCCCGAGACGAGGACCTGGCAGAGCCTGGCTGCCCAGAGCTGAGCTCTGCAGGAGCCTGGCTGCCCAGAGCTGAGCTCTGCAGCCACCAGCCCCCAGCCTGCCTGGGGATGGTGCACATGGAGCCGTCCTGGCTCCACCACTTCGCACTCCCTTCCCCTGAACCGCTCCCGGTGCAAAATCCAGCTCCATGGGCTGCACTCATCATGCCAGCAAGTACACCCTGTGCTCAGCCTGGAGCCCCTGGTTGTTCAGATCCTCCTCCTGCATTTAATTTAATGAAAACTAATGGGGGAGACAATTATCCCTGAGGTTGGGCTCAGGAGACATTTAGAGGAGGGAACTTGGCAGTTTCATGGCAATATTTAATAAAATCAGCCTGTAACCCTTAAGAACCAACAGAAAGGGCTTTTCTATGCCCTGCAATAAAAACAGGCAGCAGTGCAGGGCCTGGATGGGCAGTGCAGGCAGGGATGGCCCCAGGGAGCTGGGAGGGCAGGATTTCCTCATCAGCATCAACCTCACCCTTGGGGGTTATGACTTCAATTGATGGACAATGCTCACAACTCTGCTTTCTGCAAAGCACATGGTACAAGATTGCCTGGATCAATATCCATACTGGGACATGGCAGCAAAACCCCGTGCATGGACACCTGTGGCATTAACCTGGAAGGAAACCTGCACATGTAGCAAAGGGTGCAAATGCACCCCACTCCTCAGCCCCACTGTTAATGACATGCTGATGGGCTCTGCAGGCTCTCATTTCTCTGGCTGGTTCCCAAACACAGCAGCATCCAAAGCATTGTCTCCTCACCCTTCTGCTCCACGAACCTCCATGACCACACGGCACTTGCTGCTGGAATTGCAGCAGTGAGGCCACTGGGGGTGGGAGCTTTCCCCAGGACCAGCAGAGCTCTGGGATGGCTCACAGCCCCCTGAGCCCACAGCCCCCTGAACCCACAGCCCACGCTTGAACATTCCTGCAAGGAAAGGGAGAGCTGCACGCTCACAGCCAGTCGTGTCCTGCCTGAACTAGTCAAAGGCAGAGAACAAGTCTCAGGCAGCAGCTCCCGGGAGCATTTCAGGCACCTGGAGCTTACAACCACCCATATAAACGCCTAAAAATTCCCGGTCTCTCCCCAAATGCTACAGCACCTCTGATGCTGTCTCTTAGGGAACCAGGTCAGCCTCGCCTGGGCTTCTCCATCCCCAGCAGCTCCTTCAGAGCCTGGAGCTGTGTTTGATCCTGCAGTGGTTCACACATCCACCCAGCACTGCAGCCAGCCCTTGCCCAGGGAGGGGGTCAGCACACCCCATTGCAAGCCCAATATACATATACGTACATATATATATATATATTTGAAGGTAATACTTGAGTCTTCCTCTCCCTTGCTTACCTCCCAGCAGTGCAGGACTCCAGCAACAGGAGGTAGCAGGACCCAGCTCCTCTCCAAGGAGCTGCTGCTTGGACTGCCAGCCTTCATTGCCACATGGCAATTTCCTCCAGCTCTAGTGAGGAAAACCTGGGGGTCAGTGAACAAAAAAAATTCCCTTTTTAGCCCCTGAGAGCCCCCTTCTGCCTGCAGCATGGTGGGCTGGGTACAGGGAGGGCAAGGGTCTGGCAAGCGAATCCTCAGCCCAGGAACAACACTGACTGTTCTTCTAGGCTAAAAGCTACATTTTCAAAATGCTTAAATAAAAAATAACAAAAAAAACCCCAAATGGGCATTGTTAAACCAAACCTCTCCCAGCCCCACAAAAGCCAAATCCCTTTGGGAACCTTTTTGGGGCCAACTTCCAGCACCCCCCTCAAAACACCACGTCTCAGCTCTGCATTCCTGTGCTCCTGCATCCCAAACCTGGGGTTTGGTCCTTGATAAAGGCTGGAAAAAAATCCCCAACTCCCGCCCTGGGTCTGGCAGCACAAACACCAGGAACAAACTGCAGAGCACCGAAATCAAATGTTTATGTTGATATTTATTACAGCATGGGTAGGGGGGGGAGGAGGGGGGAGAACCGTTTCATTCAAAAAACCATCCCATACCAATGAAGACAATAATTTAGCTATTCATTTTAAAATACATTAAAACCGGTCCTTTCATTTCCTCACGTCAAAACAAAACAAAAGAAAAAAAAAAAAGGGAAAAAAAACCCCCAAAACCTGAATAAGATGTGAGAAGGAAAAAAAGTTGACCCCTTGGGGAGCCCCTGGGTTTTGCTGACGCAAGAAATCTGTGTTATTACTTGGAAAATATTAACCTGACTGTAACTATGAGACTGACACCCTCAGAACCCCCATCCCACCTGCCCCTCCCTCCCCAGCGACTTCCTACAGGTAAAGCACAATGAAAATGCCTAGGAAAAGGAAGGCAAACTTTAAAAAAAAAAGAAATTCGTATTACACGCTAAAAAAAAGAAGTTTTGTCATCTCATGTCTTGCAGTCAGAATAATAAAAACAAGCCAAATGTCCCCCAAAAACATTTCAATGAAGGGGTGCGGAAAAAAGACATCCCTTTAATAAAACATTATCAACAAATATCGTACACAAACTACAATGTATAATAATTATTATTTTTTTTTCCCCTCTCGGTAATTTTCGAACCAGACTACAAGGTAAGAAAAAACACTGAAACAAGATACAATGCTTTCAATAATCCGCACAAAGGTCAAATCCAAGGGAGAGAATATTTTACAGAATATGATATACATGGAGCAGAAATGGGAGCTGCAGAAAAACAAAGACCAAACTACAGGGTAGTGTCATGTACAGAGATCCCAACCCGCCGCCTTGGCTCGTCCCTTCCTCTCCCACCAGAAGGAAGGGCCTTCGATGCTTGCCATTAATTTTTATTTTCTTATTACAGAGCGAGCCTACAGAATAGCAAGGTTACATTTTAACAACAAGAATTCCTTAAAAAATATCTCCATCCAGTTCCAAATCATAGATAAGTGAAATCCTGACAAGAGCACATCTCTAAAGAAAAGAACCCCCCCCCAAAATACCCCCAAAGTAAATAAAACCCCCAGAAAATCCCAAAGTTAGCTGGAGATCACAGTTTCAAAGTCCCAGGTCAGATTAACTCTTTCGTTCGGTGGATTAAAAAAAAAGAAGAAAATGTTTAAAACCCCAATTTTTGCAGTGAACCAGCTGAAGGACTCTGGGGAAGGGAGGGACAAGAGATTTCTTCTTGTACTCAGAGAGGGGGGGAAAGAAGACTAACACAGTGCATGCCACAGTCACAGAGAGCAAGATCACGATTCATTCGAGGATGTGATCCTAGAAGGGGTCACCTGCGTTAACAAGTTTGTAACGAGGTGCTGGAGTCTCTTCCCCAAAGCAGATCTTGTTAACTGGAGGAGGAAGCGTTGTGCTGCAAATGAACAAAAAAACCCCCAAAAATAGAAGGGAAAAAAACCCCCAAAACAAAAAAAAAAAACAAAAAAAAAAGGAAAAAAAAAAAAAGAAAAACCGGCC